>JAUPFK010000013.1:6097140-6697140 GCA_033060865.1 Dorcus hopei
TTTTTACATCAGAGCACATATGCCACCAAGATTGTGGGACGATTCAACCTGGAACACGCAGAGACATTAGCGGTCCCAGCAGATCCAAATGTACAGCTGGAGGCTGCAAAAGATCAAAATGAAACTGGAAAATTTCCATTCCGTGAGGCAGTTGGGTCCCTCCTGTTTCTGGCCGCTGTCAGCAGATCAGATATTAGTTATGCTGTAAATTCAATAAGTAGGTTTTTGAAAAATTATAATTATATGCACTGTCAAGCGGCAAAACGTATTTTAAGATATGTGTCAGGAACCATAGATTATGGAATCCTTTATAAGAAATATAACTGTAGTTTGATAGGGTATAGTGACGCAGATTATGCAGGGGACGTTGTTACACGTAGATCGACTACTGGCTACATTTTTGTACTCTCGGCAGGACCAATTACATGGTCAGCACAACGTCAGCGTATGGTAACGCTGAGCACAACTAAATCAGAGTATGTGGCAGCAAGTATGGCTGTAAAAGAAGCTGTTTGGCTTATCAAATTGTTAAATGATATCGGGTATCCATATACTAGTTCAGTTAAAATTAAAATGGACAATCAAAGTGCTATTAGATTAATAAAAAATCCGGAGTTCCACAAAAGGACGAAGCACATAGATGTCCGATACCATTTTGTGAGAGAAAAGTATGAAAGCAAGGAAATTGCCGTAGAATATGTACCTACTGAATACCAATATGCGGATATATTCACTAAAGCACTCACCAAAGCAAAATTTGTAAAATTGCGGGAAATGATTGGTGTAGTGAAACTCTGCAACACAAAAGTATTCCAATAGGGAGAGTGTTATTATTATTTGAAATATTTTTGTCCCCTGGGTGACATCTATGTTTTGTATGTTGCAACTATAGAGGTTAAGTTTTAGCATTGTTTATGTATTTATAGTTAGTTAACCTAGTCTTCAGAATGTGCTGCCATCTAATAACTGTTGATTAAAACAAAATACACGAACGGGTGACGAACGGCATGTGTTTATAAAGTTTGAAACTCGGCTGAAAGAAAAATTATTTTATCTACTGTCAGCTGAAATCTGACGAGCGGCTAAAATCTCCGCACGACTTCTTGTGGTGGGAGAGAATTAGCGGTTAATTTGACTTGCGCCTACGGAGGTTAGGACTTCGGAAGCTCTTAAATATAGATTTGATCATAAGAGTAATTAGAAAAGACACTGAAGAATTTGAATTAAAAAATAAATTGATAAATTTTCCACAAAAATTAATATATTGAACCAAGTTCATTTCAAAATTACTTAAAATATTGTTTAATTTAAGGGCATAAAATATTTCATTATAACATACTGAAAAATTCAAATATTTATTTACATGTTATTAAAAAATATATTACATTATGAAAAAAATTACAAATAACTTATAATGTTCAAGTTCTCAATTTCTGTCTACCTGTTTCTTTTTTAATTCTTTCTCTGTGGTTTGCCTTTTTCTTTTAGTACTATGGAAAGACATCTGCTATTTTTATTTGCTGATATTACTAAGGTCTAGTTTTATACAATCGTTGAATAACTGTTCGCCGAATATCCTTTAATGTTCCTTCATATGTACTCACACCTACATGGGGCCTTTTAATAATATTGAAAGTGATATTGTTTCCTTCAATTTTCGGTATATTTCAGAAAGTGATTGTTGATCTTTAAAAAAAATACATCTTTCAAATTATTTATTAAATTATCACTTTTATTTTTAACCTTATTGCATGTGTTATTTTTTATACTTTATGTAATAAGTGCAGACAGCAAATATGTTTCTGGTTGCTCATTTTCATTACAATAATTATTTTTTTCGTAAGTATTATCCCTAGTGATGTTCTCAACAAGAGAGTGAATATGTTTACAAAATGGGTTCCGTATGGAATTAAATTCACAGTCGCATGAATATGATTGTACTCACATTTTGCAATACTGACATTAATTTACAACATATTTGTGTTTCTTATAACAATATAAAATTTTTCTTTGGTATTTAACTGATACGTGTTTATATTGATTTGATTGATATTGCAATCAAAAGTTAATGATGCTCTGTGATGATTTATAATTTTTGTTATATGGCAATTAATCTTTCCTGTAGTAATTTTTAAAATTCTTTCGACCGTCTTTTCATGAATAAAATTAATTACAGTATGTGGTCCCTCATCCAATCTCTGTACTTTTCTACCTTCCAGACAGAAATATCTAATTACTTTAACATGGATTATACAGGATGTCCCAAAACCCTCGTTTGAGACTGAAACAGTATATAGAAAGGCGCAAAAGAAACAACTTTTTTCAATACTTTTTTCCAAAAGTCGATAAGGGAGTTATAATTCCCTGAAAGAGGGATGAAACTTATTTTTTTTTTTTGGCAACATCTGAATCTTTTAAGTTATCAAACTAATATTTGAAACTTAGATATAAGGTACCTAACTGAACATTTACAATGCATTTGTCAGATCCTTCCTCCCTTTTAATGGGTAGTTTGAGGGGATTACTGTCAATTTTTTACGATAACCAAATGCAATGGACGTATGTTAACTTATAAATCTCAATTACTCGAAAACGGTTACGTTTATCGAAATGCAATAAGAGAGCCTTCTTGTGCCAAATCTAAAGAATATTCTTTTCATAAATTTTTGATGAAATATGTAAAAATAAAAAGTTAGGAATAAAATACTGAAACGTCACCCCTTATAAAAAGGAGGGAGGATCTAACAAATACGTTGTAAATGCGTAGTTAGGTGCCTTATACATGAATTTAAAATGTTAGTTTCATAACTTTAAGGATCCAGAAGATATTGCCAAAAGAACAATAATTTTCCAACCCTCTTTCAGTGCTTATAATTCCTTTATTATTGACTTTTGGAAAAAAAAGTATTGAAAAAAGTTGTTTCTTTTGCGCCTCTCTATATACTGTTTCAGTCTCAAACGAGGGTTTTGGGACACCCGGTACATGCATGTTTGTGTTCATACCACAGTTTTTTCTCATTTCTAATTATTCTCATTTTTAATTATTCTCATGATCAAACTTGTATTTAATGGTTTCTTTAATATAGCGAAGTCCTAACTTCCGTATGCACAATTCAAATTAACCGCTAATTCCCTCCCACCACAAGAAGTCGTGCGGAGGTTTCAGCCGCTCCTTGAAATCTGATTTATAACCGATTTGATGAATATGAACGAAATTGTCGTCGCTTTGTAAATACATATACAGGGTGGCCCAACAAAAACGAAACAGACTGAATATCTTCCAAGAAAATTTTTGTTTAAAAACGCAAGAATAGATGGATATACCATATGTCCAAATAAATTTTGATAAAGGCAGGTCATGGAGTGTAAAAATCTACAACAACAAGCAGTTTTTGAAGTCAGTGACATATCAAGCTGTAAGATATGGCCTATTAAACTTCAATTTATTTTTAACAAATTCAAAACATTATTTTATTTGAAATTTATTCATTATTGATAAATAAAGTAAAATTTGGTGAAATTTTTTCCCGTTTGGTCAAAATCCTCCATTATATGCTTTTATATTTTTGCATATGCATTTTCATTTTTGCATATGCATTTTAGTTAAAAGTCATAAACATGCGAATATGCACTTAACATGCATTTTGCATATTTTCAAAGCTCTAGTGATAACTCATATGAAAGCTAATTTTAATAGTAATTTACTGTGCGAATTGAAATTACGTAAAGATATTGAAAACTAATGGCGGATTTCACAAACGTTACTTAAATTTAATAAATTGTAATAATTTTTTCCCCGAAAGAGGGCGCTAAAATCAAATTTTCGGACATTCATATTCACATTACTCTATAAAATTACCTTTTCAATGAGATGCCATTCATGGTACATTTCCTATTTAAATTCTATTGGTTAGAGAGCTGGAAGGGAGGGGGATGACATATGACAGTTCGGTATAGGATTATAAATCGACCTATTTTTGCGTTTTTTCAAGCAAAAATTTTCTTGGGAGATATTCAGTCTGTTTCGTTTTCGTTGGGCCACCCTGTATCTGCAGGAAAACGAGAGCCTGCGTTTAATTACTTTAGATTTGGAACATTTGAGACTTTTGTTTTATTTGTTATCACACTAAAATTTACAAAAATATCGTACGTACAGTCGCGGACAAAAATGTTGACTTTTTTAAGCCAATTTTATAATATAAAATTTTTGCTAGGTTATTGTAATTATGAGCTGATATTTACGGATGACAAAAAATAAATATTACTGATTGTAATCCATAAGTTTCAGTTCATAATTACAACCAACAAGCAAAAGTTTTATATTATAAAATTGACGTAAAACAGTCCACTTTTTTGTACACGATTGTATATTAAAAAAAATATCAAAATCGCCTGCATTTTGTTTTATTTTTATTTATCGTTTTACATTTATTTAAATAAAAATTCATCACAAGATCCTATTTTTTTGTTAACTTTCTGTGAAAAAATTTTTAATTAAATTTTCTTATTTCTCCGTCACAAACTATTTTTAAGAGTGTGTATAAATATATTGAGAGTCCCTCGACATGTGAATTCCAGAATTTTTATTTTTAAATCTATTTACATGAAATTTGAAAAATATTAATTAAGCAAAAAAAATGAATTTTCCAGCAAAATATCGAGCATAGAGTGTTCCATTTAAAACATGTAGAGTGCCGCAATGGAAATAGGATCCAAATGGTTCCAGTGTCCACCAATAATTTTTTTAAATTTTCATTTGCTTTTGTTGTGTTGTAAATATTTTGTCATATAATTTTAATTTTATCTCTATTGGTTGCCGAGTTTTAAAAGATAAATATTTTGTCATATAATTTTAATTTTTATCTCTATTCGTTGCCGAGTTATTTGCAGAAAACCGAAAATCGCAGAAATTTCAAAGGGTGTTGTTGCTCACTTAGGGCTTTTTTGGGCAGGTAAAATAATTCCGTGTTCACCGTAGGGTGAACTACTAACCCACAAAGTTTCAGTTTTTTTTATTTTTCGGGATAGGAACTTTCCCTTGTTAGC
Source organism: Dorcus hopei (assembly GCA_033060865.1). Classification (NCBI taxonomy): domain Eukaryota; kingdom Metazoa; phylum Arthropoda; class Insecta; order Coleoptera; family Lucanidae; genus Dorcus; species Dorcus hopei. The sequence continues at coordinate 6,102,187 of JAUPFK010000013.1, forward strand.
GGCAATGTTCGTTAACCTGAATTTATAATCCATTTTTTACATCGTACATCGTAATGAATGGGAAAAATAAATTTTCTAAGTTCAGGGTTTATTCTCAGACTCTTTTCGCACATAAAATAACTACATTTGTTCCCCGACATCCTAAAAAATTCGTCGAGAAATTTGAAGAAAATGTGTCTAATTTAAGTATTATGTTCACAACTCTAACGAAACTCGGTGAAATACACGGCAACACCACAGTGCAACACAGCGCAAACAAATCAAGACGGCATTTATTGGAAACAGTTGATGAGTGGAGATTCAAACCTGTTAACGTCCGCTGGAGTGCTACACTTCTAGTCCATCGCCCCCTATCAATCTTGGTCCAGAACTAAAATTAATTTCCGTCGGTTGACTAACTAGACATATACAGGGTGTCTTACAAAAAACGCCCCAAGCCATAACTCCTTTATTTATGGACTAATTTTAAAAAACAAAGAGGCAAATGAAATGAGACTAAAAACACTATAAAGCGTGGTTAGTTAATGTTTTTTTTTTAATTACCTTCATGGTCAAATGACTGTCAATTTTTATTTTTTAAATGGCTCTGTATATTTTTTATTATTGTATCTGGTAGAGCTACTTTTTCTAAATTCAACAATGTGCAACACTTTTAAGTTTTGACCAGCAAATATTTCAAAAAACTAATGAAAAAATTGAGTGTATAAATGTAAGTTGCTATGTGAAAAAAATTGAAAATCGAAATTTATGTGGTGTTGACGTAAAATTGTCAAGTATGCTTCGAGAAATAACTGCAACGTGAAAATATTTATTCAAAAAACTAAATAGCGAAAGATTAGTGTAACAAGAATCTACAAAAGTTGCTCAAATTGATGACCACCTGCTTCAATACAAAGCTGACATCTTTTGGCTACTCCGTAAGTCGCGCGCAATAACGTGTCAGGTGTTATTGCACGGCAAGTGTTAATAATTCTATCCCGCAATATTTCTTCATTTTCAGGATGTGTTAAATAAACGCGATCCTGAAGAAAACTCCACAACCAAAAATCTAGTGGCGTAAGATCGGGGGAACGTGCAGGCCACCGAACTGGTCCGAAAGTTCCTATCCATTGTGCCCCAAATGTTCTATGTAGCCAGTTAACGTTAATTCTGGCATTGTGTGGTGTAGCTCCGTCTTGCTGAAAATAAATGTCATTTAATTCAGCTAATGGCAATTCATCTAAAACGTCTTGCAGGCGTTCAGTCAAAAGTTCATGGTACTTTTGTTGGTTTAAGGTACCATCTATGAAAAATGGTCCAATTAATCGCTCTCCTAAAATGCCACACCAAACATTTAGACTAAACCTTCCTTGAAAATTAGTTTCTACAAGAACTCTTGGATTTTCTTGACACCAATATCGATGATTGTTTCTATTAAAAATGCCATTACTGCCGAAAGTGCACTCGTCGGACCAAATAATTTTTTGAAAAAAAATTGGGTCCTCTTGTATTTTGTTTAAATAAAAATTACAAAAAACCTGTCTTCGTTCAGGATCATTTCTTTCTAAACCATGTACCTTCTGAGGAATGTAGGGATGAAATTTGTGCTTTTTCAAAACAGTCTGCACAGTAGCTTTTGATATTCCAGTCAAACTATTAATTTCACGAACAGAGGTTTTTGAATTTTCCTGGACACTAAGGAGGATATCCAATTCCGTATTTTCCCCATACTGGCGGTTCTTTCGTTTAGGTTTTTTAAAAGAACCATAATTTCTTAAATTTAATTCCAGTCTTGAAAATTTACGACGTTCCGGAATTTCTCTGTTTGGAAATCGCTGTCTATAGAGTTGCACTGCTTGACTGCTGTTCTTATTGCATTCAAAATAAACTTGCAATAAGTCAGTCAACTGATTATTATCCATTGTAACTAACAATTTTGAACAACTTTTAAACTCTTCCCAATAAATCTGTTTTTTTTTTTTTTAAGAAACAATAAGTCATAACATAAAGCAAGAAGAACTTGACAGTTTTAAACAATAGCTGCAACAATAACGACGCTCAATGATATTGTTCTCAGGGCACACTTGAACATTTTTATGAAAAGCACGTTTTGCGTAATAAACTATTTTTTCTACAAACTTAAATTGGCATACTTCAATTAAAAATGTAAAATTATGACAGACGCGTATTAAAAGTGATTTACTTTTACGCTAGTGTTAAAAAATAAAGTTGACAGTCGTTTGACTATGAAGATAATTAAAAACAATTAAACTAAACACACATTATGGTGTTTTTAATAATCGAAATTGATAGTTACTGTGCAGAGTATTTTGAAAAAGCACAAACTTCATCCCTACATTCCTCAGAAAGTACATGGTTTAGAAAGAAATGATGTGAATTTTTTTCACTTCACATTTGCACACTCAATTCTTTCATTATTGTTTTCTGCAATATTTGCTGGTCAAAACTTAAAAGTGTTGCACTTTATTGAATTTAGAAAAAGTACCTCTACCAGATACAATAATAAAAAATATACAGAGCCATTTAAAAAATAAAAGTTGACAGTCGTTTGACCCTGATGGTAGTTAAAAAAAAATAATTAACTAACCACACTTTATAGTGTTTTTAGTCTCATTTCATTTGCCTCTTTGTTTTTTAAAATTAGTCCACAAATAAAGGAGTTATGGCTTGGGGCGTTTTTTGTAAGACAGCCTGTATAAGCAATGGTTTTAGTTGTAGAGGGGTACATATAATTGCGTGAACCACCGAGTACCGCGAACATGTTTAATGTAATGTTTAATCTGGCTAAATAAATGTAATATTTTGTCTTCCGAGTGAGTGCGTCTATTTTTGATATAGAGAAAACCCAAAATAAGTGAAAAATCTGAGTACAGTTTGAAATACGCGCCACTACATTTTCGTTTTATGCTCATCCACCGGGTGCGCTGTTTTAGTATTTCATCTCTTATTACAGTACATTTGTGTCTATCTATGAGGTAATGGATCGTCCGTGCCCCGTGGTGCTCCTGGTTTGTTCATTTGTGATTTGTGACGGTTATTGGATTTTGTTTATTTTTATCGATTTACAATGGTTAATCGTGTTAAAGGGTTGGAAGGACGTTATTATAGTTTATTATGGGAGAAATTTACTAGTCGACAAATACAGTTTACATGCTCAGATTTGCGCAGTAAAAGCCATATAGATAGGCAACTACAATACTATCTTCTCGCCAAATTTAACGCCATCTAATGAGATTTTCACCCTACTAATATCCGTGCGCGGGTCATTTAAAATGCGTTGTTCGATACCGTATATTATGTTTGATACAATAAAAACAGCATATTGGCAGGCCTACACCTACAAAATATGTAGACGTACCAACGCGCTGCGGTGTCTTTATTATATCTCGTCGCCGTATAGAAATTAATGACAAAATAAACGAAGTTTATGAAAAAAAAAAGGTACCAAGGTTCAGTAAATGTTTCAAGTACAAACTTGTGTATTTTGTCGATTATTTCATAACAATTAAATTTCTATATAAGGTTTTATTTATAAAAATTAGATTTTAACGTTTCCTCAAGCCACTTTATTATACAAACTCTACTAAAACTTAATACATATTATACTTTGAATATTACAGCATAAATAATTTCATCTACACTTTCACATAATTATCAATAAACAATAAACTATTTTTGATAAATGATGTCTTTTACTACAAGGGTTTTATATTTTTTTTTCTTTCACCATATTTTGTTATTTATACATCATTTACAAAAATATTTTACCCAAATATGGACCCAACGTACAAGAATTTCTAAAATAATGTTTAATTTTAATAATATCTACTGACTATGTCGAATATGGTGAAACCGGTCTAGAAAGAAAAAAATAATTGTATATATAAACCTTTGTAGTAAAAGACTTATCATTTATCAAATATACTTACAAACTACAAAACAACATGGAGTATATTATTAACAATAAACTATTATTAAAAAAGAAAAACTTGATAGTTTTATTTTATTCTGCACACATTTTATTTTTATACCATCTTCAGTTGAAACAACTAAAGTAAGTGAAAATACCAAGCATCTTATTTTAACATGCAACAATATGATTAATTTGAAAATATTAACAAAATTTATTTTCTGATACACATTGTTTTAGCCTCTTTATATATGACATTTGAAATTCTAAATCTACTTTCTTTGCCTTTTAAAATTCTATTGGTTGGTAATATTGCAGGATATTTTATTTTCTAAATATCCTTTTAAAATTTCAAGAGAATGATTTTGTGATATCACATGTGGCAAAATATATGTAATAATATTATATACTTGTAATCAGTGGCGTAGATAGAAACTTGTTTCGGGGGGGGCCCGAACAAAAAAAATCTAACGAGTACGGACTACTTAACATTTTATTTATGAAATGTAATACGGCGAACAAAAAACAACGTCATATGAAAAACTTCTTTAGTATCAAATACGCAAAACATAATATTTTAGAACCATTTCGGGGGGGGCTCGGGCCCCCCGGGCCCCCCTTATCTACGCCACTGCTTGTAATAGATAATTAATTAAGCCAGTGTTGCAATATTTTAGTTTTTTTGTAACACTGTAATATTCCTTAGCGGCTATTAATTTATGGCATTCAGCATCAAATTTTTCAGCTATTACAGTATTTTTACATTTCACACAATTATTCATAATTTTTATATTTTTTAACAAATACCCACTTACATATGCAAGTGCCATTTTTGAAATATCAGAACATATAGTTTCAGGAATAACAATATTGTGTAATTTTCTAACAGCTGCTTCGAGTGTGTCTTGCTGGCAATTATTATATTTTATTTGTCTTATAAACATTTTAACTGAAGATAATAGCGTCTTAGAAGAGTCTTGCTCACAATTGGCAAATGGTGAATGAGTAGTTGACAAATTATTAATAAAGACTGTTTTAAAATGAGCCATGAAAGTTGTTACTGTGGGATTTGTATTCTGAGCACCTTGTTGTCGAATTTGTCCAAAAAAATTTTCCAAGGGATCTTGATTGAAAGACCTTCCTTTTACATAAGTAATGAGGTTTGTTGCCCTTACGTTACGTAGTATTTCCTGAAAACTGTTTATTGATATAATCCAATTCGTTAAACAAGGGGGCACATATTTTCTTGAACTATCATTTTTCAGGAAATACATAGTGTGTAGCATTTTCTTGGCTTCGGCCCATAATTGGTGGTGGGGAGTTAATTCGGATATTGCAGTTCGATATTTCTTGCTGCCTTTCATCGAAGTAGAGCTTCCATTTAGAGAATCGAACAGGTTATCAAAAATTTTTAATAATTTGATGGTTCCCACTGCAGATTCATTTAATGAAGTACCTTGATTTCCTTGTTTATCTGCATTTTATATAAATTAGCAATTAAAAAAAAATGTTTACCTCAACAATAAAATTTACTTTTATCACTCATTTATGAGAAATAAAGTCACCTTTACTGCCCTGATAAACAAAAGAACGTTATCATACAATCAGTGATGTGCATTTACGAATTAAAAGTGACGTTAGTTTTTAGTTAGTTAGTTAGTTTCTGAATTCGAATTCGGAATTCTGAATGAATTGAATTGAACACAAAATGTACAATTAATGTGGTATTAGTTCGCCATTTTTTTCGCTCTCTGGTTATGTTAATCAAAAATATATTATTTACGTTCTTTACATTCTTGATGTAAACAATAAACTGAGTAAAGAATTAATAATTTACATGTAAAGAATTGGGTAAAGAATTAACGTAAATTACACGGCACATCACTGCATACAATTAAGAGAAAAATAACAATACTTACTGAAAGACAGAAATAAATTCATGACTGAAGCCACAGAATGGCTAAACACTTGAGATGCATAAGCCACTTTCATTTTCCTTATCTTTTGAGGATATATATGCATATCATGTAATTTAGGCATCGCTCGAAGTTCACCTGATGCATTATCAATGTTATATGCTGTGACTATATCTGACCACTTTGCTATGTACTTTTTTCCATTTTCTTCAAACACCAAATCTGCAGTTAAGAAATTGTTTCTGACGGATTTTAACAAATGGGGTGGATCATAAACATGCCATATCTCTTGTCCATTTATAATGTAGTGTTTACTATATGAATCAACTTTTTTCACAGTTTGCCTCATTAATTCGTTAATTGCAGCCTGATTAGTGGTGCCTTGGTCGCTCACAGTTGCTACAATTTTAACACCAGCACCTTGGCATTTCGTTATCACAGTCTTAATCAACCGCACTAATGTTGGTGTTTTTGTAGGGCCTTTGGAAAATGTATACATCAGTGGCTGTTTCCAGTCAGTTGCAATGCCTTTTATCATAAAAACTTGCACATGATTAGCAATATGATAGCTTTTTTCATCACCATAGTTTTCAAATCCTTCAAATTCCTTTGAACTTAAATTTAAACAAATATGGGGCTCAATAGACATTTCATCGAACATTACAACAGCAAGTCTATCTTTTGGAGAAAAATTTTCCATATTCACGTTTAAGTTTTCAAATATGCACTCATTAATACCAGGTGATATCGGAATACTCCTGAGCAAGGTTTGCAACGTTTTCCTTGAGGGTAAGATAAATAATTTTTGTAGTAAACGATATGATCTACTACTTTGTTTCTGCAATATTAAGCCTAATATTTTATCATCAATTGTAAACCGTCTGCCATGAGGTGACTTATTAATACTATTTAGTTGACTCCTGATGAATTGAGTTACATGAGAATCTAATGGCTTCAAAATATCTTCAAGTATCTCTTCTTTATTCATTTGTTTGCCTTTTCTTTGATGCTGGAGTCTTCTTCGTAAACTTCTACAGCTCTCCCAGGCTGCAGACTGTCGTTAATTTCACGTCATTTTTCAGTCATTTTGAAGTCATTTTAGCGTAAATTTAACGGCCTAATGTCACACTCTAAAGACGTCATTCTGAAACGTTATATTGACGTCGAATAACGTCGTTTGTCAGTAATAAATTTGATCTGTGATTGTATGTTCCAATACAAAAATAATTAATTACTGGAAAAAAAAATCTTCAACGATGTAATAATATATGTATTTAAAATAATTGATTATATAAAATAATAAAATGCACTAAAAATCATTTTTCGTCCGAAAATGGTCAAATTCTCACGATATAACGACGTCTATTATTAGTTCTATAAAATGTCGTTTAAAGTTATCCAAAATATGACGTCCTTTTTTGGTGACATGACGTCTCCGACCTCCTGGGACCAAAAAGTGACGTGAATATAACGACACTTTGCTGCTTGGGGCTCTCTCAGTCTTCTTGTTTGAATATGCAATTTTTTACATCTTGGACTCAAGTCATGAATTCTTGATACTCCAACTGACTTCAAAATGGGTAGGAATTTACCTATATATATTATTAGTATAATACAATTATAAATTAAATTGTGGCTTCGTTGCATATGTGACCAAGTATAACACAAAATTAATAATTTCATAACTCACGTCTCTTTGGTGTGCAAAGCTCATCTGTTTGTTCAACACATTCCCCAACTGATGCCCGAGTGGGTGATAGATTACCTATAATCAGATTATAAATATAACACAAAATTAATAATTTCATAACTCACGTCTCTTTGGTGTGCAAAGCACATCTGTTTGTTCATTTGAATCTAGGCAATTGCTTGTTGACGACATAGGTTCAAAACATTCCCCAACTGATGCCAATATGGGTGATACATTACCTATAATCAGATTTATTAATATAACACAAAATTAATAATTTCATAACTCACGTCTCTTTGGTGAGCAAAGCTCATCTGTTTGTTCAACACATTCCTCAACTGATGCCCAAGTGGGTGATAGATTACCTATAATCAGATTATAAATATAACACAAAATTAATAATTTCATAACTCACGTCTCTTTGGTGTGCAAAGCACATCTGTTTGTTCATTTGCATCTAGGCAATTGCTTGTTGACGGCATAGGTTCAACACATTCCCCAACTGATGCCAATATGGGTGATACCATTGTTTATGTATTTAAGCAATGGTGATACATTACCTATAATCAGATTTATTAATATAACACAAATTTCAATTTTATACTGTGATCAACACTGGCTGAAGGTTTTACTCTGAAATATTTCAAATATGTTATCAATTTTACTTATCTAATGTCAATAATAACTTCCACTCTGCCCCGTGTGTGGGGTTGCTTAATATGTTCTATTACTTCTTATATCAATTTATATCTGAGTCCCTATTCCAAATGCAAACTTTCAGTCTTTGTTGGACACAGTGAATTTCTTAAAAATACCTGGTCGGGTTTCAATCACTTCACATGGTAAATACAATGTTGGTACACTTCCTCTTCTTAAGTACATATTTGAACTTATCATTTTTTTTTTCAAAATGAATGTGACATATTTTTCTGGATTTATATATATCCTCAGCAGTCAAAGTTTTCAAAGCTTCATTACCACATCGTGTCATCCACTCTTGAAATATAGCTGGGTGCAATTTGGGATTAGGAAATCCATGTCTTGAGGATTGTTTATCATTACATCGAAACACTGAACATTTTCTGTATTTTCCCATAGCTATCGTTCATATAAATTCCACACAAGAAACAAAACCAACTAATCCTGATCTTAAATGCACTTTACATTATTTGATTTTTGTGTTTGATATTTCTGGCTGATTGAATCAAAAGAAACAAACAGTTCTTTGTTTACATCTATTTGACTTTTTGATTGGACTGAACGGTCAGTTTTAGTTTGCATTTGTAAGTATAAACATAACCATAAAAGGATGACATTTCGAATAGTCTTGTTATCTTTAAAAATTGCAACTTTTTGACCATGAATCACAATAAGATTTTATTACAGCAACTATCTATCGCTATTTCTGTAAAGCGGCGTTTACATTGGTATAGTAAATGGGTTAGTTACTTGTACCAATAACTTGCAAGACAGTCACTAACCTAATGTAAACTTTGTAGGTAAGTACTTGCACCAGCACTTGTACTAGCGGACCGACCAGGATAGTAAATAGCTTCCTAGGCTATTTAACCCACTAACCTTCCCCCACTTCACTAAAATTTTACTGTCCGCGCCACTAGTCTCTGAACTCGACTAATGTAAACAGTTTTGTGTCACAGTGGATAGTAGGTAGCGAGCACGTGTTGAATATATTAATCTTTTTATTCAAAATGAGGTGGTCCGAAGGGGATACACTTAAATTTGTTGAATTCTATAGGGAACATGAGTGCCTTTGGAATGTAACCAAGCCTACATATCGAAACAATCAAATGCGGTTAGCGGCACTACAAAAAATTGTCGAAGAGATGGGAATGGAAGGCTTTACAGTAGCGGATGCAAGAACGAAAATTAAAAACTTAAGAAATACATATAATCAGGAGTTACTAAAATTAAGTGTTATTTCTAACTTTATTCGAGCTGGTATCGCATCTCTGAATAGAGTGTCAGATCGCTGAATTGCAGATGATACCAAAGTTAACAGAGTTCCAAATTGTTTAGGAGTTAAACGAAGACACAGTCTATATTCTTTAGGATCCTCTGTTGAGAGTTCCTTTAAAAGCAAGGCAGATGCTCCTCTGCTGTCCCTTCTACTAATCCACTTTCTACACCACAATTTTTTTGTACTTAATTCTTCCTCCTTCAGTAGATTCTTGATTTCTTCTATTAGACAAAGGGAAACATTTATTATACCTTTTTTAAGCAACATCAATTTTGACCGCGAAATATTACGTCTGCGAAAAGCCATCTCTTCTCTGTTGCAAAACTGCTACTAGTACTAGCATTGCTTATATATGTCTAGTTAGTCAACCGACGGAAATTAATTTTAGTTCTGGACCAAGATTGATAGGGGGCGATGGACTAGAAGTGTAGCACTCCAGCGGACGTTAACAGGTTTGAATCTCCACTCATCAACTGTTTCCAATAAATGCCGTCTTGATTTGTTTGCGCTGTGTTACACTGTGGTGTTGCCGTGTACGTCACCGAGTTTCGTTATAGTTGTGAACATAATACTTAAATTAGTCACATTTTGTTCTAATTTCTCGACGAATTTCTTAGGATATCGGGGAACAAATATAGTTATTTTATGTGCGAAAAGAGCCTGAGAAGAAACCCTGGACTTAGAAAATTTATCTTTCCCATTCATTACGATGTACGATGTAAAAAATTGATTATAAATTCAGGTTAACGAACGTTGCCGCTAATAAGGGAAAGTTCCCAACCCGAAAATTCAAAAAAACTGAAACTTTGGGTTAGTAGTTCACCCTGCGGTGAACACGGAATTATTTTACCTGCCCAAAAAAGCCCTAAGTGAGCAAAAACACCCTTTGAAAATTCTGCGATTTTCGGTTTTCTGCAAATAACTCGGCAACCAATACAGATAAAAATTAAAATTATATGACAAAATATTTATCTTTTAAAACTCAGCAACTACTAGAGATAAAAATTAAAACTATATGACAAAATATTTACAACACAACAAAAGCAAATGAAAATAAAAAAAAAATATTGGTGGACACTGGAACCATTTGGATCCTATTTCCATTGCGGCACTCTACATGTTTTAAATGGAACACTCTATGCTCGATATTTTGCTGGAAAATTCATTTTTTTTTGCTTAATTAATACTTTTCAAATTTCATGTAAATAGATTTAAAAATAAAAATTCTGGAATTCACATGTCGAGGGACTCTTAATATATTTATACACACTCTTAAAAATAGTTTGTGACGGAGAAATAAGAAAATTTAATTAAAATTTTTTTCACAGAAAGTTAACAAAAAAATAAGATCTTGTAATGAATTTTTATTTAAATAAATGCAATTTTATAATATAAAACTTTGCCTGGTGGTTGTAATTATGAACTGAAACTTATGGATTACAATCAGTAATATTTATTTTTTGTCATCCGTAAATATCAGCTCATAATTACAATAACCTAGCAAAAATTTTATATTATAAAATTGGCTTAAAAAAGTCAACATTTTTGTCCGCGACTGTACGTACGATATTTTTGTAAATTTTAGTGTGATAACAAATAAAACAAAAGTCTCAAATGTTCCAAATCTAAAGTAATTAAACGCAGGCTCTCGTTTTCCTGCAGATACAGGGTGGCCCAACGAAAACGAAACAGACTGAATATCTCCCAAGAAAATTTTTGCTTGAAAAAACGCAAAAATAGGTCGATTTATAATCCTATACCGAACTGTCATATGTCATCCCCCTCCCTTCCAGCTCTCTAACCAATAGAATTTAAATAGGAAATGTACCATGAATGGCATCTCATTGAAAAGGTAATTTTATAGAGTAATGTGAATATGAATGTCCGAAAATTTGATTTTAGCGCCCTCTTTCGGGGAAAAAATTGTTACAATTTATTAAATTTAAGTAACGTTTGTGAAATCCGCCATTAGTTTTCAATATCTTTACGTAATTTCAATTCGCACAGTAAATTACTATTAAAATTAGCTTTCATATGAGTTATCACTAGAGCTTTGAAAATATGCAAAATGCATGTTAAGTGCATATGAAAATGAAAATGCATATGCAAAAATATAAAAGCATATAATGGAGGATTTTGACCAAACGGGAAAAAATTTCACCAAATTTTACTTTATTTATCAATAATGAATAAATTTCAAATAAAATAATGTTTTGAATTTGTTAAAAATAAATTGAAGTTTAATAGGCCATATCTTACAGCTTGATATGTCACTGACTTCAAAAACTGCTTGTTGTTGTAGATTTTTACACTCCATGACCTACCTTTATCAAAAATTTATTTGGACATATGGTATATCCATCTATTCTTGCGTTTTTTTAAAAAAAAATTTTCTTGGAAGATATTGAGTCTGTTTTGTTTTTGTTGGGCCACCCTGTATATGTATTTACCAAGCGACGACAATTTCGTTCATATTCATCAAATCGGCTATAAATCAGATTTCAAGGAGCGGCTAAAACCTCCGCACGACTTCTTGTGGTGGGAAGGAATTAGCGGTTAATTTGAATTGTGCATACGGAAGTTAGGACTTCGCTATATTAAAGAAACCATTAAATACAAGTTTGATCATGAGAATAATTAAAAATGAGAATATTTAGAAATGAGAAAAAACTGTGGTATGAACACAAACATGCATGTACCGGGTGTCCCAAAACCCTCGTTTGAGACTGAAACAGTATATAGAGAGGCGCAAAAGAAACAACTTTTTTCAATATTTGTTTTTTCCAAAAGTCAATAATAAAGGAATTATAAGCACTGAAACAGGGTTGGAAAATATTATTCTTTTGGCAATATCTTCTGGTTCCTTAAAGTTATGAAACTAACATTTTAAATTCAGGTATAAGGCACCTAACTACGCATTTACAACGTATTTGTTAGATCCTCCCTCCTTTTTATAGGGGGTGACGTTTCAGTATTTTATTCCTAACTTTTTATTTTTACGTATTTCATCAAAAATTTACGACGAGAATATTCTTTAGATTTGGCACAAAAAGGCTCTCTTATTGGATTTCGATAAACGTAACCGTTTTCGAGTAATTGAGATTTATAAGTTATCATACGTCCATTGCATTTGGTTATCATAAAATACTGACAGTAATCCCCTCAAACTACCCATTAAAAGGGAGGAAGGATCTGACAAATGCATTGTAAATGTTCAGTTAGGTACAATGAAGGAAACAATATCACTTTCAATATTATTAAAAGGCCCCATGTAGGTGTGAGTACATATGAAGGAACATTAAAGGATATTCGGCGAACAGTTATTCAACGATTGTATAAACTAGACCTTAGTAATATCAGTTACAGAATCAGCAAATAAAAATAGCAGATGTCTTTCCATCGTACTAAAAGAAAAAGGCAAACCACAGAGAAAGAATTAAAAAAGAAACAGGGAGACAGAAATTGAGAACTTGAACATTATAAGTTATTTGTAATTTTTTTCATAATGTAATATATTTTTTAATAACATGTAAATAAATATTTGAATTTTTCAGTATGTTATAATGAAATATTTTATGCCCTTAAATTAAACAATATTTTAAGTAATTTTGAAATGAACTTGGTTCAATATATTAATTTTTGTGGAAAATTTATCAATTTATTTTTTAATTCAAATTCTTCAGTGTCTTTTCTAATTACTTTTATCATCAAATCTATATTTAAGAGCTTCCGAAGTCCTAACCTCCGTAGACGCAAGTCAAATTAACCGCTAATTCTCTCCCACCACAAGAAGTCGTGCGGAGATTTTAGCCGCTTGTCAGATTTCAGTTGACAGTAGATAAAATAATTTTTCTTTCAGCCGAGTTTCAAACTTTATAAACACATGCCGTTCGTCACCTGTTCGTGTATTTTGTTTTAATCAACAGTTATTAGATGGCAGCACATTCTGAAGACTAGGTTAACTAACTATAAATACATAAACAATGGTACTAGTATAGAAAAAACAGTTTATGTGTAGACACTTACTTACCTTGGGCTTGAGCTAGTCAACTGGTAGGCTACTTACTAGTACCAGTTACTGGTACCAGTAACTATACCAATGTAAATGCGGCTTAACATTTCTGTTGTTGCAAGTACAAACGATAAACTGCGCATGCTCAAAACTCGAATCTCGAATGAAAAATCAAATGGAAATAGACACCGACCTATTTTCAAAAATCAAATCTAAAATCAAATGAAAGATAGAACACTTCACGTCAAATTTAAAATCAAACAGTGTAAACGTAAATATTTCGACATTTGAGCAAATTAAATGCAATATCAAATGCTAAATCCAATAATGTAAAGTGCACTTTAAGCCCGATCTTAAGACAAATGCGACCTTTTGCACTTTGACATGACTTTGACAGACATGTAAAATGGCCGTCATACATCAGCATCACGTAAACCACCGAACATAAAACAAACGTAAACAATCAAAAATAGAACGGTTCTTGTGCCCTCTGGTGAGCTTTTCACCTAAATATACATTCGGTAAATCTTGTCATTTAAGTTAACAGGCCCTGGTAAAAGCTCTAAAAAATTGACATTTACGTTTATTTTCCGTTGTCATGAAAATCAACCAAAAATTTTCATTTTAAAATTCCCGCGCATAATAATCCAGAAAATGGCTTCCCTATTGCCGTGCTTTATACTATCCCTAATACTATCTAGGGACTTTATCGGAAGGTAAGGTAGAAGGGGATCCTGTTATATGTTATATTTTACATATTTAAAGGTTGGTGACATTGAGTAGGAGATGCGGTGATATTACGGGTGCGTTTCGTTTGCGCGCTCACACGCTTTGAGCGCTCACGCTTACAAGCGCTGTTTTCTGTTGTTTCCTTTGGCGTTTAGTCGCTTAAGCAGTTATACGCAAAGGTGTTTCTTTTGACTTTTGCTTGCACAACGAATTCATAACCTCAAAAATATAACTTCAATAGTGAAATTGAGCCAATCATAGCTGCTGTAGCTACTTCTAAAGTGTAATGTTTGTTTATAACCTGACTATGATTAGCTGATCTCCTCATACGCATCTCATACGTTCCATTTGGAACATAAGCGCTTATGCTTTTGCTGCCCTACCTCGATGGAATAAGCGATTGTGAGCGAAGACTATGACGTCATAATGACGTTACTATTTCGTCAGCTGGCGCTTTGTGAGCGTTTGCAAAGCCAAAGGGAACGATTTAAGCAATGCTTATGAGCGCTCAAAGCATGTGAGCGCGCAAATGAAACGCACCCTATATATTACTTGTAGCATCTATGCTTGTAGCACAGTTGTCAGCATTGGTTGTGATATGTATTCTGTAACTGGTAAATCTGATATTCAATAAATAGTAATCCAAGTTAATCTATTCAATTATTAATCCTTGGAACAGATCCCACATTTCAAAAATGTCAAATTAACGTATAAAGTTCCGCACGGTAGGTGTGCTACGCAAAAGTGTAAAAGAAAGTATTTGTAAACGTTATCTTTTCCACAGTGAAATGTTTAGTAAAGGAAGGATAGCTAAATGTTGCATCAATGCATGTGATGATTCTAGCAGCAAGAGTTTTCCTAAAAATGAACCGGAAATTTTTAAAAAGCGGGTGAATAAGGTAAATAGTTGTGTTTTGAAAGACAAATCGCCCGAGTACATTTACAAAACGTATTATGTGTGCAACAGACATTTTGAAGAAGAGAATATCGTACCTGGAACACGAAGAGGATTAAAAAAAAATGCTGTGCCAACTTTATTTTTAAATAGTAAGTGGTGGGTAGCTACATGTCCCAATATCTTAAAACATTATACTTTTCTCAGATGAGAATGATCAGCACAACAAAGAAGAAAATATAACCAGTGCTTCCAACAATTTCTGTTGTGTCAACTGGAAAAATGCTTCTGCAACATTCCACGTCAACAGAACCTGATAAGGAAGGTAAAATTTACATTAATCTCCAAATTGCATTACTAAATACGTAAAACCATTTTAAAAGAACATATGCCTGGTTTATACAGTCACTAACAACTAACAACTAATTAAAAACCAAGGAATTAACGGATAGTACTGACATGAAACCGTTTATACAACTTCACTAACAATTAAGAATTCGTTTATTTCAATTGGTTTATAGTTAATGGTTAATTCTTAAATTTAGTTGTTAGTGACTGTATAAACCAGGCAATAAATATGTCTGTTTTGCCTTGATGTTCCATGTATGCTCGAAGCAGCTGCGGAAGCAAGAACAAAGGTGTTTATACACCGTGATTCAGAAATGTCTCCCGATATTCTCAGGGTGAATAGAACATTGAAAAAGAAGGTCACCTTTTTTGAAAGAAAGAGAGGTGAAAAATAGATACCTTTCAATATTTTATCCCTAACTTTTTATTTTTTACATATTTCATCAAAGATTTGTGAAGATAATATTCTTTAGAATATTTGGTACAACAAAGGTTCTCTTGCTGCATTTTGATAAATCGAACCGTTTTCGAGTAATTGAGGTTTAAATGTTAGCATACATCTATTACGCAATGTTAATACCCTACAATATTGCTAATTTCTTATTTTTCATTTTTGAGAAACATTTACATGAAAAGGTGACCTTATTTTTTGATGTTCTATCCCCCTGAAAATATCAGGAGACATTTCTGAATCACCCTGTACTTACAGGTTTGCATCATTTAATTCCAAAATTTTTTGTGCAGCTCCTTTAATCTCAAGAAACGCGTACGATATTGGTTTAGCAAGTGATCACAAACATGTGGAGCTCAAAAATTCTACTCAAAATGTTATGGAAAAAGCAAATTTACAATCTTCAGTTTCACGTATATATCTGCAGTAATGGATTAATGAATTACTGGAAAGATATTCATGTCTAAATTAGCAGATTATGAAAATATGTTTATATTAATACATAATACCAATATACCTTATTCTTGTTATAGGTAAACGTAAGCGTCAGTAGATATACTATGCCGGTTCTAAGCCAAAAACCCATAAGAAATAACACAGGCCTCGAGATTGCAATTTTTGCGCGGATCGCGGTCAGGGGGGTGAGGTAAGAAGGGGGAGAGGGATCGCGCGCAAGCGGCAGCAGAAGCGTGACGCGGGCAAGCCGGAGCGAGAGGGGGAGACGCGGCAGTAGATATCTAGACTCGCGACCTTGGTACATTTTTGGGTTTAGTTACAGCGGTTTTTGGAAACGGAGGGGTGTTTCGCGAATTCTACCTTAATATTTGATTTTTTTTTCTTCGCCTCATCATACGTATTAAATAGCGCGTCGACTTATGACCAGCGCTAATAGATGTTTATTTCAAGATATTTCTAAATAACGAATTTTTTTTCTCGGTCCGGAGAAAGATTCGAACCCGTTCCTCGGAGTTCGTGAGCCGTCCACCTAAGCAGCTCGACCGTTGAGTCAGTTGTTCGTATCAGTACACATCATGAAGCAAATTTTCTTTCAAATTGATTTAGGAATCACTACACTACTTAACTGTTTTAAACTGAACGTAAAATTTACTCTATTGCAATAGCGTTGTAAATATCTGAGAAACGAAAACTGCGAAGCATTGTATTCAATTTAAAAAACTTTTAAAAACGAACACCAACGCTAATAGATGTTTATTTCAGCAAGCAGGAGGTGAACGCTGCAGTGGAAAGTGACCTTGGTACATTTTAGTATAGTTACAACGGTGTTTTGAAAACGCAGGGTGTTTCGCGAATTCTATCATCAGTTTTGATAAAAATTAAAAATTAAAAAAAATTAAAATAGGATCAAATTGTAAATCTTAATGAAAACAAAATTCCAATCTCGCGTGATGGATTGTCTAACAGCAAGGGTTTGAACGCAGCTAATTCATCAGTATTTTACCACGCGATATCTGCTGCGTTTATTTTTGCGTACAACAGACAGTGACACGTGACTGAATTTCTTAATACAATTCTTGATACAATTTTTACATTTAGACGTAGGCGATTATCATTTGCCATTCCAACACGCGTGCAGTCACTTGCATTAATCATTGGTAAACATTTTGTACATATTTCGAATGTCTCACTCCAACTACACATGACATCGCGCACTACTGGAACGCACATTGTGTTATGGAGTGTATCTAAAGGCACCTTTTACCTCTAATGCTTAGAATCTCTGCTAACAAACTGAATAAAATATCTGCATATATACATGTTAAGACTTGTTGAACAGATAAATGAAAGCTTTAATTATGCTAACTCTGAACATCCTACATATTCACAGATTTTCTGCAAGGTCAATCCTTTTATACAGGGTGCAGTTTAAGCTGCTCGAAAAGTTACATACACAAGAGATGTAGACAGAATGACAGATATTTTTTAACTACTAAATTTATGATTTTAATTTGCGCGCGCTTCAACCTTGAATGCATAAACGTTTCGATAATAGCGTTTAATCACATACGTTTCAACCTTGATTCATTTCACTGCTCTCTCTACTGCCAGAGAATTTTATTGCACACTAACGTAATTGACCTTAAGGCTTTTAATTCCTTACCGCTGAAAATCAAAAGTATAATGTAATATAAACAAATTTAAAAGTTTATTAAAGCAATACTAGATACACAAATTTCTATATTCATAAAAACATTTTTTTCGAATGATCTCTTGTTGTTTGAATCAATTAAATGTATCGGTGTTCACGAATGAGTGTAAAAATATTTTAACTTGCATCACCCTACACTGTATTTCAGTGTGTTACTATTCTTATCATTAAGTACTGTATTGATTGATTGATCTGTTGTAAACTAAACTAAATGTTAAATGAGTAACGATTATGCTATCAGAATGTAGATGCAATCGAATTGAGCAAATTATATTGTTTCTCGTGAGAAACATAATCTGCTGCTTCTTCGTTCAACAAAAATGCTTTAATAAAAATTATATTACATACCAATATACCAATAAAAATTAAATAACCAATTACAGTCGCACCTCTATAACTCAAACCTCCACAACTTGAAATTTACTGATGTCCTTGCACACGCAATGTGTAAAACTGAAATTATTGAGATAATTCGTCGTACATTTTGAACTTATTGTGCATTGGCGCGCTCTTATGGAACTAATGAAACACCGCAAGAAAAATATAGGTTGGTGTTACTTTTCAAGTGTAATGGTGGATGATAAGCAGAGTGCGTATTAGTTTTTAAAGAATGTCCGACATAAGCTGTAACAATTCTCTCATTATTATTTAGTAAACCAATAAATATTGTTCATGTTCCAAAACAACTTCGAAGAAAATGGGATCTGAAATCAAGAAAGAGGATATTCGTGGGTTATCAATCAGAATCGAGAAACTATAGACTCTATGATCCTGACTCTGGGAAGGTAACTGTATCACGTGATGTCACATTTCAAGAAGAAAATATCGATACTACTGTCTTACCTAAAAATGAATGTCTTTTACCACTGAATTATTTGTCAGAAAATGAAGAAGGAAATGAAGTACAAGGAGAAAGAGAAGATGAAAGAAATGAAGAGAGCGAGAATGAAGATATACAAGAAGAAACGAATGAAACATATGGTACTCGACTTCGAGATAGAAATAACTTGAAGAAACCATCTAGATATGAATTGAATCTCGTCGAGTATACTGAACCACAAAATTATGAAGAAGCAATTTCAGGTCTGAACTCAAAGCAGTGGACAAGAGCGATCGAAGAGGAGTTACTAGCTCATCAGAAGAATCAAACGTGGAAAATGGAACCCTTGCCAGATGGTAGATCAACTGTTGGATGCAAGTGGGTTTTCAAAATAAAAAACTCCTCATCAGAAAAGGCACCAAGATTTAAAGCCTGACTTTATGCGAAGGGTTACGCACAGAAAAGCGGAATCGACTACGAAGAAATTTTTTCCCCGGTAGCCAGATATGAGTCCATTCGTACATTGTTAGCCATAGCAGTGCAGAAGAATTTGAAACTTGCGCAGTTTGCAGTTGGATGCAAGTGGGTTTTCAAAATAAAAAACTCCTCATCAGAAAAGGCACCAAGATTTAAAGCCTGACTTTGTGCGAAGGGTTACACACAGAAAAGCGGAATCGACTACGAAGAAATTTTTTCCCCGGTAGCCAGATATGAGTCCATTCGTACATTGTTAGCCATAGCAGTGCAGAAGAATTTGAAACTTGCGCAGTTTGATATAAAGACAGCCTTTTTACATGGTGAACTAAAAGAAACAATTTACATGGAAGTGCCCGAAGGTGTCGTGAGTAAACAGAATCGTGTTTGTAGACTTTTAAAATCGATCTATGGCTTGAAACAAGCTTCTCGCCAGTGGAATAACAAATTTGATTCTTTTTTGAGGCGTTATAATCTTGTTCCAAGTTCAGCAGATCCATGTATTTATCGAGGTTTTATTAAAGATGGTTATGTATTTTTAGCTCTGTATACGGATGATGGATTATTATTAGCCGAAACACAATATGCAATCGATGAAATTCTGAACTCCCTGAAAGATTCTTTTGAAACTACAGAACAAAATTTGTCATCCTTTGTTGGCTTGCAAATCATTCATGACAAAGAAAACAACTCAATTTTTATTCATCAAAAGGATTGTATCGAACGCATCCTTGCTCGTTTTCAAATGATCGATGCTAAACCTGTAAGTGTACCTATAGATCCACATTCAATTGCTTCGCTGATGGATGTTGAGAATAATTCTAACAATGAAGATAAAAATTTTCCGTATAGAGAAGCAATTGGATCATTGATGTTTTTGGCACAATTATCTCGACCCGATATATTGTTTGCTATTAGTTTTTTGAGTAGATTTTTAATTTGTTACACTGAAAAGATTGGAACGCCATAAAACGAGTTTTTCGGTATCTTAGAGGCACCACGCACTTAGGTATCTGTTACAGAAAATCAGAGTGCAGTAAAAATTTATTAGGATTCGCGGACGCCGATTTTGCAGGCGATACTTTAACTCGTCGTTCTACGACGGGATATATTTTTTGCTTATCAAACGGACCTGTTTCATGGTGTTCACAACGTCAAAGACTTGTATCACTAAGCACAACAGAAGCAGAATATATTGCTGCTAGTACAGCAGCTAGAGAACTCATTTGGCTCAGGCAACTCTTATTAGATATTGAATGTCCATGTGAAAAAGCTACATTTTTGCAAATAGATAATCAAAGTGCTATAAGACTGGTGAAAAACCCAGAACTTCATAGACGTAGCAAACGTGACAAACTCATGTATCTTTTAAGAAAAATTGGTATGTGTAAATTAGATTCAAATGCACTCAAATAGTGGGAGTATTGAGATAATTCGTCGTACATTTTGAACTTATTGTGCATTGGCGCGCACTTATGGAACTAATGAAACACCGCAAGAAAAATATAGGTTGGTGGTACTGTTCAAGTGTAATGGTGGATGATAAGCAGAGTGCGTATTAGTTTTTAAAGAATGTCCGACATAAGCTGTAACAATTCTCTCATTATTATTTAGTAAACCAATAAATATTGTTTCTAATACATTGAGTTACAATTCCAAAAGAAATCTCTTTCTTTAACTCAAGATTTCGAGTATACGTTTCTGGTTTAGCAGTTTGAAATTTATAGCGCAGCGTAAATACACACAGCAGCTTCACTCTCCTTGGCGGGAAAATTCAGTATTCCGAATGAATAATCTGTCACGTGACCTGTTAGAGCGCATTCAACTGAACGCACGGAGTGTTTCTTTTTCTCACTCTTACATGCACTGAAACGCAGTCGCTCTCCCTTAAATTGCACGAATACGATCAGTGGTGTCTCATGTAATTAGCAGCATAATAGATGCTTTCGATTATGCATGCCGGGATGGACTGAGTAAACTTAAATTCTAGGCTTTCAAGTAGTGATCAGATAATTCAAATTAAAAATCTTGCCCTGTCAGATCAAAGGTGTCGACAAACAGTTTCCATGCTGATTATGCTGTGCTTATAGGATAGCGAAATAAAGCGTTATTGCTGTAAGTCATTACAACCTTTAAGCATTATCTCTGTTGTGATATCATATTTTGCAATGAAATAACTGAACAATTATCAAACGATTTTGAATTCATTTTTGCTGCTGCATTAGGTGTGAGTGAAAAAAAATATTCCTATAAAATTATCGTATCGATTAATCAAATTTATTTCTTAAGTGTGATTACTTAGTTTATCGTAATCCATTATTTTAGTGTATATTAGAGGGTTTGGAATGATTCTACCGAATATATCCGAAATAAAAAAAACTTACCAAACGACCATTGATAAATTTAATGTGAAATCTCATGATATTTATGTTACAATTAATACGTTTAAAAACATAGTCTAAAAATCTAACGAAACTACAATGTATCCTTAAGTAATAATATGTAGGTACAGGGAATTTAGATACATGATAGAGAAGTGCGTAGGGGTGGATGGAGAATTGAAAACAATTTTCTTGGAAACTCAGTCTGGGGACATACTGTATATAGAAATAATTATGAAGTTAGATGATCTATACAAAAAGATACCTCGAGATAGATGACACCCTGTATAAGGATGACAGCGTTAGATTCTATTAATTTATCAGTATTATTAAGTAACCGAGCATACAGACAATCAGATTGAGTAAAATATCTATATAATTATCTAAACTAGTAAAAAAAGGAGCCTGGTATAGATTAGTACTTATCATACACTGAGAACCTTATAAGACTGCACATAGTAGTTACCAGTGGAAGCTTTATTAGATTATTATTTCCAAATTTATTTCATTCACCATGGTTACCGTGTGCTGTTATTAATGACACTACTGATTTTGAATTGTCAGATTGAATTAAATTGTTCTTTTGATTTATTGTAAAATAATGTATACAACCACCGAAAAAGTTGAAATGTACACATTATTCTCAAATGTAGCTTCGTTGAGAGAGGTCTCTGCATTATTTGCCGCCAAATTTCCAGATAGACAAATTTCCAGCTAAATACATGCAATGAAATAAATCTTCCTTAATACTTTCTATATGTAGTTTTTAAACGATTCAGCATTGAAAATTGAGTAGTAACCATAGCAACGTAATATAAAAACCTCTATGTGCAATTTTATATAACTCAGAAATGTATTATCTGATCACGTAATTTTCATCTATGTGCAGCGTTACAAGATTCTCACTGTATACGTTTCCACGCTTCGACCGATTAAAATGTTTTTGTCTACGTCAGCATAATAGTCTGTTTTAAATTGCGAACAATAATTAATACTATCTGCTTATAAAATCCGTTTTGTTTGTAGGTTTATACTGAGCAGTGTTGTAACATATCTAGTTACAAGTATTTAGATACAGTATCTAGATACTTTTAGTGTATCTACATTGTAGTACTTGGTATCTGTAACTGTATTTAGTTACATTTGTGTATGTATCTGAGCATTTAGATAGACAGATACATTTTTTAAATAAAAGTAAAATCTTTATTTTATGCCATCTCACACTATAGGCGGGTAGCAAACGGCGTCACGAGCGCCACTAGCTGTAAGTTTATGTAGGAAAAGGTAGGGAAAACGGTCGTATCAGGGTTGGCAACACTGCTGTCAGCTGACTCTCAGTACTATCACTGGAGTTACGAGCACGTTACGAGGACGATCTTTACCTTCCATACTTTAAAACAAATCGAGAAAATACTAGCAAGCACATTCAAATCTTCTTCGAAATGATATAAATGGATATAACGTTTCAAATCGCGTCCTACAATTTATGTCGCAACCTCCACCAGGCGGCGCCACCAGGTAGCTTGCTAGGGGCCTATTAAAAGCTATTTACACAGACTAAATGCTAATGGAAATATTTCCTTTATGTTTTGCTAAACTAAGTGGATAGCGTTTTACGGTTCTCGTGCAGCATTTGTGATTGGCTATAATTTTGGGATGTGGCTATTTGCACCTACTGTAGGTACGAATAATTGGCTATTTGCATCTAGTGTAGGTACGAATAATTGGCTATTTTCACCTACTGTAGGTACGAATAATTGGCTAATTGCACCTACTGCAGGTACGAATAATTGGCTATTTGCACCTACCGTATGTACGAACAATTGACTATTTGCACCTACTGCATGTACGAATAATTGGCTATTTGCACCTATAGTACATAAAATCTGATATAGGGGGTAGCACAAGAACATGACCTAAAATTGTAAACAAAAGTTCTTAGTGACTTATAATGCAGCATTAAGGTAAAATTAGAGGTAAAAGTTTATCTTTATAAAATTGCATATCGTAGACAAGAATAATTTAACAATTAACGAAAATATGTCTATTTAACGGTTTCAAACGAAAGTTAACATAAAACATATAACAAATATCGGGAAACTACACAGAGCAACAGTGGATTCCTGACATCAAGATTTTGTGATTTAGCTAAATTCACCTAATAATAATAATAATAATAATAATAAAGGATATACAGGACGTTAAAAGTCAAAATTTTAATTTCAATTTCCTTAAACCTAAAATTATAAAGTCTATAAACCTTTTGTTAATATTGATATACATAATTCATATTAGACAGCATTTAATAAAATAAATAAAAGTGGTATTCTTAAATTGATACGCGTTTTAATTTACATTTGAGGCCATTTTTCTCGAAAAAAAAAAGTTTTTGAACATTATTTATTGAAGAAATTTCCATTATTTTCTGATTTTGGTTCTACCGATTGCAGATTAAAATTGAATCACCCTGTATATTGACACCGTATCCCTCATGTTTGATTGTGCTTTTAAATATGTATGGTATATTTCTTTTAAAAAAATACATTCAAGTAGTTGAAGTAATGAGCACTTAAATAAATTTATTTATTTTTTTAAATACATAACTCTAATTAAATATTAATATTTTTAGAAACCCCGAAATGGAAGAAAATATTTATCAATTCACAGAAGGTCAAACTTTTGAAACTTATGATAGTGTGAATCAATATTTTCACAAATTTTGTGAATATAATTACCATCCGTTTGTTGTGAGAAGTCATTCGAGAAAACAAATTGTTTACAAGTGTTGTCACGGAGTTGAAAGGAAGTAAAAATGTCGAGGTGAGAGACCGAACCAACACTATTTTTTAAGGGATGTACAGCAAAGATTAACTTATACAAAAATAAAGAAAATAAGTGGAAAGTGACAAATGTATCTCTCAATCATAATCATAGCATTAGCAAAAAAGAATACAGTTTTTATCAAAGAAATGCTAAACTTAAAGAAGATGGTTTTGAGTCAGTCACGGATTTAGTGTTAGGAAGTGTGAAAGAGTTATGATCGCTGAAGTTTTGGAGAAAAAGTGTGGAGGGCGTCTTACTCGAAAGGATGTGCAAAGCATTAGAAATAAAATGTTTCCTACATGTACCGAAGATAATGAAAAGGAATTGAATTTTTAATTCAACTTGAGGAGGAAGGAGGAAAACACAAAATTACTTACAGCGATGATGATAAAGTTAAGACCATATTTTTAGCTTCAGAGAAAATGATCGCAACTTTCAGAAAATCTTGCCCATCACTTGTTCAACTTGATGTGTCATTTGGTTTTAACACAGAAAATTATAAATTAATGGCATTTTATTATTATTCTTCCATTACTGGAAAATCTGAATTTGCAGCTATAACGTTTATTTCAGAAGAAACTTTGTTAAATTTGAAGGAATGTCTTTTAAACTTTAAAACCTTGTGTATAACCATCACTTCTGTATTTTTAATCGACAAAGAATTTACCGAAATATCAGCAATTCGTGAGACATTTTCATCATCAGTCATTTTGTTGTGTAAATTTCATGTTATAAAATATTCAAAAAAGTCTTATATTTGCAGACACCAGAAGAATATGATTTAAATAAAACTGAATTATTAAACGAAACAAGAACGGTACAAATTTATACACACAGTAAAAAAGCTTCATTTGTTGAAGAATTTAATAAAATTGGGATTCATGCAGAGAAATGTGGGTGTACTGCTTTCGTAAAAATCTCCCTATGATGGGTGATTCAACCACAAATAGAACAGAAAGATCTTTCTGGACAGTTAAAAACCATATAAAAAATAAGTTTCGTGCAGTTCCTCTATTGGAATTTTTATTATTGAACTTATAAAATTTATTACATTAAGGCCCGATTTATTCACCTCCAAGTAAATTTATCTGGTCATTTATTCCCATAGTAACAATTGTGATCACAAAAAATGCCGTTGCTAAGACAGCTCAAAAAGTGTATCGAATTATGGATCCGAATTCTGAATAAGAGAATTATTACACATTGCTTTGCGATTTACAAATTAAATATGGTGAAAACAGAAAACGATGATGTTAGAGAAATCTCTAAAGACGGTACCAGTAAAAATTACAATACATCCATTGAAATCTGCACTTGTAGTTTTTGGAAATCGTATAACATTCCATGCCGCCGCATACTATTTGTGCGGAAAGAACAAAAAATCGATATATTTGCAGAAGAATGTTTTCATGATCGATACAAAAATAAAGAAAGTGAAGTCTAAAAATGATTCAGACACAAATCTAGATGTAGAATTCGAAAAATTTGATGACAGCGAAAATAACGAAACCAAAAATCAGACAAAGAAAAATTTAATATGGCATTCAATGTAATTAAAAATTTAGCTGATGTTCTGTCGCATCATGGTATGCCCATCATTTTTAAATTACATGCAGGAATTTAAAAAAATGGAAAATAATGCCAGGCAAGGATTATCGGTTTTGAACAATTCGAAAAACAATGAATTAATTCAAAATCTACACGAAACAAGAAACATGGGCGCATTATATTCTGAAGAACTTTCACTAAGAAACTCTGAAAATGAAGAACCAGAAGACGAATGCGCCTCGTCTCCAGACAGCAACGAATCAGAAATAAATTTGAAATTCAGGAGCAAAATAAAATGCAAAGGTCGTCCAAAAACAAAAAGCAAACAAACGACATTTAATCGAAAATTGAAATAAAAATATTTTGTAACTGTATTAAATTTATCACAATAGGAGAAAGGTACAATATTAATTACAGAGTTTGTCTATGGTTTTCTTGATTTATCTTTTTTATTTCGGATGAAACATTAGTTGTGTAAAACAATTCCAGAAGCTGATGATCGAGTAATATCATTAACAAAAATTTGTAATTTATAACAACTTGTTCAGTATATTTAACATTTTTATTTGCTTCTTTGTTTTAGGTTTTCCTGATCTGTACTTTATACATATAATCATTATAACGCGTGATCAATATATTTTCTAATCAAGTGACCTATGGAAAAAAAATATGTCTTTGGTTCATTATTTCAAATGCCACTTGAATTACATATTTATATTGCATTCCTATACAAAACGATAGGCACAAATAAAAGGCACTTGATTTTATTTCCTTAGGTCACTTGATTAGAAAAGATATTGATCACCTGTTACATATATTATTTTAGACAAATGTTTAATTATTGAATTTACGTTCAAGTACTATAAACAACCAAAATATCAATAAGACTAGAAATAATTATAAGACTAAAACCGGTGGAAATAAAAATCGCAACTATAAATAGGATCCTTATAAATACCTATAAAGTAGGTTCAAATAACCAATTATTCTTACCTACAATGGGTGCAAATAGTCAATTATTCGTACATACGGTAGGTGCAAATAGCCAATTATTCGTACCTACAGTAGGTGCAAATAGCCAATTATTCTACCTACAGTAGGTGCAAATAGCCAATTATTCGTACCTACGTAGGTGCAAATAGCCACATCCATAATTTTGAATGAATTTGAATGAGCCAATCACAAATGCTGCACGAGAGCCGCAAAACGCTATCTGCTTAACTGAGTACGTAGCTTAACCAGCAGTAGAAGTTTTCGCACGGAAATACATACAACGCGATCGAAAATGATTGAGCGTCCTTGAGAAAATAAATACCCAAAGGTGATCAAAACTACCTTCGGCCTAGAGAATTTTCGAGTTTTTGAATACTCAAGGTCAGGTGACAATCAATAGCGTTCGTATGTTGTGCATGGTTTGTTTATTAATTGAGTTTTCTCCGAGTTTTCCGTATCGAAATTAGTACATATTTTTGAAGGACGCTCAATCATTTTCCATCGCATTGTATATCAATTACTATTAACTTTGGAGCCATATTTAGTAGAAGAATATATGCAACGTAATCTACTTTCAACTTGTGAATTTGTTCATTTGATGCCTTGTAGTACTTACTCTTCAGTATAATTTTATTAATGTCACGAAACGATAATTGTTCTTTCTGCTTGACATTTTTCAATTTCAAACTTTGATGTTTTGTCATTTTTTTAAAATTAAAATAAAGAACGTTATTATTTTTTTTTATTATTATGTAACACATTTATGTATGTTTCTAAAAGGTATCTAGATACATTTATACTATATCTGTATCTGGATCTAGTTACTTTTAAAAAAGAAGTATATGTAACTGTATCGAGTTACAAATTAGGGTAAGTATCTGTATCTGAATCTAGATACTTTGAAAAATGTATCTGTTACAACACTGATACTGAGTACCTAGAATCTGAAGCGTCATTACCTTTAAGTTAATATTTTTGAGCAACGACCTCATCCGTAAAAGCAAAACGCTTTAACTTTTTATTGAAATATATTTGGACTGCGGTCTTGTGCATATAATCTGTTCCATAAAATTTATTATATATCTATAGAACTTTAAACAGTGTGTCTACGGATTTTCTGCAACTGTTGAATGACATTATTCAATGCAATCCCCTCCCACCTCTCAGCACTTAAAAAATAAGTTTAATTAATCACATTGGCAATTCCGGCTAAAGGTTTGGTCACACTGGCTCCAGATTCAGCAGAACTTGTACGGCAGAACAATACGGTTGCACTTCGTTATTGTATTGCCGAATTAGGAAGAACTCTGCTTTCCTGACATATCCCTGTTTTGGTAACTTTATATTATGTGTGCCAAAAAGGCTGCCTGTCAAATACTAGTATGATTAGTTTATCGTAATCTATTATTTTAATGTACATTAGGATACATTTTCATAGGAATCAAACATTTTATTAGAAGGTTTGGAATGATTCTACCGAATATGTCCGAAGTAATAAATAAATAAATTTCTTTGTTTTGTGCGGTGATGTGACGTAGTCGGGCAGTATACTCCAGTTCATTACGATCCTTCTGTGATCGTATACATTTGTTAATATGAAGTTATTTTTAAATTGATTTTTAATATCGGAGCCAGTGTGACCACCCTTTAAGACGATAATTCTAGTAAAGTAAGCATGTTTTAAATTTAAAACCATAAACGCAGCATTTTGAAAATTCTTTATCTTATAGTTTTTAAATAAATCTGTTGCTGCAATGTGTCCGACCATTGATCCTTATGAAAATGTTAAAACTGTTTGATTCCTAAAATAAAATTATATACAGCTTTTCTAAAAACAGATGCTATATTTTTAACGAAGATGAAAGCGTATGAACAGATCAGTAGCAAAATGTGTATATATGTGTGTCACACTGTAACATCTGTTATTAGAAAAACTGTAAGGTAACAGTACTACTGGATAATAAATAGAGACAAGCAGAGTGATGTCAAGGTCAACGTAAGGTAATTGCAGAGCCGTTATCAGTCCGCCGCAACCATAAGCGTCACTCCAGTCTCAGGAACAGAAACAGATGATTTACACAAATAAAAAATAATATGCCATTAAAACAGGGAATTTAGATATATGGTAGAAAAGTGCGTAGAGGAGCATGGGAATACATTGAATAACAATTTTCATGGAAACTCAATCTGGGGACATACTGTACATGGAAATAATTATCAAGTTAGATGATACAGTAAATAC
The DNA here is from genome assembly GCA_033060865.1 of Dorcus hopei. Classification (NCBI taxonomy): domain Eukaryota; kingdom Metazoa; phylum Arthropoda; class Insecta; order Coleoptera; family Lucanidae; genus Dorcus; species Dorcus hopei. Next base: position 6,131,564 of record JAUPFK010000013.1, read on the forward strand.
AAAAAGATACCTCAAAATAGATGACACCCTGTTTAAGGATGATGGCGTTGACGGCGTTAGATTCTATTAATCTATCAGTATTATCGTCTAACCGAGCATACAGACAATCAGATTGAGTAAAATACCTTTACAATAATTTATCTAAACTAGTAAAAAAATGTTTCTTCAAGCTGATTTAGGGAATGTATACACTTTTAAAAACGTAGCTGGTATAGATAGTACTTATCATATATGCTTCCACGCTTCTACCGATTAAATTGCTTTTGTTTACATCAACATAATAGTCTGTTTAGACCCCTACGTAAAATTAAATAGGAACTTAAATCAGTAGATGTGCTATTGACTAAGCTTCACCGAGACGGATATTCATTCAAATATTTCTTGATAAAAAAAGTCTTAAGCTTTTGGTTACTGTTGACGCAATTCTTCAGAATAGAATGGTAAGATGTAGATGGTATGTATCATCGAACTTACCTTAGTAATTGTTGAAACAATGCATGCATACATAAGAGATGTAGACAGAATGACAGATGATTACCAAATTTATGATTTTAATTAAAATTAAACATCCAATTAAATCCAAGCTTATTAAATTCGAATTAAAATTTGTATAAGAAACCATGACCTTGATATCAATTCCCATAGAGGTCTAAAATCTCGAAGTGGTTCTAATCGGGGGTGAGCAGTTAAAATCAGTTTATAGTTATGATAGGTAGCAGTACCCGAGACAACAACCGGGCACCGATGACGCAACATGCAAGGTTTACCACAGATTAGAACCACTTCGAGATTTTAGACCTCTATGGGAATTGATATCAAGGTCATGGTTTCTTATACAAATTTTAATTCGAATTTAATAAGCTTGGATTTAATTGGATGTTTAATTTTAATTAAAATCATAAATTTGGTAATCATCTGTCATTCTGTCTACATCTCTTATGTATGCATGCATTGTTTCAACAATTACTAAGGTAAGTTCGATGATACATACCATCTACATCTTACCATTCTATTCTGAAGAATTGCGTCAACAGTAACCAAAAGCTTAAGACTTTTTTTATCAAGAAATATTTGAATGAATATCCGTCTCGGTGAAGCTTAGTCAATAGCACATCTACTGATTTAAGTTCCTATTTAATTTTACGTAGGGGTCTAAACAGACTATTATGTTGATGTAAACAAAAGCAATTTAATCGGTAGAAGCGTGGAAGCATATATGATAAGTACTATCTATACCAGCTACGTTTTTTAAAAGTGTATACATTCCCTAAATCAGCTTGAAGAAACATTTTTTTACTAGTTTAGATAAATTATTGTAAAGGTATTTTACTCAATCTGATTGTCTGTATGCTCGGTTAGACGATAATACTGATAGATTAATAGAATCTAACGCCGTCAACGCCATCATCCTTAAACAGGGTGTCATCTATTTTGAGGTATCTTTTTGTATTTACTGTATCATCTAACTTGATAATTATTTCCATGTACAGTATGTCCCCAGATTGAGTTTCCATGAAAATTGTTATTCAATGTATTCCCATGCTCCTCTACGCACTTTTCTACCATATATCTAAATTCCCTGTTTTAATGGCATATTATTTTTTATTTGTGTAAATCATCTGTTTCTGTTCCTGAGACTGGAGTGACGCTTATGGTTGCGGCGGACTGATAACGGCTCTGCAATTACCTTACGTTGACCTTGACATCACTCTGCTTGTCTCTATTTATTATCCAGTAGTACTGTTACCTTACAGTTTTTCTAATAACAGATGTTACAGTGTGACACACATATATACACATTTTGCTACTGATCTGTTCATACGCTTTCATCTTCGTTAAAAATATAGCATCTGTTTTTAGAAAAGCTGTATATAATTTTATTTTAGGAATCAAACAGTTTTAACATTTTCATAAGGATCAATGGTCGGACACATTGCAGCAACAGATTTATTTAAAAACTATAAGATAAAGAATTTTCAAAATGCTGCGTTTATGGTTTTAAATTTAAAAACATGCTTACTTTACTAGAATTATCGTCTTAAAGGGTGGTCACACTGGCTCCGATATTAAAAATCAATTTAAAAATAACTTCATATTAACAAATGTATACGATCACAGAAGGATCGTAATGAACTGGAGTATACTGCCCGACTACGTCACATCACCGCACAAAACAAAGAAATTTATTTATTTATTACTTCGGACATATTCGGTAGAATCATTCCAAACCTTCTAATAAAATGTTTGATTCCTATGAAAATGTATCCTAATGTACATTAAAATAATAGATTACGATAAACTAATCATACTAGTATTTGACAGGCAGCCTTTTTGGCACACATAATATAAAGTTACCAAAACAGGGATATGTCAGGAAAGCAGAGTTCTTCCTAATTCGGCAATACAATAACGAAGTGCAACCGTATTGTTCTGCCGTACAAGTTCTGCTGAATCTGGAGCCAGTGTGACCAAACCTTTAGCCGGAATTGCCAATGTGATTAATTAAACTTATTTTTTAAGTGCTGAGAGGTGGGAGGGGATTGCATTGAATAATGTCATTCAACAGTTGCAGAAAATCCGTAGACACACTGTTTAAAGTTCTATAGATATATAATAAATTTTATGGAACAGATTATATGCACAAGACCGCAGTCCAAATATATTTCAATAAAAAGTTAAAGCGTTTTGCTTTTACGGATGAGGTCGTTGCTCAAAAATATTAACTTAAAGGTAATGACGCTTCAGATTCTAGGTACTCAGTATCAGTGTTGTAACAGATACATTTTTCAAAGTATCTAGATTCAGATACAGATACTTTCACCCTAATTTGTAACTCGATACAGTTACATATACTTCTTTTTTAAAAGTAACTAGATCCAGATACAGATATAGTATAAATGTATCTAGATACCTTTTAGAAACATACATAAATGTGTTACATAATAATAAAAAAAAATAATAACGTTCTTTATTTTAATTTTAAAAAAATGACAAAACATCAAAGTTTGAAATTGAAAAATGTCAAGCAGAAAAAACAATTATCGTTTCGTGACATTAATAAAATTATACTGAAGAGTACTACAAGGCATCAAATGAACAAATTCACAAGTTCAAAGTAGATTACGTTGCATATATTCTTCTACTAAATATGGCTCCAAAGTTAATAGTAGTTGATATACAATGCGATCGAAAATGATTGAGCGTCCTTCAAAAATATGTACTAATTTCGATATGAAAAACTCGTAGAAAACTCAATTAATAAACAAACCATGCACAACATACGAACGCTATTGATTGTCACTTGACCTTGAGTATTCAAAAACGCGAAAATACTCTAGGCCGAAAGTTGTTTTGATCACCTTTGGGTATTTATTTTATCAAGGACGCTCAATCATTTTCGATCGCATTGTATGTATTTCCGTGCGAAAACTTCTACTGCTGGTTAAGCTACGTACTCAGTTAAGCAGATAGCGTTTTGCGGCTCTCGTGCAGCATTTGTGATTGGCTCATTCAAATTCATTCAAAATTATGGATGTGGCTATTTGCACCTACGTAGGTACGAATAATTGGCTATTTGCACCTACTGTAGGTAGAATAATTGGCTATTTGCACCTACTGTAGGTACGAATAATTGGCTATTTGCACCTACCGTATGTACGAATAATTGACTATTTGCACCCATTGTAGGTAAGAATAATTGGTTATTTGAACCTACTTTATAGGTATTTATAAGGATCCTATTTATAGTTGCGATTTTTATTTCCACCGGTTTTAGTCTTATAATTATTTCTAGTCTTATTGATATTTTGGTTGTTTATAGTACTTGAACGTAAATTCAATAATTAAACATTTGTCTAAAATAATATATGTAACAGGTGATCAATATCTTTTCTAATCAAGTGACCTAAGGAAATAAAATCAAGTGCCTTTTATTTGTGCCTATCGTTTTGTATAGGAATGCAATATAAATATGTAATTCAAGTGGCATTTGAAATAATGAACCAAAGACATATTTTTTTTCCATAGGTCACTTGATTAGAAAATATATTGATCACGCGTTATAATGATTATATGTATAAAGTACAGATCAGGAAAACCTAAAACAAAGAAGCAAATAAAAATGTTAAATATACTGAACAAGTTGTTATAAATTACAAATTTTTGTTAATGATATTACTCGATCATCAGCTTCTGGAATTGTTTTACACAACTAATGTTTCATCCGAAATAAAAAAGATAAATCAAGAAAACCATAGACAAACTCTGTAATTAATATTGTACCTTTCTCCTATTGTGATAAATTTAATACAGTTACAAAATATTTTTATTTCAATTTTCGATTAAATGTCGTTTGTTTGCTTTTTGTTTTTGGACGACCTTTGCATTTTATTTTGCTCCTGAATTTCAAATTTATTTCTGATTCGTTGCTGTCTGGAGACGAGGCGCATTCGTCTTCTGGTTCTTCATTTTCAGAGTTTCTTAGTGAAAGTTCTTCAGAATATAATGCGCCCATGTTTCTTGTTTCGTGTAGATTTTGAATTAATTCATTGTTTTTCGAATTGTTCAAAACCGATAATCCTTGCCTGGCATTATTTTCCATTTTTTTAAATTCCTGCATGTAATTTAAAAATGATGGGCATACCATGATGCGACAGAACATCAGCTAAATTTTTAATTACATTGAATGCCATATTAAATTTTTCTTTGTCTGATTTTTGGTTTCGTTATTTTCGCTGTCATCAAATTTTTCGAATTCTACATCTAGATTTGTGTCTGAATCATTTTTAGACTTCACTTTCTTTATTTTTGTATCGATCATGAAAACATTCTTCTGCAAATATATCGATTTTTTGTTCTTTCCGCACAAATAGTATGCGGCGGCATGGAATGTTATACGATTTCCAAAAACTACAAGTGCAGATTTCAATGGATGTATTGTAATTTTTACTGGTACCGTCTTTAGAGATTTCTCTAACATCATCGTTTTCTGTTTTCACCATATTTAATTTGTAAATCGCAAAGCAATGTGTAATAATTCTCTTATTCAGAATTCGGATCCATAATTCGATACACTTTTTGAGCTGTCTTAGCAACGGCATTTTTTGTGATCACAATTGTTACTATGGGAATAAATGACCAGATAAATTTACTTGGAGGTGAATAAATCGGGCCTTAATGTAATAAATTTTATAAGTTCAATAATAAAAATTCCAATAGAGGGAACTGCACGAAACTTATTTTTTATATGGTTTTTAACTGTCCAGAAAGATCTTTCTGTTCTATTTGTGGTTGAATCACCCATCATAGGGAGATTTTTACGAAAGCAGTACACCCACATTTCTCTGCATGAATCCCAATTTTTATTAAATTCTTCAACAAATGAAGCTTTTTTACTGTGTGTATAAATTTGTACCGTTCTTGTTTCGTTTAATAATTCAGTTTTATTTAAATCATATTCTTCTGGTGTCTGCAAATATAAGACTTTTTTGAATATTTTATAACATGAAATTTACACAACAAAATGACTGATGATGAAAATGTCTCACGAATTGCTGATATTTCGGTAAATTCTTTGTCGATTAAAAATACAGAAGTGATGGTTATACACAAGGTTTTAAAGTTTAAAAGACATTCCTTCAAATTTAACAAAGTTTCTTCTGAAATAAACGTTATAGCTGCAAATTCAGATTTTCCAGTAATGGAAGAATAATAATAAAATGCCATTAATTTATAATTTTCTGTGTTAAAACCAAATGACACATCAAGTTGAACAAGTGATGGGCAAGATTTTCTGAAAGTTGCGATCATTTTCTCTGAAGCTAAAAATATGGTCTTAACTTTATCATCATCGCTGTAAGTAATTTTGTGTTTTCCTCCTTCCTCCTCAAGTTGAATTAAAATTCAATTCCTTTTCATTATCTTCGGTACATGTAGGAAACATTTTATTTCTAATGCTTTGCACATCCTTTCGAGTAAGACGCCCTCCACACTTTTTCTCCAAAACTTCAGCGATCATAACTCTTTCACACTTCCTAACACTAAATCCGTGACTGACTCAAAACCATCTTCTTTAAGTTTAGCATTTCTTTGATAAAAACTGTATTCTTTTTTGCTAATGCTATGATTATGATTGAGAGATACATTTGTCACTTTCCACTTATTTTCTTTATTTTTGTATAAGTTAATCTTTGCTGTACATCCCTTAAAAAATAGTGTTGGTTCGGTCTCTCACCTCGACATTTTTACTTCCTTTCAACTCCGTGACAACACTTGTAAACAATTTGTTTTCTCGAATGACTTCTCACAACAAACGGATGGTAATTATATTCACAAAATTTGTGAAAATATTGATTCACACTATCATAAGTTTCAAAAGTTTGACCTTCTGTGAATTGATAAATATTTTCTTCCATTTCGGGGTTTCTAAAAATATTAATATTTAATTAGAGTTATGTATTTAAAAAAATAAATAAATTTATTTAAGTGCTCATTACTTCAACTACTTGAATGTATTTTTTTAAAAGAAATATACCATACATATTTAAAAGCACAATCAAACATGAGGGATACGGTGTCAATATACAGGGTGATTCAATTTTAATCTGCAATCGGTAGAACCAAAATCAGAAAATAATGGAAATTTCTTCAATAAATAATGTTCAAAAACTTTTTTTCGAGAAAAATGGCCTCAAATGTAAATTAAAACGCGTATCAATTTAAGAATACCACTTTTATTTATTTTATTAAATGCTGTCTAATATGAATTATGTATATCAATATTAACAAAAGGTTTATAGACTTTATAATTTTAGGTTTAAGGAAATTGAAATTAAAATTTTGACTTTTAACGTCCTGTATATCCTTTATTATTATTATTATTATTATTATTAGGTGAATTTAGCTAAATCACAAAATCTTGATGTCAGGAATCCACTGTTGCTCTGTGTAGTTTCCTGATATTTGTTATATGTTTTATGTTAACTTTCGTTTGAAACCGTTAAATAGACATATTTTCGTTAATTGTTAAATTATTCTTGTCTACGATATGCAATTTTATAAAGATAAACTTTTACCTCTAATTTTACCTTAATGCTGCATTATAAGTCACTAAGAACTTTTGTTTACAATTTTAGGTCATGTTCTTGTGCTACCCCCTATATCAGATTTTATGTACTATAGGTGCAAATAGCCAATTATTCGTACATGCAGTAGGTGCAAATAGTCAATTGTTCGTACATACGGTAGGTGCAAATAGCCAATTATTCGTACCTGCAGTAGGTGCAATTAGCCAATTATTCGTACCTACAGTAGGTGAAAATAGCCAATTATTCGTACCTACACTAGATGCAAATAGCCAATTATTCGTACCTACAGTAGGTGCAAATAGCCACATCCCAAAATTATAGCCAATCACAAATGCTGCACGAGAACCGTAAAACGCTATCCACTTAGTTTAGCAAAACATAAAGGAAATATTTCCATTAGCATTTAGTCTGTGTAAATAGCTTTTAATAGGCCCCTAGCAAGCTACCTGGTGGCGCCGCCTGGTGGAGGTTGCGACATAAATTGTAGGACGCGATTTGAAACGTTATATCCATTTATATCATTTCGAAGAAGATTTGAATGTGCTTGCTAGTATTTTCTCGATTTGTTTTAAAGTATGGAAGGTAAAGATCGTCCTCGTAACGTGCTCGTAACTCCAGTGATAGTACTGAGAGTCAGCTGACAGCAGTGTTGCCAACCCTGATACGACCGTTTTCCCTACCTTTTCCTACATAAACTTACAGCTAGTGGCGCTCGTGACGCCGTTTGCTACCCGCCTATAGTGTGAGATGGCATAAAATAAAGATTTTACTTTTATTTAAAAAATGTATCTGTCTATCTAAATGCTCAGATACATACACAAATGTAACTAAATACAGTTACAGATACCAAGTACTACAATGTAGATACACTAAAAGTATCTAGATACTGTATCTAAATACTTGTAACTAGATATGTTACAACACTGCTCAGTATAAACCTACAAACAAAACGGATTTTATAAGCAGATAGTATTAATTATTGTTCGCAATTTAAAACAGACTATTATGCTGACGTAGACAAAAACATTTTAATCGGTCGAAGCGTGGAAACGTATACAGTGAGAATCTTGTAACGCTGCACATAGATGAAAATTACGTGATCAGATAATACATTTCTGAGTTATATAAAATTGCACATAGAGGTTTTTATATTACGTTGCTATGGTTACTACTCAATTTTCAATGCTGAATCGTTTAAAAACTACATATAGAAAGTATTAAGGAAGATTTATTTCATTGCATGTATTTAGCTGGAAATTTGTCTATCTGGAAATTTGGCGGCAAATAATGCAGAGACCTCTCTCAACGAAGCTACATTTGAGAATAATGTGTACATTTCAACTTTTTCGGTGGTTGTATACATTATTTTACAATAAATCAAAAGAACAATTTAATTCAATCTGACAATTCAAAATCAGTAGTGTCATTAATAACAGCACACGGTAACCATGGTGAATGAAATAAATTTGGAAATAATAATCTAATAAAGCTTCCACTGGTAACTACTATGTGCAGTCTTATAAGGTTCTCAGTGTATGATAAGTACTAATCTATACCAGGCTCCTTTTTTTACTAGTTTAGATAATTATATAGATATTTTACTCAATCTGATTGTCTGTATGCTCGGTTACTTAATAATACTGATAAATTAATAGAATCTAACGCTGTCATCCTTATACAGGGTGTCATCTATCTCGAGGTATCTTTTTGTATAGATCATCTAACTTCATAATTATTTCTATATACAGTATGTCCCCAGACTGAGTTTCCAAGAAAATTGTTTTTCAATTCTCCATCCACCCCTACGCACTTCTCTATCATGTATCTAAATTCCCTGTACCTACATATTATTACTTAAGGATACATTGTAGTTTCGTTAGATTTTTAGACTATGTTTTTAAACGTATTAATTGTAACATAAATATCATGAGATTTCACATTAAATTTATCAATGGTCGTTTGGTAGGTTTTTTTTTTATTTCGGATATATTCGGTAGAATCATTCCAAACCCTCTAATATACACTAAAATAATGGATTACGATAAACTAAGTAATCACACTTAAGAAATAAATTTGATTAATCGATACGATAATTTTATAGGAATATTTTTTTTCACTCACACCTAATGCAGCAGCAAAAATGAATTCAAAATCGTTTGATAATTGTTCAGTTATTTCATTGCAAAATATGATATCACAACAGAGATAATGCTTAAAGGTTGTAATGACTTACAGCAATAACGCTTTATTTCGCTATCCTATAAGCACAGCATAATCAGCATGGAAACTGTTTGTCGACACCTTTGATCTGACAGGGCAAGATTTTTAATTTGAATTATCTGATCACTACTTGAAAGCCTAGAATTTAAGTTTACTCAGTCCATCCCGGCATGCATAATCGAAAGCATCTATTATGCTGCTAATTACATGAGACACCACTGATCGTATTCGTGCAATTTAAGGGAGAGCGACTGCGTTTCAGTGCATGTAAGAGTGAGAAAAAGAAACACTCCGTGCGTTCAGTTGAATGCGCTCTAACAGGTCACGTGACAGATTATTCATTCGGAATACTGAATTTTCCCGCCAAGGAGAGTGAAGCTGCTGTGTATTTACGCTGCGCTATAAATTTCAAACTGCTAAACCAGAAACGTATACTCGAAATCTTGAGTTAAAGAAAGAGATTTCTTTTGGAATTGTAACTCAATGTATTAGAAACAATATTTATTGGTTTACTAAATAATAATGAGAGAATTGTTACAGCTTATGTCGGACATTCTTTAAAAACTAATACGCACTCTGCTTATCATCCACCATTACACTTGAACAGTACCACCAACCTATATTTTTCTTGCGGTGTTTCATTAGTTCCATAAGTGCGCGCCAATGCACAATAAGTTCAAAATGTACGACGAATTATCTCAATACTCCCACTATTTGAGTGCATTTGAATCTAATTTACACATACCAATTTTTCTTAAAAGATACATGAGTTTGTCACGTTTGCTACGTCTATGAAGTTCTGGGTTTTCACCAGTCTTATAGCACTTTGATTATCTATTTGCAAAATGTAGCTTTTTCACATGGACATTCAATATCTAATAAGAGTTGCCTGAGCCAAATGAGTTCTCTAGCTGCTGTACTAGCAGCAATATATTCTGCTTCTGTTGTGCTTAGTGATACAAGTCTTTGACGTTGTGAACACCATGAAACAGGTCCGTTTGATAAGCAAAATATATCCCGTCGTAGAACGACGAGTTAAAGTATCGCCTGCAAAATCGGCGTCCGCGAATCCTAATAAATTTTTACTGCACTCTGATTTTCTGTAACAGATACCTAAGTGCGTGGTGCCTCTAAGATACCGAAAAACTCGTTTTATGGCGTTCCAATCTTTTCAGTGTAACAAATTAAAAATCTACTCAAAAAACTAATAGCAAACAATATATCGGGTCGAGATAATTGTGCCAAAAACATCAATGATCCAATTGCTTCTCTATACGGAAAATTTTTATCTTCATTGTTAGAATTATTCTCAACATCCATCAGCGAAGCAATTGAATGTGGATCTATAGGTACACTTACAGGTTTAGCATCGATCATTTGAAAACGAGCAAGGATGCGTTCGATACAATCCTTTTGATGAATAAAAATTGAGTTGTTTTCTTTGTCATGAATGATTTGCAAGCCAACAAAGGATGACAAATTTTGTTCTGTAGTTTCAAAAGAATCTTTCAGGGAGTTCAGAATTTCATCGATTGCATATTGTGTTTCGGCTAATAATAATCCATCATCCGTATACAGAGCTAAAAATACATAACCATCTTTAATAAAACCTCGATAAATACATGGATCTGCTGAACTTGGAACAAGATTATAACGCCTCAAAAAAGAATCAAATTTGTTATTCCACTGGCGAGAAGCTTGTTTCAAGCCATAGATCGATTTTAAAAGTCTACAAACACGATTCTGTTTACTCACGACACCTTCGGGCACTTCCATGTAAATTGTTTCTTTTAGTTCACCATGTAAAAAGGCTGTCTTTATATCAAACTGCGCAAGTTTCAAATTCTTCTGCACTGCTATGGCTAACAATGTACGAATGGACTCATATCTGGCTACCGGGGAAAAAATTTCTTCGTAGTCGATTCCGCTTTTCTGTGTGTAACCCTTCGCACAAAGTCAGGCTTTAAATCTTGGTGCCTTTTCTGATGAGGAGTTTTTTATTTTGAAAACCCACTTGCATCCAACTGCAAACTGCGCAAGTTTCAAATTCTTCTGCACTGCTATGGCTAACAATGTACGAATGGACTCATATCTGGCTACCGGGGAAAAAATTTCTTCGTAGTCGATTCCGCTTTTCTGTGCGTAACCCTTCGCATAAAGTCAGGCTTTAAATCTTGGTGCCTTTTCTGATGAGGAGTTTTTTATTTTGAAAACCCACTTGCATCCAACAGTTGATCTACCATCTGGCAAGGGTTCCATTTTCCACGTTTGATTCTTCTGATGAGCTAGTAACTCCTCTTCGATCGCTCTTGTCCACTGCTTTGAGTTCAGACCTGAAATTGCTTCTTCATAATTTTGTGGTTCAGTATACTCGACGAGATTCAATTCATATCTAGATGGTTTCTTCAAGTTATTTCTATCTCGAAGTCGAGTACCATATGTTTCATTCGTTTCTTCTTGTATATCTTCATTCTCGCTCTCTTCATTTCTTTCATCTTCTCTTTCTCCTTGTACTTCATTTCCTTCTTCATTTTCTGACAAATAATTCAGTGGTAAAAGACATTCATTTTTAGGTAAGACAGTAGTATCGATATTTTCTTCTTGAAATGTGACATCACGTGATACAGTTACCTTCCCAGAGTCAGGATCATAGAGTCTATAGTTTCTCGATTCTGATTGATAACCCACGAATATCCTCTTTCTTGATTTCAGATCCCATTTTCTTCGAAGTTGTTTTGGAACATGAACAATATTTATTGGTTTACTAAATAATAATGAGAGAATTGTTACAGCTTATGTCGGACATTCTTTAAAAACTAATACGCACTCTGCTTATCATCCACCATTACACTTGAAAAGTAACACCAACCTATATTTTTCTTGCGGTGTTTCATTAGTTCCATAAGAGCGCGCCAATGCACAATAAGTTCAAAATGTACGACGAATTATCTCAATAATTTCAGTTTTACACATTGCGTGTGCAAGGACATCAGTAAATTTCAAGTTGTGGAGGTTTGAGTTATAGAGGTGCGACTGTAATTGGTTATTTAATTTTTATTGGTATATTGGTATGTAATATAATTTTTATTAAAGCATTTTTGTTGAACGAAGAAGCAGCAGATTATGTTTCTCACGAGAAACAATATAATTTGCTCAATTCGATTGCATCTACATTCTGATAGCATAATCGTTACTCATTTAACATTTAGTTTAGTTTACAACAGATCAATCAATCAATACAGTACTTAATGATAAGAATAGTAACACACTGAAATACAGTGTAGGGTGATGCAAGTTAAAATATTTTTACACTCATTCGTGAACACCGATACATTTAATTGATTCAAACAACAAGAGATCATTCGAAAAAAATGTTTTTATGAATATAGAAATTTGTGTATCTAGTATTGCTTTAATAAACTTTTAAATTTGTTTATATTACATTATACTTTTGATTTTCAGCGGTAAGGAATTAAAAGCCTTAAGGTCAATTACGTTAGTGTGCAATAAAATTCTCTGGCAGTAGAGAGAGCAGTGAAATGAATCAAGGTTGAAACGTATGTGATTAAACGCTATTATCGAAACGTTTATGCATTCAAGGTTGAAGCGCGTGCAAATTAAAATCATAAATTTAGTAGTTAAAAAATATCTGTCATTCTGTCTACATCTCTTGTCTATGTAACTTTTCGAGCAGCTTAAACTGCACCCTGTATAAAAGGATTGACCTTGCAGAAAATCTGTGAATATGTAGGATGTTCAGAGTTAGCATAATTAAAGCTTTAATTTATCTGTTCAACAAGTCTTAACATGTATATATGCAGTTATTTTATTCAGTTTGTTAGCAGAGATTCTAAACATTAGAGGTAAAAGGTGCCTTTAGGTACACTCCATAACACAATGTGCGTTCCAGTAGTGCGCGATGTCATGTGTAGTTGAAGTGAGACATTCGAAATATGTACAAAATTTTTACCAATGATTAATGCAAGTGACTGCACGCGTGTTGGAATGGCAAATGATAATCGCCTACGTGTAAATGTAAAAATTGTATCAAGAATTGTATTAAGAAATTCAGTCACGTGTCACTGTCTGTTGTACGCAAAAATAAACGCAGCAGATATCGCGTGGTAAAATACTGATGAATTAGCTGCGTTCAAACCCTTGCTGTTAGACAATCCATCACGCGCGATTGGAATTTTGTTTTCATTAAGATTTACAATTTGATCCTATTTTATTTTTTTTAAATTTTTAATTTTTATCAAAACTGATGATAGAATTCGCGAAACACCCTGCGTTTTCAAAACACCGTTGTAACTATACTAAAATGTACCAAGGTCACTTTCCACTGCAGCGTTCACCTCCTGCTTGCTGAAATAAACATCTATTAGCGCTTGTCATAACTCAACGCGATGTTTAATACATAAGATCGAGGATTTCTGTATCATTTATAAATCAGTATTCGTTTTTAAAAGTTTTTTAAATTGAATACAATGCTTCGCAGTTTTCGTTTCTCAGATATTTACAACGCTTTTGCAATAGAGTAAATTTTACGTTCAGTTTAAAACAGTTAAGTAGTGTAGTGATTCCTAAATCAGTTTGAAAGAAAATTTGCTTCATGATGTGTACTGAAACGACTTCCGTTTGCAATTAATTTGCTAAATTTCGTTGTATCTATTTCTAATTTCATTCTCAGTTAATCGAGCTTAATCGTGTGCGATTCGACCTTGATTCGTTTTCTTTATCTCGCTGCTCTCTAAATTGCACTAAGGTCGCGAGTGTTGCTATCTGCTGACGAAGTATTAACATTCCAGAAACCGCGAGCGCTAAACGACATCCTCCACCGCGCGTCGTTCTTATTACACATCTCGAACGGATACGAACAACTGACTCAACGGTCGAGCTGCTTAGGTGGACGGCTCACGAACTCCGAGCAACAGGTTCGAATCTCTCTTCGGACCGAGAAAAAAACTCGTTATTTAGAAATATCTTGAAATAAACATCTATTAGCGCTGGTCATAAGTCTACGCGCTATTTAATACATATGATGAGGCGAAGAAAAAAAAATCAAATATTAAGGTAAAATTCGCGAAACACCCCTCCGTTTCCAAAAACCGCTGTAACTATACCCAAAAATGTACCAAGGTCGCGAGTCTAGATATCTACTGCCGCGTCTCCCCCTCTCGCTCCGGCTTGCCCGCGTCTCGCTTCTGCTGCCGCTTGCGCGCGAACGGGTTCGAATCTCTCTCCGGACCGAGAAAAAAAATCGTTATTTAGAAATATCTTAAAATAAACATCTATTAGCGCTGGTCATAAGTCGACGCGCTATTTAATACATATGATGAGGCGAAGAAAAAAAAATCAAATATTAAGGTAAAATTCGCGAAACACCCCTCCGTTTCCAAAAACCGCTGTCTATGCCCAAAAATGTACCAAGGTCGCGAGGCTAGATATCTACTGCCGCGTCTCCCCCTCTCGCTCCGGCTTGCCGCTTCTTACCTCACCCCCCCCCCTGACCACGATCCGCGCAAAAATTGCAATCTCGAGGCCTGTGTTATTTCTTATGGGTTTTTGGCTTAGAACCGGCATAGTATATCTACTAGCGTCCACCATTAATATTACAGCATGTTGGTTGCACACGAGTTAACCAGCTTACTCCAGCTGCCAGGAAGTTACACCAAATTGTTCGATATTTGGAGTAAGAAGAAAGCTAGTTTACAATGTCGTGTACGGTCATGTGGTAAACGACTTAAAGATGCTTTGGCCGTAGCCAATTCTTCACAATATGCAAACCTTCTGAATCATGTTAAGAAATCAGCATTGAAAGCCAAGAGCTCGAAGATTTACTTTGCAAGAGAAAATCCTAGCCCTAACGTTACTAAAAGCAAGTGGACGTGGATATAAATTACTTCCGAAAATATTTTGTTTACCCTCACCAAGAACATTAACAGAATTGTTAAACAAAATACCTTTCAGACCAGGTATTAATGAACAGTTAATCACATCATTGACAGAAACTGTTCAAAAAATGGCTATAAGAGATCGAAATTGTTCTGTAGTCTTTGATGAAATGACTATAGCAATATCAACGAAGGGATGATATTATTGAAGGATTCGAGGATGTGGGAACAAGGAGAAAGCCTTTATTAGCAGATCATGCAACAGTATTTATGCTGAAAGGTAAATCTGCAAATATTTATTTAATATAATAATAGTAATAATAATTTTACCTAAGGTCTATATCGGCAGTGGAAGCAGCTTCTAATGTATACATACATTCACTAGTGGACCTATGAAATCATTTGACTTGAAGTGCTGCATTAAGAGCAATCTTACGAAATAACTCCATATACGAAAACCATTAAAACGGGCGAATTCATAGAGACTTTATTTCTGAATATAATTAATTCATTTTTTTTCTATATACCTGACAACTAGCACTACAAAGTGACAATAGGAAGTTTCTCTATCATCATCTGATAATTAAGAAAAAAATAATTAACATTGAAAAATTGTAGTTGAATTTTACAGCGATAATAAAAATACTTCCAGATCGAATTTTGAAAAACGCGTTAGTCACTTTGTAGATTTAAGTTTTGTTAACAAATCAGTGAAAACAGCTTTTAAAAATATGTAACCATAATTAAGTTATGAAGTCGCCCGATTTGTATGTTTTTAGTGAATTATTTCTGTAAGGCGTGAATATATTCTCCCCACCTTAAGAGCTCGGGGCGGTAACAAAATAGACAATCACGTGATCTTTTTTCACGGTCTGAGAATATATTTTGCGTTCCGATTTTTTAGGAGTTATTGCACATGATCTCAGATAGGATTAAGGCGGGTAATTTAAATGTATTTAAGTTTGTGCACTGCCTTTTCCAGTACGTTTTTGGTATTTTAATATTTATTTATACATACACTGAGGTCTAGCATTAAGTACATATCTTGTTGGTCAAGAAAAGATCAAGTTCACTATCTCTAAATAGTATTCAAAGGTACGGCTTTTTCCACGGTTGGAGAAAAAGGTATTTTTAGCCAGCTAAATTACATCACTAGGAAAATTACATTTTTATAGAATTATCGTTTTGCCTATTCTGACGTACAACTTTTTTGTGTGAACTTTCGCGTCCTGGCATTCTTCGTTGATTAAACCTAAAAAAAAAATTTGAGACGCATTTAACTTCGAAAACATTATTTTGTGTAACTAACTTTTGCATCAACTCCTTTTTTTCGTTATTAATTTAAATGCACTCCTTAAAATTTGAAGTGGGACACTTATGGTCCGTTTTCACGCTCAAGCAATTTGCGCAAATGTGCTTGTGAACACAAATTTGCACAAGGAGGTCGTTGCATGAAAACGGTATTTTTTGCTTGTACAAGCTAAAAAATTTGGTAAACTGCATGCATTTGCGCAAGCGAATTTGTATGCGCAAATACTTGCACAAATCCATTTGCGCAAATTGCTTGAACGTGAAAACGGACCATTACGTTTTTTTTTTGTAAATTTGTGTTTGGCTCAACTTATGTGTATTAGAAGCGAAATAGCAAAAATATAAAAATGTACATTTAAATAGAGTTCAAAAGAACCGGTAGGAAGTTAGCAATAACTTTCAGCAATAAAAAAATTCTAAAACTATACCAAAACAGTTTCAGTATTTATATATTAGTATAAAAATCTACTAATTAAGTAATATTCAATAACTTAAAATGAATATTTTTAGAAATTGATTCGAAATTGACCTATCAAGTAATTTTGCGTTAGGCGTACTTAACTTCTTCAAAAATGACAGCGTTGTCTTATTTTTAAATCAAATGTTTTTAGACGAAAATAATCTATTAATAACGGGCTTTCGATAGTTGAAAAACAAAAAGGGACATATTTTTTGTCCGGCCACAATAAAATCTTAAACTTTCGTTCCGCATACTCCAGGACCTCAAAAATCTGAGGTGATTTGGAAACTTGTTCAAAATAAGTATGTAATTGAAAATAAAAAGATGCTGAAAGTTATTGCTAACTTCATACCGGTTTCAAAAGAAATAAACTTCTGTGATATTTTCTTAAACTGTGGCCTATTCTTCAATCAAAAATTGCAAGATGCGAAATACTTTTACTTTCTGGATTTAATAGTTATGTACCAAGGTGGCAAAGTGGCACTTTATCAAACGAGTTTGCAAATTGCGAGCCAAGGCGAAGCCACGGTGAGCAAGCAAACGAGGTCGATAAAGACACTTTGCTGCCGTGGTGCATATAATATTTTTTCGATTACTACATACTCGACCATTTATTTTGAAATATTCAAACCTTGCAGATTTATATCTATGTTTATATCTTCGTAAATTTTTGAAAAATTTATTTCATTTACCTTATAGTACGTTATAAATGACACTGGCTTTTCGATGACATCAAAAGATGTGACGCTAGCGCAAAAAGACCTTTACGTTATGCAAACAAAAAACAGTCACTTCGCGTCATGATGTTCGTAATGTATCATGTACTTAATTATCAACATTTCTTAACAATTTTCGAAAAAATATAGATACATATTTACAAAGAAACATATTTACCGCCGATTTTTGTTTTCCTATATGTGACCTTCTCGTTAATGGAGTTTAATTTACCCATGTTTACAATAAAAAAAAATAAAATAATGAATTTCATTACAGTGTTGAGCTGTAGGTAATATTAAAATTGCGCATGCGCATGAAATAGGATTATACGTAAAATTTTTGGTGTTGCAGCTCCAATCCTCTTCAATAGTTTTACAAATACATATAGGTAACTACTTGTTCTTTTTCTATTATACGACGCATATGTGCAATTAAAAATAAAGTCTACTTTGAACGATAATTGCGTCTTATTACAATTTACCGTAAAAAATGTGTAAGTATTTGAATATAATTATGTACATGTATGTGTATTTCTGAACCCGTCGAATGTACCAACATTATGACCGAACGCAGCCTAGTAAGTTGCTCATGATGACGGAACCACCGACATGCCGGCGCACACGCGAGAGTTATTATCGTTCTTTCTCAATATGTGTTGAACAGAGATAGCTCTAAGCAACTAATGTTGGTGGTTTTCAATAGCCGCATGGTCGGAAGGCGACTGCCAACCAACCAATCATAATATCACAAATATTTCCCCTTAACGTAGCAAAGTAGGGATAGTAAAATGCGAACTTCTGAGGGGTAACCTTGTAGGATTCCTCTTAAAGAAGTCATCTGCATATGTCAGCGTATGAGATTAACAGTAGTTGCTACTATTTGCGATCAGACCACTACAAACCAAACTGCAATGAACTCGTTGGTAAAAGATACTAAAGAGCAATATAAAAGAAAAGGTTTGGAAAAGCGAACATTTGGATTTGAAATTAATGGAATGGAAATTGTACCTCTCTATGATGTTCCGCACTTGATGAAATGTATCGTAACGTAACAACTTACTGACTAAAAATTTGCATTTTGTTCTTAATGGACAAAAGAAAGTGGCAAAGTGGGACCATATCATCCAATTTTATCAATTAGATGCTGCAGATGATACACGCATGTGTCCTAAACTTACGGACAGTCATTGTCTTCCTAACAAAATTAAGAAAATGAAAATGTCCATCTGCATGCAAGTGTTTAGCCATCAAGTTGGGGCCCTGATGAAACGTCTTAGCAAAATGAGTATGTGTATGTCACTTTTTAGTGTTTAACATCTAAGATTGTTTTTCTTCTAGATGTTCAATATGAAGACGTTACTTTAGATTCACAGGCAGAGGACACTGCAGATTTTATATTGTTTTTGGACACTCTTTTTGATAGTCTAAATGGCAATGCAAAAATCGCCCCAGCTAGTAAACCGTTAAAAGGTGGAGTTTCCAGTGAATCAGGACACGTAAAATTCTGGTATTCTGCACTTCAGGTATTCCAATCGATGAAATTTTTTTCTAATGAGAAGAAGACATTTACCTACTGCCCTTCTGTTCAAAATTTCATTAAAACGTTAAATGGATTTCTGCATTTACAAAAAAAATTAGTTGCTGGAACCAGAACTTATTTCCTACCACTCAGTTTGAATCAGGATTGCCTTGAAAACTTTTTTGGGAGTATAAGAAGCCATGGAGCCCGAAATGTAACTCCAAGTGCGACTCATTTCGTATCTTCATTTAAGTCGCTAATAGTTAATAACTATACACTCCCCTGGAGCAAATTGTGCTGAGGACTTCACTAGTGGGGCACTTGAAAACTTTTAAAGTTTTTTAAGAGGGGAAAAATTCTTTGACACTTCCTCACAAGATATCCCAAAAATAAATATTCCTGTTTTAAAAAGAAAGTGTCATACGTTGCGAAGTGTACATCTTATGTAGCTGGTTACGTTTGCAAGAACCTTATTAAAGTAACAAAAAATTGTGAAAACTGTGAAAAAGCTCTTCTACTGTGACACAACGGTAACAGTACTGACTTAATAATTGAAGCCAGGGAATATCCAAATAGTAAAATGTGTAGACCAGGTACTTTTCTTCAATTCATTACTAGGCAAGCTTTGTCCCAACTGTTTTTTCTAATTCCTCGTCTTTCATCCACTTTCCTATTGTTTCCATTTTGCAAAAGATTTTATTACAATCACTAAGTTTCTGACATGTCTTACAGTGTACAGTTCATAGCCACTTAGATATCATGGCACTAAAAATTATTATCAAATGTGCTGTCTACTTTTGGATTAAACGAGTTAACTTAATTTCCAAAGGGCAAAATGAGAAATTTCTTTCATTTTTAAATCGTGGTGTAGATACATGTTTCATAGACCCTGTCAAACTTGCAGCCCACAGAAAGTTTTTACGTGCAAAATCGCGTAAGATTGCACTTCGACGTAAAAAACAGTTACAAGATTAGTTACCTAAATTTATCTAGTTTTATTATTATTATAAAATCTTACGTATTAGTTTTGTGGCGATTTTATATTATACATTACTAAAAATAAAATATTTAGCTGGGTGTCTGTTAGTTTTATTGTTGTCAATTTCGGTTAATATTCATAAGATCTGTTCGTATGCCGCACTAGTACTAGTGCACACTCATAGTATTTTCATCTCATAATAATGTATGAGGTTAAAACAAGATGAGAATACTCGTGAACATTAGTGCAACAAACAAACAGACACTAAAAGTGTTATCTACGTTTTAACAGATTAAAAATTAAAAGTCCCTTTAACGTATATTAAATGGGATGTTTAATTTTAAGTCTCTGTTAAAGCTTTGATAATACTTTTCAATACATTTCATACTTCTAAATTTCATATTTTAAAGTACGCGCGCCTATAAACTTAGTTCTGCTTGCACCCACTAGCACCGCTAGTAGTCAACTGTATTTCAATATCATTTACGGTAGTTTCATAAATAGCCACTGTCAGTGTCAAAAACATATGATGGCAGCGCCTGTGTCCCTAGATAGAGATCGAGTGCCTTGACTTGCACTTTCATAACATTGGATATCACTTCTTTTTTAAGTTTGTTCTGTGATATGCACAAAACGAGCGACTACAGTGACTTTATAGAATACAATGGCGACAGTAGTAGTCTTATTTCTCATTTGACTGTTAATGGCGACAACTAATTTTGCTTATTTTTAGTGCAAACGTGTCTTTTTTGTGTTGTCTGCACTAAAAAGTCAATAAATAAGCATAAATGATTGTTTTCGCTTTTTTTTCTGTTCCAATTACATAAAAATATTTCTTTTTTCATTTGACATTTAGCCTGATAATGGCGGTTCCTGACTCAGTGTCGTCACTGTGGTTATAGCACAGTTTTAGTCATTGTACGAGCGAACAGTAAAATTACAGGTTTCTGTAAAACTGCTAAAAGCGCTTTAGCGTACGAGGGCGACACTGAAAATTTTTAGAAAATCAAACAAGGATTAGTTTTAAAAAATAAAAATTGTTTTATAATTTTTCAAAATATTCCCCTTTAACATCAATACAGTTTTGCATTCAATGAAACCAATCCTTGAAGCAATTGTGCCACTCTTCCTGAGACACTTCAGAAACCAGGTTTTTATAATATTCCACTGCTTTATCTGATGACGAAAAAGTGATTCCACGCATTTTATCTTTAATTTTTGGAAACAAAAAGAAATCACAAGGTGCTGGTCAGGGCTATATGGTGGAGGTTTCATGGTGCTGACTTTTAGGGCATACAGATACTCAGTTGTTACCTTTGCTGTATGGGACGATGCGTTGTCATGATGCAAAATTATTTTTCCTTTTGGCCGTTTTTCACAAACTTTTTCAAAAATTTGCGGTAAACATACATTTGTGTACCAATCAGCAGTAACGGTATGTCTATCTTCTAAAGCTATAGTAGCAATATGACCTGTTTTAGAAAAAAAAACGCAATCATTTTCTTACCAGCGCTGCGAATTCGTCGGACTTTTGTAGGCTTAGGTTCTGTTCGAAAGACGCATTCAGCCGATTGACTTTTCTTTTCAGGATCATAACAATACATCCAAGATTCATCACCTGTGACGATATTCCAAACCAAATTTGAAGTGCCGCCTTTGAATTTTTCCAGAGTTTCTCTGCACCATTTGATGCGTTGGTCTTTTTGATCGGAAGTCAGTTTATGTGGAATCCATCGACAACAAAGTTTTCTCACGTCTAACTGTTGATGTAAAATGTTTTGAATTTGACTCATACCAATAGCCAACGTCGCCGGAATAAATTCATAAGATGTCCGTCGATCTTCCTCAAGCATTGCTCGAACAGCAGCAATATTTTCATCAGTAACAGCAGTTCTTGGGCGTCCTTCACGAAGTTCATCACTAAGAAAAAACCGATCTCTTTTGAATTCGTTGACCAATTATAAATTGTTGCCTTAAATGGGGTTTCTTCGCCAAATGAATTTCTAAGCCGATCTTCACATTGTTTAGGCGTTAATGACGATTTAAAATCGTAAAAATCATAGCCCGGAAATGTTCTCTAGTTAAATTCATTTTTGGGTGAACACAAGATCTTTAAATTATGATAATTAAAAAACTATTAGAGCAAATCGACCAAACTAAACGATAATCAACTCCCAAAACATTAAAAAGTGGCTGTCAAATAAAAATTAATTTCATTTGTTTTTAGAAACATGGCGTTCTAGATATTTTCAGTGTTACCTTCGTTGATTTGGATTTTTTGAGATTCTCAAGAAAATATTATTTCCACAAAAATCAAAGATTTTTATTTCCCTCCTTAACTGTCTTAATTAAAGAATCTCAAACCAAAACTTCAACAATACTATGAAGAATCTTTATATATCACAAACTCTTTTAAACGGACACTAAATGGCGCACAAACGCTTAACGTTTCGCAGTCGTTCGACAGCTTCCTCAGAAGTGAAAAATATAAACATGTTGTCAAAATAAAGAATCTTTAAGTGTGGTTTGTCCGCCCAAGTGTTTGCAGGACTTATATAGCCTTTTAGGTCTGGAGTTATAGTGAGAGGTTTGACGTCGTACTTACGTAACTTTCATTTCTTGTCATCATTTTCGGTCGATTTCTAAACTACCGACTTGGTGAAGTTCGAAATTAAATTTTTCCGTTCCCTACATATAGTATCTAATTTAATTTTTTTTAAAATAAATTTACCGAGTCGACTGTTTTGTAGAAAATATTTGTTTAATACTTACCCGTGATCTACAAGTGGTAGCAATTTGGTCTAACCACACAACTATTTAACTAACCGTAACGCAGACGATGCTTACCTACCTGATTAGTATACAGGGTGTAACTGAATGATTGCAACCAAACTCATGGTGATTCCTGAGCTGATTTTAAGTAAAAAAGTTCTGATAAACGTGGCCTAAAATGTTTTGTTTTCGATTTACAGGAATAGTTTAATTTTTTTTAATTTACCTCGTACATTTTTTGCAATCCTTTAAGTAAGTGTTAAAAATTATTATGATTGCTGAATTCACTGAAAAACACCTGAACTATTTTAGAGCTTCACTTGCTGCAAGTATAAGTAACTTTAGGTCTGTTCGATAGCTCTGCACTTTCTACACTTTTAACACCTTTACTCTATTTTTCTCACTCCTACTAGCATTAATTATATACATCTCACTCTCTCAGGCGCGGTTGGTGTAAAAAGTGTAGAAAAGTGCAGAGCTATCGAACAGACCTTTTATCAACCTGTACAACGTAAACGAAACGTTTTAAGCCACATGTTTATAGAAACTTTCTTACTTCAAGTTAGCCTAGGAAACCACCCCTTCATTTAGTTACACCCTGTATAAAATGTTTATTAGTACATAGTTGAAATAAATAAATATTTGATTAAATGGACTTTTCTTGCTTTGGTTTCTTTTTTTTGTAGCCCAGCAACAGTGGCATTTCCTTAGTAACCAAGTGCATATTGAAATTACCTCGTTGCTGAAAAGGGTGCAACAAATGTTGCTAGGTTACAAGAATGCGGGCCAATTTAGATTTCTTCTAGTGACCTTGAAATACTTGGGCCTTCTGCAAAAAGCTTGATTGAAAAAAAAACGTTCATACATAAGTACAACGCCATTTTTATAGTGCATACAATAATACAAGTATATACATAACATTTTATTTTAAACATACGTTTCTTTTTTTTTGAAATCTTTGGACAGAATTCAACAACGAATATTCTTTGAAAACAGTCAAACAAAACAATCAACTAATTAATAAATACGTGGGTAACGCAAGAATAGAAAAACTTGGAGATACAAACAACTACTACAAACGTATTCGCCTATGTTGAGTATTTTTAATTTTTTTGGGTAAGGTGGGGATGTTTAAGGGCTGGGGGGGAAGGAGAACACGCCGGGCCCTCCGGCGGCCGCTGTTAATTACCGAATGGATTGTCATTTATTTAATCGTTAATTAATTTAATTAGCTTTAAGAAGGTATCACGAAGGTATCAAGGTGAACACACTTGCGCGCGCGCCGCAATAAATCTAACAATGTATAGTACACACGGAGTCAAAAAAATATAAAAAAAATTTGAGCTACGAGTATTGACATTTGATTAAGTTTTTTGTATTTATTCTTCCATTTTGATATACAGGGTGAGTTATTAAGCGCCCCTTCTTCCATAGCTCATTTATAGAACGAGATAGAATTTTTTTCTTTTACAAATACATTCTACCTATTGAGCACTATAACCTAAAATTATTTTGATACATACAGAGTGTTACATAAAATAATGGCAGCATGCAGCGGGATTTTTTTTTATGGAACACTCTGTGTATTTTCCTATAGAAAGATATAACACTCGATCCTCTAAACAGCAGCACATAAAATATTTATATTTATTTAACCAATTAAGAGTAAATTAATATTTTATCGAAAACGGTCTGATTTTCAACTTCCCTTAAAATATTAACTGTAAACGTATCGTTTGTCGTACGGGAATAAAAATAGGTAGTGTTATAAACTAAAGTATAGGGAATAACCCAGATATAAATTAATTTAGTTTCATTTGTTTTTTCAAGTGTTGAAGCCTGTGTAATTGTCAGATTTTCAAATTTCCGTTATTCAATTTTTTTAAATGCAACCCCCCCTATCTCTTTTCACGAATAGATAGTGTTCATGTTCCTCTTCAATTCTGTTATAGATTTTCTGCATCTAATCCTTACAGTTTTTTTTTCTTTGCTATAATAAACTTTTTATATTTTTACTCTAAAATCAATATTAAAAAGTTATTTAACGTACCGTATTTTAATTTCTTTAAGACAGCGCCCTCTATTTCATAAAACAGATGGATAATATAAAGTTTACCATTGATTACAGACTCTTATTACATTATAATCATCGCATTTTTGTTATAATAGAGTCCTTTTACTTTGTTTTAATTAAGAATGCTTTAAAATTGATTCGATGTAGTTCCTAAGCTTCAGTTGTCTTCATTAACATTTGATTTAATAAAATCTGAATACTTGAACAAAAGAAATTCACCGATTTTCATTTATTTGTTAGATCATCAATTTATTATTTGTATATTTTTTTTTGAAGCACAACAATTGTTACATTAAGGTAATTATTTGTAAACACTGATGTTTTCTTTTGTTGTAAACCACATCGAATCAATTTTAAGACATTGTTAATTACAACAAAGTGAAAGAACTGTATTACAATAAAAATACGATGATTTTAATGTAATAAGAGTCTGTAATCCATTGTAAACTTGATATCATCCATCTGTTTTATGAAATAGAGGGCGCTGTCTTAAAAAAATTAAAATACGGTACGTTAAAAACTTTTTAATATTGATTTTAGAGTAAAAATGTAAAATGTTTATTATAGCAAAAAAACTGTGAGAATTATATGCAGAAAACCTATAACAGAATTGAAGAGGAACATGAACACTCTCTATTCGTGAAAAGAGATAAGGAGGGTTGCATTTAAAAAAATTGAATAACGGCAATTTGAAAATCTGACAATTACACAGGCTTGAACACTTGAAAAAACAAATGAAACTAAATGAATTTATATCTGGGTTATTCCCTATACTTTAATTTATAACACTACCTATTTTTATTCCCGTACGACAAACAATACGTTTACAGTTAGTATTTTAAGAGAAGTTGAAAATCAGACCGTTTTCGATAAAATATTAATTTACTCTTAATTGGTTAAATAAATATAAATATTTTATGTGCTGCTGTTTAGAGGATCGAATGTTATATCTTTCTATAGGAAAATACACAGAGTGTTCCATTAAAAAAAATTCCGCTGCATGCTGCCATTATTTTATGTAACACTCTGTATGTATCAAAATAATTTTAGATTATAGTGCTCAATAGGTAGAATGTCCTTGTAAAAGAAAAAAATTCTATCTCGTTCTATAAATGAGCTATGGAAGAAGGGGCGCTTAATAACTCACCCTGTATAAAATGAGCACAACATCTCGAGACATCATCATAAATGTAAAATATCCGACGAGAAGTCGAAGTTATGTCATCATCGTCATAGTCATCATCGACAACATCGTCATAGTCAATATCTTCTGCTTTTTCTCTTTCTACAGGGTGGGCCAATAATGCGTATTCGGAAGATAGCGACTTTATTATTGCATATTCTTAAAATCCGTATGCGCTAAGACTTAGATGAGATATAGCTGCATGATTTAAAATTAGTTACAATTATACAGGATGTTTTGTCTGGATGTGCTAACCCAAAGCTATGTTTTTTTAAATGGAATACCCAGTATATTATGAGCTCATCTGATTCGCCTTTAAAAATGGAACAATTTTTTATAAGATGATTACGTACCTAATGTAATACTTTTCGAGATATTGGATTCTCTTGGGTGGATCGATGAACATTTTCCAGCATTTCTGCATTAATCATGGCAAATGCGTTAGGATACAGAGGATACAGTTGTGTGAAGAATAACACGGCCAGCATTTCGAACATTTATTAAATTAATTGTTAATTTAATTTTTAATGTAAAATCATATTGTTATTAATGATTTAATTATTTAAGTAATGTACTTAAAATAAGCAATTCAAATGATAATGTTCATTTCTAACAAACTAAAAACTTAAAATCAGATTGAATACAACTTTTTAAAATAATTTTCAGTTAAAATGAACGATTTGTCATGGAAGTAATCCGTTAGAAGTCGGAATAAATGCCGCATTACAGAGTTTCGAATTTGAAGTGTCATTATGTGTAAATAATTTTAGATAATTAAACTTTATTATAATAATAATATAAAACTTCAACTTGATTATTCAGATACAAAGAATCGATAATGCACTCTTCTCGAATTTTAAGTTAGGACTGCCATTATGTGAGAATTCAATGTGTAACGTATACCAAACCGCATATTACTGAAAAGCTTAATCTACGGTGTGTCAGAATTAATGATAATATACAGGGTGTTCCATTTAAAAAATCAGAGTAAAATAGGCATTTGAGTTATGATTCACCCTGTAAAAAGTATATGACCTATTTTTAAAAAGAACATTGTTCTTTACTGCCAACAAGTCATGTAATATTCCTATAAAATTACAAAATAAAATTTTAATAAACGACGTATCTACAGCGTATCAAAACATACCGTATTTTTACGTTTAAATGCCAATATCTGGAAAAGTATTACATTTAGGTACGTAATCATATTATAAAAAATTGTTCCATATTTAAAGGCGAATCAGATGAGCTCATAATATACTGGGTGTTCCATTTAAAAAAACATAACTTTGGGTTGGCACATCCAGGCGAAACACCCTGTATAATTGTAACTAATTTTAAATCATGCAGATATATCTCATCTATGTCTTAGCGCACACGGATTTTAAGAATACGCTATCTTCCGAATACACACTATTGGCCCACCCTGTATACTTAGAAAATAATTTTACTTCTTCAATTTTTTTTTTAGTTAGTCATGATGAATAAACGGGAACGACAGTAATAATTGTAATAAAATCTAATGCTCAGGTACGGGTAGGGAACGGTCCGATAACGGTGTTAAATTAACACGGCTAAAGCGATAACAGCTGCTTGTCTATACATACTTAGTCACTTTCTCGAAAATACAGAAAGAATATAAAAACAGAAAAAAACTAAATAACATTAGCAAAAAGACTCGTGCAGGTATTGAAAGTATAGGGTTTTTCATTAAGAGCGACGCATTTTGTTTTTCAAATAAAACACCGATGTCGTGAGAAATTTAAGATTATTTTTACTTCGGTGTGAAGTACAGTTAATGCCATTATTGATGGAACCACAATATCATTCAAATGTGTCATTTAATGACACGTTCAATGTTGGTCTGCAAATCGTTTAATGTTGCTGGTTTGCGACTTAACATAACCCCACAGAAAGAAGTCTAGGGGTGTTAAATCGCACGAGCGAGGAGAATAACTGACTGGTCCGTTTCTGGAAATAATCGATTCCACCAAACTTCTCTTTCAATAAGTCAATTGTTTGATTGGCATTGTGGCAAGTGGCACCGTCTTCTTGCAACCACATGTCGTCCTAGTCCAGAGCATCCAATCGAGGCCAAAAAAATTCACTCATGGAAACTTGGTTTAAACCATATTTAAACGAATTCATTCCTGTCAGCGCTTCCGTAGAGGACATTTGAATGATGTTGTGGTTCCATCAATAATGGCATTAACTGTACTTTACACCGAAGTAAAAATAATCTTAAATTTCTCACGACATCGGTGTTTTATTTGAAAAACAAAATGCATCGCTCTTAATGAAAAACCCTATATTTACAAATAATAAAGGCAGATATTCCATCATGAGGCCCAAACGAAAAAAAAAACAACAAATGAAACAAACAAGAACAACAAACAATAAAATAATGTCAACCCCCCCCCCCACCCCCCCCCCCCAAAATTTCGAAGAAAATATTAGTTACTCACCAAAAATTTAGATAGACATTAACTAAACTCGCGATTTTTATTTCTTTAACTGGACGCCTTGTATATAATGGAAAATTTGAATTCCAAATTTAATTCTGATACAAGTTAATATGTCGCATGATGGGTCTAGCACGAAGTACACCATGATGAGGCATATAATAAACTAGATCTATGTATATCATGAAATTTATTTTTTATTTGAGCCATGTGGACAAATGCTTCATATTCATAAATTCGTAAATTCTGTGTACGTGTTTTTTAATATTTTATCTTTTTGTAATTTTCTTTCTAATGACAGAAAACGTCTTTCAGCTTGTTCAAATGATTCAACCAATTTTTCTCTGGCTCTTTAAATGGTATAGTAACAGTAACTACAAATTTGCCATACTATATTATTCGCAAGAGAAGACCGTTGCGTCATTGTCTGGTGTAGCATCAATAGACTTATGAATCATAACTCCGTCCTTTTTTCTCACTCACCGTTAACAAAGAAATAATACTGAAATAATTGTCGGTTCTTGCTTAGGCGATTGATTACGCAGCACTCAAGTTCCGTGATTTTAATATATTATTCAGAAAGAAGCCTGTTACGTCATTGTCTGGTGTTGCATCAACAGACTTATGAATCATAACTCCGTCCTTTTTTCTCATTCACCGTTAACAAAGAAATAAGACTGAAATAATTGTCAGTTCTTGCTTCGGCGATTGTTTACGCAGCACTCAAATTCCGTGATTTTCATAGTAATCATCGCGCATTGTATTTTCCTTCGACCAGTTCTTACGTAAAACACATTCTTCAAGTTCCCAAAAGCGAGCTAATTGGTCGCAACAAAATGACAATTAATTTCCTCTAAATATTTTACTCCGATCGTTCCAGACACGAACCAATCAAATTTGTTTTTTTTTTTTGTAATATTGTAATAATACAAAAATTTTAACCACATTACCGTGAATTAGTCGTCTGACTCTTGAAGAGTAAAGACGTGTTGGTCCGAAATTTAAAATTTAAACGGTCAAGTGCCATAAATCTACTAAACACTTTAGGCCTTTGCAGGTCGAAAGTAAACATCTGTGTGACAGAAGTTTGTGAAATTCTCTGGCCTGAGGCTTCGGAAACAAGTGTACGGGACAAAGTGTATCTGAGTGTCACCACGGTGCGAGGTAATAGAATGTAATAAAAAGTCATAAACCACAGTAAAATGACCCAACACTTTCAAGCGACTAATGCCAATGAGGCGGTATTAATGCAACAAAATAATTACAAGTTACTTGAAGAGAATTTTCAACGCTCTCAAAACGAACAATCATTATACAATGAGTGGCAAAAAAACTATCAATGAGAAAAATCAATTAAATATTATAATTTTAAACATGCAGCAACATATTAAAGAGCTGGAACACAAACTCGAAATAATGAGCAAAAATGAAAACGCTACCACAACTCTAACGAAGACCAAACGACAGAAGAATTCTTCATTGACGAAGAAGAGCTAGCCCAAGGAATCAGAATGGATAAGGGTTAAAAATAGCAAAAAAAGAAGAATGGATACTTCACTCACTCCCCCGCGACAACAATGCGAAACAGCTAAACCAGAAAACAAAGTAAAAACAAAGAAAATACCGCTTCCTCCACCTATAATAATAGATAACATCAAAGAAGATGACGTATTTTATGACATGCTAATAAAATTCGTACCAGCAAAAAACTTTAACACAAAACTGTTGAATGGAGGCAGTATTAAATTAAATGCAATCGATGGAGAAACCTACAGAATTATGACAGATATACTAGTGAAAGAGAAATATACCTGGCATTTTTACGAAAATAAGCAAAGCAGACCGATCAGGGTCATGGCTAAAAGCTGCACCACTTCTGTAAGCCTGACAAAATAATTAACGATCTAAAAACGAAAGGCTTTGAAGCAGAGAACGCTGTAAATAAACTAAAATGGAAAAGCAAAGAACCCCTTGATATGTTCATATTGACATTCAGTGCTGATGAGAACATAGCTAGAATATTCGAAATCACTAATATATTGGTTAGCAAAGTCGAAATTCAACAAATTAGAAAATCTAAGCTGATACCCCAATGCAAACAGTGTCAAGCATACGGACACACTCAAAAATATTGCAGAAAAGAACCAAGATGTGTCAAATGCGCAGGAAAACATCATACTAGAGACTGTAGAAAATCTGAAGAAATCAAGACAAAATGCGTACATTGCGGCAAGGAACACCCCGCAAACTACAGAGGTTGTAGCGTAGCAATAGAGCAGCAAAAAATTAAAAACAGAAACACAAAGCCTAAATTATCACTAAGACAAGAAACCAAAAACACAAATCAGCCAGCCAACACCAGAGGCACTGAAGAACATAACAATATTGCCCCACAGGAAAGGAATAAGAGAACATATACACAAGTAGTGTCGAGCTCTGACAATCTAGGAAACGACAACATTATGCAAACACTACAATCCATCCTGGAGAAACTAAATAAACAAGAAATGTTCATTAATACGTTCGATGAGCGGCTAAAAAGAATAGAACACAGCGTCAAAGGAGCTATACCTAAAACAAAATAAAAAATGAATAGTACACTGAGAATATTAACATGGAATGCTAATGGACTCTTGCAATACCACCAAGAGCTGCAGGTAGTCCTAGATACAGAAAAAGTGGACGTATGTCTCATCTCCGAAACACACTTCACTAAGCAGTCTTATATTAAATTCAAAGGATATAAAGTATACCATACGATTCACCCTGAAAACACTGCTAAGGGAGGAAGTGCTGTCATAATTAAGGAAAACATTCAACATTACGAAGAAACAAAATACGAAACTGAAGAAATACAAGCTACATCTGTAAGTATAAAAACTAAAAATTATTCATTAGTAGTAGCTGGAATATATAGCCCACCAAAACACTCAATAAAGAAAAATGAATACTTACAGTTCATTAAGCACTTAGGACAAAAGAGGCGATTTCAATGCAAAGAACATCTACTGGGGGTCTAGGTTAACCACAACAAAAGGAAAAGAATTGCTAAGTGCTATTAGAGAGTCTGGGTGTGAAGCTCTGTCAACTGGAAAGCCGACTTATTGGCCGACTGATACTAACAAAATTCCCGACTTGATTGATTTCTACATAATCAAAAATATTTCTACTAATTACATACAAATTGATGAATGTCATGACCTGGACTCTGATCACTCAACAATATTTCTAACACTAAGTGATAATATTATACAGAGCGAAAATAATCCAGTGGTAGTTAATAAACGCACAGACTGGGAAGGTTTTAGACAATCCTTAGATAAAAAAATTAACCTAAATCTACCTCTAAAAAATAAAGAGCAATTAGAAAATGAAACAGAAAAACTATTAAACGACATTCAGTTATCAGCGTGGGAGAACACTCCTGAAATCAAAAGGAGAACAAAAGGTAATAACTATCCCAAAGAAATCAAAGAACTTCTGGCGGAGAAAAGAAAAGCGAGAAGGAAATGGCACCAGACAAGGGCTCCACAAGACAAGACTCAACTAAATAAACTTACACAACAATTGAAAAAAGAAATTAAAACCTTAAAAGATGAAACAGTCAGTGCCTACCTTAGAGAACTTACAAATGACATTAGTACAGATTACTCTCTCTCTGGAGGCCAACCAAAAAAATTAAAAGACCTACTATGCAAATTCCCCCAATTAAAAAAATAGATGGAAAATGGGCCAGAAGCAATGATCAAAAAGCTCAAAGATTTGCTGAATACCTAGAAGATATTTTTCAGCCACCTACCCCTGATCGTCAAGAAACAGAAATAATAATAGAAGATACTGACCAAGAAAATGTTGAAATCATACTTACCACGCCTGCAGAAGTCAAAGATGAAATTAAAAACAAAATAAACCCCAAAAAAGTACCCGGATTTGACCTGATAACTGGTGAAATACTACAGCAGCTATCAAGAAAAGCTATTGTTAAAATAACTAATCTTATCAACGCTGCCTTTCGATTAAAATATGTACCGAAGCTGTGGAAAGATATTTTTTTTCTGATTTTAAAAATATATAGTTTGTCTATATTTTCTTTCATATTTTCTTCAATATTTTTGTTAAAAATCTAAAAAATATAATTTTAGTGTAGTTAGTTTTTGATTAATAAAGTATCTGACAATATTTTATGTACTTTTTCTTTGGGTTAATATTGTCTTTGAAAATATTTTTATTTAATTTGGTTGTTGAACCTAAAAATAACATATTTTAATTTGAATTAGGTAGCTGTTGGTAATTGTCCTAAAAAACTAATAGGTAACAGGTTTTTATTTAACTTTTTAATACATGAAAATTTCTATTTCCAATGATAGTCAGGTATGATGTACATTTATAATTATGGATGGCGGAAATTCAAAAACTCAAGAAGAATTGTATTCAAATCTTGTACGCTGAGCCTGCGCATTTCCGTGTAGCTCACTAGCGCCATCAAATTTCAAATTTTTTTCCGCGGTGGAACTATTTGACATTGTGCTTCCTACTTGAAAAAATTTCAAAAATTATTGCGTGTTTATTCAGTTTAAAGTGAACTTCATTTAAATATGGCGTCTGTGTCTAATGGTAAGTATATTTAAAAAAATCAATTCCCGTTTTTTTTTAAATCAACTGTATCTATATAGTAAAATGTTTCCATTCTTCATATTTATTGACGGCTCATATGCTATCAAAACTTTAAATCCTTTACAGTTGCAATTTTGTTAAATAATTTACGTGAAATAAGTTTTTCGGAATTATAAAAATAAAATGCATACAAAAAAAGCCTACTTGATAACAGTTTTTTTAACGCACCTTATACGGTGAGATCCATAAGTAACGAATAAATTAATTTTTTTACGAAATGAAGGATTTTTATGTAAAATCCTGGAACACGTCAATTTTTAATTATAAAATGGCACTGAAGTGAGTTGAGTGTACCTACATTTTGTGATATTCAAGATGAAAGTAACGTACTTTTAATGCATATTTCTTTCTTTTTAGACATCGATGTTGGTGAAATAATTTTAACCAGAAAATTTCTTTACGATCAAATGAGATCGTCAGGCCACCACAAAATGAAAGATCAAATTAATTTTTTAAAAGAATTTCTTAAAGAGAGAACACATTGTCCAATGTCGAATATTTCTGATTTAAATAAGAAAGTTTTCGTTTTTGTTAAAGAATTTAAGAATAAGTGGTTACGGGCCAATAGACACAATGATAGATTTCTCGTAAAATTCTCAAACTTTCATTAAAAAAGAAAAATATCGGCAGACCCACAGTTTGTTTTTCCCAGGTTGCTGAAAGAACGGAACGCCAGAAAACGAAAGACTTACGTACGCTATATACAGGAGACGAATTGTCTTACGCAACACAAATGAATTTGAGAGCTTCCGGTCAAGTCGATGCTTCCAAATTAGTAAAAGAATTAACTTCTTCTCCTACGCGTGCAGCTCGGTGTAGAACTGCTTTTAAGAAATTTAATACTCAAAAATGTGCTCTTTCTTCAAGACAAGCTTTATCTATGTACGTGGAAGCAAAACTTACACGGCATCAATATAATGTTATTAGGGCTAATGACAAATCAAGATTCCCTTCATATAAAAAAATTCAATTTGCTAAAAAAGAATGTTATCCCTAACAGTGATTCGTCCTAGCAAGTAAATTAAAATTTTGTGTTTTATTGAATTTCTATGTATTCTACTTTAGGAACAATTTCACAAATTTCCATAAATATTCTACTCTTTCATGAACTCCTTCGATTGTATTATAATGTATCTTGATTTTGAAGACCATCAAATATTAATTTAAATGCACCCAACACATTAAAAAATGCATTTACTACTTTCTCGATATTATTAAATTTTTGATTTCATCAAATACTTAAATTTAATTTCTTTTTGTCTACATAGTTAAAATTTAGTTTGATTTAAAATTAAGCCTTAAGTTATTATTAAATTAGTTTTGTAACATGTATCTTCACAAAAAGAGTTTTTATGTGCTTTCCTGAATCAAATCTTGAATTTACTCATTTGAATTATTTTAATGTTAATTTAGAATCCTATATAATTTGAATTACTATTTCCCTCGCAACATATAAGCCAATCAAATCTCTTAAATTTTTAAAAACCACCCAATCAGGTCGTATGATAGCGATAATTTTGGACATGTGCAAATTTTATCAATAGTTTGCTTGAATGAAATTGAAGCATGAACTTCTAAATGGTCTAAGTGACATAAAAATTGAACTTCAAGATTTTTGTACTAAAGGGGTCGATGTGCTAAATCCAACCCTTTTGGTACAAAAATTTTGAAATTGAATTTTGTGGCACTTAGACCATTTAGAAGTTACATGCTTCAATTATGTTGCTATTTGCCATTGAAAGCATAGGTACTGGATACGGCATGGTAATTTGATTAAAATCAGAGGTCAAATATTTTTTATTTTTGGCTTACATTTTCAAGAAAATAACACTTGATTACTTACTTTAATTAATTATTTATTATTGTGAAACAAATAACTTGGGAAATAGTTCTCCGAATATCCCTCATGTATGTATGTCGTTATAATTTAGCATACACTCGAAATATTATTTATGAATATTACTGTAGAGTTTAATACGTGTTATTAAAGCGTTTTTTCACTATCTCTATCTTGAAATAATTTGTTGTTCAAATGTTAAAGTATCTCATATACACACTCTTGTTTCCCGGTACTTTTCTTTTGTTTATTATTTTTTCTAACACTATTCAAATCTTGCATATCACAGCGTTTGAAATAAATATTATCATTTATTATTTAGCAATGGCTCAATGCCCACACAAGATTGCTAACGGCCAAATACAGAAATTAGATAAATGAAGCAAATTACTTATACTTAAATATGTATTTTTCCGTTTTACGTATTTATCATTATACAAAAAAAAATAGTTTTGAACATTTTTTCATGCAAAAGTTATTTGTATTTTTAATTCTCATACGATTTAAGGTAGTAAATAATTTCTGCCAACTTTTGCTATCATCGACCCCACTGTGCGCCGTAGGGTAAACTCTTTGATTTAAGTTTTATCTAGTAAATTAGGTTAGACTAAAGTTGCTTATTAGTCGCTTCAGACTAGATTGTAATAAAATGAAGCGCAATAAAGTGTGCTTTATTTAAAAAAAAAACATTACCGTGAGAGCACATAGAACACGGAAAAATAAAATTCATAACGGGGGAAAATTATTTTATCCGCCTTATACGACGGTCATGAAACAACAAGAAACTTACGGAACCTGCTTCGCTGATCGTAGGCAATAAACATCGCAGGCGTGACTAATATGCAAAGGTGCACTCACTCACCGAATAATATCTGTGTGGAAGAACACATTAAAACGTTCACTACAGTAATTTAGGAATGTTTATAACATTATAACAACTGTTCAAAGTGGCATCCGTCATTAGCGGCACACACACGAAACGTTTCACAACGCGAAAATGCTGGGACATTAGCTGTAAATGTTCGGACATTAGCTGTAAATGTTCTTGCATTGATTTGGAAATGTGTTTCCTTAAATCCGCCGTGCTTCTTCAGTTCCTCGAGCTTCGCCGTAGATGAGGAGCATCTAATCTCTCGCCGTTCGTGAATTGCGGCATTTTAATAAGTAATGCTAAGCACAAAAGCTCACCATTGAGATCTTGGAAACGGTAAGAGATACGAAGTCGGTTAAATTGGGGCAAAGTTGCGCATTTTGGTGCTGAATAATAATCAGTTCTGAAAAACTTTCTACAATTTGTAGTTTTTGAAATATTGTAATTTTCTTTTTTATTTTTTTCTGAATTTATTATTGTAGGGATCATAACAAAATTAATACATTCTACAAGCACTTTTTCAAGCTCTTTACGATAATATCATTAGATTTTGCTTAAAACGTTTCGTCTCGTTCTGACTATCATCAACTTCATTTTTTCTTATGGGCGCTACATTGGGTTTTAATACCATTGAATAGATCTATTTTTTCTGATTCTTCTTCATGTATCACACATACCTAATTAACAATTTGAAACAGCTGGAAATGCAAGAAATTATTGAAAATATCACTGCAAAGAAAAATATGGTATGCAGTGAAAACAAAAACCAAAAAAGTTTGATATACCTTCGGAGTTTTATTTTGTATATCACAAAAGCTGATTTTAGTAAAATTTTTAGATGAATGTTATGAATTCAAGAATGACGTAAATTAAAAAATTTATTTTGGTCTTAACAACAACAATTCAGTAATAACGAGCGAAATTTTCTTCCAATAACATCCAGAAAGATAACTACAAAACTATAGTTGATTAGATTTGTAACTAAATTATACATTATTATTATTAAAGCAAGAAAATATCAAATTAAATTATGTAGGTCTTTAGAAAACTCGTATCTTAAAAGATATTACTGCTCAAGAAGACATTCTTTCTTGTAATCTCATCACAACACTCGGTCACATGGAAAACTTAAACTTTACTTACCACAACACCGGACAACTAAATTTCACAATAGTGTGTTTTACAGTGCAATAAAACTTTACAGTCAACTTCCCACCAATTTGAGACAATTAAACTCTACCAAAAAATTTAAAGAACATATTAAGTATTATCTTGAAATAAATGCCTTTTACTCTGCTGAAGAATTTTCCTCAGCTACAAAGGACTGGGATATTGGGTGATCTGTCCATTCAATTGTTTGTGTCGTCTCTATGTGTCCTGATGTCTAGTTTTAATCGACAAATTCCATTTCTGGAATTAATTATTTTCTTTATATTTTTAATTTCAATTTGTATGTAATTTTGTATGACAATTGCTAACATCTTCCGATCAAATCAGCAATAAAGACTTATTATTATTATTATTATTTTATACATTTTATAAATAACTATTAATTACCTCTTGTAATAATTCTTCATTCTCATTATCACTAAGGCGATTTAGATACGTCCTTCGAGTTTTATGAAAATATCCATAAAGTGCAATGTTTCTATCTAACTTAATAACATTGTTCTGTGTGGATGGCATCTTTCTGGATATTATTGGAAGTAAATTTTTCTTGCTATTACTAAATTGTTGTTAGTATAATACATTTTTAAATTTACAAGACTGAGAGATTTTTAAAGACATAATTTCTTGTGATACTTTCTTGCTTTAATCATAAAAATGTATAATTTAATTAGGAAACTAATTAAGTACTGCGTCATCGTCATCGTTGGAAGTAAATTTTTCTTTCTATTACTAAATTGTTGTTGTTAGTACAATACGTTTTAAAAATTTACGTCTTTCTTAGATTCACATTATTCACTTTATATCTAAAAGTTTTTCAAAAATCTGCTTTTGTGATAAACAAAATAAAACTCGGAAGGTATATCAAACTTTTTTGGTTTTTCTTTTCACTGCATACCACGTTTTTCTTTGCAGTGTTATTTTCAATAATTTCTTGCATTTCCAGCTGTTTCAAATTGTTAAATAGGGATAGGGATGTGTGATATATGGAAAAGCATCAGAAAAAATAAATCTATTCAATGGTATTAAAACCCAATGTAGCGCCCATAAGAAAAAATGAAGTTGATGATAGTCAGAACGAGACGAAACGTTTTAAGCAAAATCTAATGATATCATCGTAAAGAGCTTGAAAAAGTGCTTGTAGAATGTATTAATTTTGTTGTGATCCCTGCAACAATAACTTCAGAAAAAAATAAAAAGGAAAATTACGTTTTCTTGTTTTTTGGAAATATTTCAAAAACTACAAATCGTAGAAGATTTTTCAGAACGGATTATTATTCAGCACCAAAATACGCAACTTTGCCCCAATTTAACAGATTTCGTATCTCTCACCGTTTCCGAGATCCCAATGGTGAGCCTCGAATTTGTAACAGCCTGTATATGAATTCAGAAGCTCCAAAAAAGCGAAATTTAAAACTGGATGTGGGAAGATGGCAAACATTTTGGCGACGACCAAAACAATGATTTTGAATTTAAATTGTGTTTAGCTTGTTTATTAATTTTGTTTGAGCCTGATACTGTTTTATCATGATAAAAATATGTAATAAGACGAACGGACAACTTTATTTGTAAACAATTACAAATTGAAAATATCGAATTATTGATTTATATTTTGATATACATATATCATGATATAACGGCTTCTGATCGAGACTGCGAATTTAAGGAAAAGTTGAGAGATCTGGCAGGATAGCAATCTGCTATCCTGCTAGATCTCTTAACTTTATCATGATATATACAGGGTGTTAATAAAAAAACTGTACACCGCTTGGCAGGTGATAGTAGAGGTCAAAACAAGAAAAAAATTCTAATTAACCCATATCCAATTCTCAATACAGGTGTCCACGCCATGTGTTCATTCTTCTAGAATTTTTATTTTTTACATAAAATTCGGGAGCGATAAATTAAATAAAAAGCTGAATTTTCCGACATACCACTGGCCACCGCAGAACTTCCGGTTTCGCCGGAAGTGATATCAACTTTCTTATTTTAAATAGAACGCCCTGTATATTTTTACATATTTGGAATCTACAGATTATTTTGAGTCCGAATATGTATCACTTGGTAATTTTGGTTTCTATGACAACGAAAAAAATTTTTTTTTTGTTTTTCAGTATGCAAAGCTATGTATGGTGTATTCTAGTTCTAATGCGACCAAGTAATTTGAGAAAGCAATTTCTTTGGTAGCACTTTGGTTTATTAACATTTTTACAGCATGTGAAATTTTCATTAGGTCGTAAATTATTTTTTTTAAAGGGAACTTATTTTAAAAAACACTGTTTATGCCAGAGAAATTAATATAGAAGATGAACTTTGGCAGAGAGTTGTAAACGCTTGTCAGCAACTAAAAATCAAGTTGCTTTCAATCAAGTGCGCGAGTTTCTTCGACGGCGCGGCGACTGCAACTTTGTTTACAACAGCAAGGACGACAGTTCGAACATCTTCTGTGATAATTTTACTGTGTTAAATTCGTTATTGATTGTTTGATTCCTTTTTAATTAAACCATACTTCAAATACCATTGAATATTGAATGTGGGTTTATTACAATTTTTTTTTTGTTTTGTTGTCTGCTATCACGTGCTAAAGTGTGTAAAGTTTCTATATTAACACTTGTATACCGGCGGTGGCTAATTTTTTCAGTTAAGCTGCAACATGTCATCCCAAATTTCACTGCAAGAGTTGATAAAGAATTTAAAACATAACCCTCTATTTGGTATCAGCGTATTAAAAAAATGTTTTATTAAACCATGCCAAAAAAACGCAAAAGGTTCTGTTAAAAAAAAAATTTAGGACCTAACGAAAATTTCACATACTGTAAAAATGTTAATAAACCAAAGTGCAACCAAAGAAGTTGCTTTCTCGAATTACTTGGTCGCATTAGAACGAAAATATACCATACACAGCTTTGCATACTGAAAAACAAAAAAAAAATTGTTCGTTGTCATGGAAACCAAAATTACCAAGTGATACATATTCGGACTCACAATGATCTGTAGATTCCAAATATGTAAAAATATACAGGGCGTTTCATTTAAAATAAGAAAGTTGATATCACTTCCGGCGAAACCGGAAGTTCTACGGTGGCCAGTTGTATGTCGGGAAATTCAGCTTTTTATTTAATTTATAGCTCCCGAATTTTGTGCAAAAAATAAAAATTCTAGAAGAGTGAACACATGGCGTGGACACCCTGTATTGAGAATTGGATATGGGTTTATTAGAATTTTTTTCTTTTTTTGACCTCTACTATCACCTGCCAAACGGTGTACAGTTCTTTTATTAACACCCTGTATAATAAAAATCCGATTTTTTTATTTTTATATAAAAATCATGATTTTTTCAAACCCTGAAAATTCCTTAAAATTTACAAATTTTGGACTTATGTTTCTGACTATGCAGATGACACAGACTTACGAAAATGTAATAAAATATTCTTAAGACTTTGGACTTTATGAAAATATGAAAAAAGTTAAAATATCTTTTAGCATTATACAGGGCAAACAGTACTTGCGAAGCACTCAGTATCTCATATTTTTAATGGAATGATCCATTTTTTATTTCAGAAATAGATAGTACTTAAGCTTAGCTTTTTACTGATATCAGGTTATATACCTTTATTTCTAATATTTGTTTTACTAGAAATATTGTTTTTACTACCATCAGAATTTTTTGGTTTTTAACCTTTTATTTTTGGAAATAAATTATAACCATAAATTTGAAAGTTCCTAGAGCTTCCCAAACTCAAAATGCAGATATCAAAATTCGAATACCACTGGTCACATACCGAGGAAATAAAAATATTTGAAGTGGACATAAGAGTAAAGTACCTTTATTTTCCAAGATACGCGTAAATATTATTTGAAAAAGTTATCCACAATTGTTATAAGATCTCAAATATGAAATAATGGCCGACTACGATGAAATTTTTTTTTATTATTATTATTATTTATATCACAAAATCTTTTAAGCGGACACTAAATCGCGCACTATAACACTTTACGTTTCACCGTCGTTCGACAGCTTCGTCAGACGGTGTTATAGTGCGCGATTTAGTGTCCGCTTAAAAGATTTTGTGATACAAATTTCATCGGACAAGAACCAACTGTAAATATTATTATTATTATTATTATTTATTTTTTTATTATTTTTTTATTATTATTATTATTATTATTATCATTATCATTATCATTATCATTATTATTATTATTATCATTATCATTATCATTATCATTATTATTATTATTATTATTATTCAACCGTGGATCTCAAAGAGATATCGGCATCGTCGAGTATATATTTATATTGTATATGTATTGTAAATCAATTAACAAAATCATTGCAGTCATAGAAACAAGTGTCTAATAAAAATGTCTTCAATCTTTTTTTAAAACTAGTCAAAGACTTGCTACCTACCTGCGTAGATAGGCAGAAGTTTTACATTGGAGCGAAACTTTACTCCAATGTTGCCAGCCAGCTACAGTGGGACGGGAGGGTTCAAATCCAAACCGCGAAGGCCAAAACCCATAAGAAAATAGGCGCCACTTAATTTTCTTTGAAAGGGGGGACAGGGTGAAAATTAAGAAAACCCGTTACATCCAGAACACGTCAATTTACTTAGTCACAAACAACAATCATAAAAAGAATATACACAAATAAATAATATATGGGGAACACAAAAGTTTACAACATATTCGACTTGGTCGGATCCGAACTTCGCATTAAACTATATTAAAATGATTCAAATCGTAACTAATGCAACAGAATATAAAAGAATGCAATCTCCGGTTATTTGCACGCGTCAACGCTCGTCTACTTATATCATCTTTAAATTACACCAGCGGTTGCGCAATAAGTTGCAAGTTTAATTGCGGCAAAATCAAAGTAATGGGTCAAAAGCTAAATCCGCGAATTATCGCTCAAAACTAAGAAAGGAAACTATAACGCTCCGACCTTTATTCCTTTGGTGTCCGATTCGTTTGTCGGTGTCTTTGCGGAAATGCCGCAACGACGCTTTGTAGTGTGCCGGCTTCCGCGTAGAGGGGCCCTCCCTCGCTCCTCTACTTCCAACGCCGTAATACACTGCCTAAGTCTGACGTCACTAGTGGGCGGAGCTTCTTCGACCTTTCCAAACAAATCGGTAAGCTATGTAAATGGCCATAAAGATTTTTAATTTTGTGTCTATTCAAAAATTCTACTTTGAATAACGGTTCGTAGGTTGATATTTGGATAAAGAGTGCGTATTTAACGTTTTTCCAACAATTTGGTTGAAGGTAAGACTTTTATTACTCTTTTAAAACAGATTAAACTATGTGCAGGTTATGTTACTATTTTGTTATTCTGTTTTTGAGTTATAAATATAGGGGATTATTGTAATTGTATTTGCAACCTAGCATGTGCTAGCATCAGTGGTACGTACCTCCTTAGTAACTGTTAAGAAGCTTCAATCTCGCCAATATTCGGTGGTAACAGGATACAACGTTGTGCAGTCTCGATAGTGCTCGGAAGTTATATCATACCAAGTTGTAACTTGCAACCCCGATTAGTATGACCCTTACTTGTAATTTTATATTTTTTTGATTTAAGGCCTGCTCCAATATGGTTATGTGCTTTGTACCCGACTGCAAGCATTACAGCTTTGTTCCAGCAACAGTTCGTAACTAGTTCGGAACCGTTAAAAATAGTTGCCCACCGAAGTAATGACCAATTTTAACGACGCCGTCAAATGTACAATTTTGATAACTACATGCTTTTGACGGTTACGAACATTCGAACTGGTTACGAACTATTGCTGGAACAAATCTAATAACAAAGCCTGCGTTTAGTTGATGGACGAACCGTCAAAGTTTAACGAGCTCGGACGGACTGTCTTCTAAACGGAACTCATACCCACCGTGGTTGCCTGACTATTTGACTAAACGAAATCGACAACGTCGCCCATGAACTAAACGCAGGGAAAATACCAATATAACCTCAAAATTGTTTAATTTACTTCAAAGAATAATAGAAGTCTTACCTTCGACCAAATTGTTGAAAAACACGTTAAATATGTAGAGGCTTATCCAAATATCAACCTATGAACCGTTATTCAAAGTATTATTAGAAATAAACACAAAACTTAAAAGTCTTTATGGCCATTTACATACGTCGCCGGTTTGTTTGGAAATGTCCGATAAGCTCCGCCCACTTGTGACGTCAGTGCTTAAGCGCAGTCTATTCGCGATGCACCTGTACAAACCGGATCGAATTCAACTTCCGTAGACTCTTGGTGAAAACCAATACCCAACGAGAAATAACTCTTGATAAAGGTCCAAGATTAAAGTCTAGGATTACCGATAGCTCTTGCTCGAAGCTCACGATAAAAGCCTCGGTCTCACAACTGGGTCTAATCAGAGTCGGCAATTAGCCGTAGATATGCACTAACATCCCTTCGATGTAATGGCACGCACAAATAAAAATATTTAACGAAAAGAAAGTGTGACCCAAGAGATGGCAAGTTTCGTTCTGACAATGGCGCAACATTTCTCGTTTGACAAATAAGGAACGATTATAAACAAGCGAGACACCTTCTAATTTTACCTCCGGGGGAACTTTCTTAGTAACAGTGGGAACCAATCGGCTGAAAGGGCAAAGATCACGCATAATATGCGTCTAGAAGTAGAACTTCGTTATAATTCGTTCAATTCCTCACATACACGCGATTTTGACCTCAAATAAGTATGGATTACGTATATAAAATGAATTTGTTTAAATAAATGAAGGTCCTGTTAATGGAAATATGCTAAAACGAAAGTTTAAGAAAAATTACTCCGGCGAAATACGGGTATTCCTACACTGACTGCAATGTGTACAACGACGCGGTCCAGGGAATAATCCGACACGTCGAATTTCGCATATACAGGGCGTGTTCGGAACAGAAATGAAGGCTGGACGGTGGCAATGCATATACAGGGGGTATTCAGAACAGAAATGAAAAATGAACTGTAACAGACTCTAAGCATTGTTATGGAAGTAGGCAATGTTTTATAAACTTTCAGTACCTTGTAGTAAGCACAGCGTTCAAAAAGAGCAGTGTTGTGCTTGGGAATTGAGAGACAATTGCAATTTCTAGTTTGTACTGATACACTGGATGCATATTTTTCTTTATTACTTGGAAATAAGTGTAGATTAGTTCTAGCAAAGACAGCTAATTTATAGACTCGCTAACGGTAGGATTTTGAGTTGTTTGAATAAGGGTCTACATGAATCCGTATATTTCTTATCCAGAATCCTTCTGACGATGGATTTTTACGAGATGAAAGCTTGTTGGATATTTGGTGATCCTCCCCAGAATATTAATCCATACGATAAAGTAGACTGTACGTAGGACATATAATATATTCTTAATATACATAGTCTGCTGAAACATGACTTTTAAGATTTTTTAAAACAAAATTGAATCGAGATAGTTTAGAGCAAACAAATT
The DNA here is from genome assembly GCA_033060865.1 of Dorcus hopei. NCBI lineage: Eukaryota > Metazoa > Arthropoda > Insecta > Coleoptera > Lucanidae > Dorcus > Dorcus hopei. The sequence goes on from JAUPFK010000013.1 coordinate 6,176,248, forward strand.
CAATGTGCTTATTAAACTTTTAATGCAGCGTCGATATGCAGGCCTAAAAATTTTACATTGTCTAACACCGGAACAGATTTTCCATTATATTTGATAAGTATATTAGACTGTTTTTAAATTCTAACGCCATAGTTTTTGTTGGATTTAGTTGAAGATGATTAGTCTCACACCAACTAGCCATCTGAGAAATTGAGGCAGAGGCAAGTTCAGAACACGAAGCCTGAGAGGTACCTGTCACTACACAAGAGGTGTCATCAGCGTACTGATATAATGAAGCAAATGGAAATTGTTGTTTCAGATTATTGACATATATTATAAATAACAACGGGCCAAGAATTGAACCCTGGGGCACGCCTTTGCTGATACCTTTAGAATTAGATAGAATCTCCTCAATTACACCATCATTTATGTGTTTGATACATACTTGCTGAGACCTTCCAGTAAGGTAAGATCGAAACAGGTCCAGTGCAGTTCCTTTGACACCAATATTATAAGGTTTAGACAATAATAATTCATGATCCAAAGTGTCAAAGGCTTTCGATAGATCAAAATAGATACCGATGGGTGACTCACCTTTATCTAAACAAGAAGTTATATAATGCAGACACTCAAAAATAGCAGATTCTGTATTTTTACCTTTAATGAAGCCATGTTGAGATTTAGATAAAATATTAAAACGCACCAAATACGAGTACAGTCTATTATACCGGCTGTTTCAAATTGGGTGTGCACTGAAGGGATTTCCTAAACCATGAGAGTTACAGATTCGGTTAAATGGAAGAAAAGTTGCACCAGTCATTGCTTAATTCGTATCCATTAACAGAATCAATTTTCTCTTAATTGTTCTTGAAGTATTGGTGAAAATGTAAAAATATCGATTTTCTTTTTTCCTCTGTAACTCCCTTATTAAAAATAATTTAGAAATTCTGTCTTAACTTTCTACAGGTACTTTTGGATTCTGCTTCAAATAGGCGCAGTAGAATTGTGGTCACACGTTTCGTCTCTCCGCGACCATCCTCAGTTTACATTTTTTAAATATAACGTATACCTTTTTATTATCGTATTTGTTGCCATTTTTTCTCCTGATTGTAATGGTATGTCACACTTAATTGTTGATATTAATTTGAAGCTTAAATAATACAGATTTTAATATGAAAATTTTATTTAATACATAATTTCAAATATTTAGTTCATTTTCTTAGGTATAGTGTAAATTTCAATGAATTATTTAATATCTGTCTCTTTAGTTATTGTATAATAAATTCTTTTAACGGACACTGATAGTGCACATTTGTAGAATCCGCTAAAAGAATTTGTTATACGAGATAGTTGTTGACGAGGCTAATTTTACAAACAAGGGAATATTTAATAGAAATGTACATAGATATTGGTCCAGGGAGAATCAAAAAACATTTGAACAAGTGTGGCCACAGATACAATTCAGCTTAAATGTTTGGTGTGGTATTTGGCATAATAGAATTAATGGTCCGATCATTTACGAAAATCATGTAACAGCTGAACGTTACATCGATTTTTTAAGGACAGCATTGGAAAACATTTTAGATTACATTCCTCTAAATCATATTAGGGAATTGTAATTTCAAAATGATGGAGCACCAGCACATAATGCTGAAAAACAACAAATTATTTGAATCAAACTTTTCCTGATAGGTACAAATGGACCTGTCGGGTGTGGCCTCTAAGATCACCAAATATTAGCCCTTTGATTTTGATTGATTTTATTGATTTTTCCTCTTCCGACATTTGAATGTTAGTTATTAATATTTAGTAAGTAAAAAAAGTACTAAGGAATAAATTTACTTATTAAATAAATCATGACGAAACTGTATCGAGCTTTTTTTATCATATTTTAACTTTACTTGAAGAAAGTATTAATTGTTATACATCACTGCAATCAGCAGAAAAAATGCTATCGAATAGAATAATTAAAAGATATACGTTGTATTTAAAAAATCGAAACTGAAGATGGTCGTGGAGAGACGAAACGTTTGACTTCAATTCTGCCACCTCTATTCGAAGCAGAATAAGAAAGTGCCTGTAGAAAGTTAAATCAGAATTTCAAAATTATTTATAATACGAGAGATACAGAGGAAAAAAGAAAATCGACATTTTTACATTTTGATCAATATCTCAAGAAAAAATAAGAAAAAATTTATTCTGTGAATGAATACAAATTAGGCATTGATTTGTGCAACTTTTCTTCCATTTAACCAAATTTGTATCTCTTACGGTTTAGAAGATCCCTTCAGTGCACACTCAATTTGAAACAGCCGGTATAAAAGCCTTTCAAACAATTTTGAGAAAATAGGAAGTAATGATATTGGACGGTAGTTGTTTATGTCCGACTTAGAACCTTTGTTTTTATAGACAGGTATAACTTTGGCGTGTTTGAGAGAGTCAGGAAAGATTCCGGTTGCAAAGGATTTATTAACGGCGGCTGCAAGGTTAGGGGATATTATATCGGTAACGTCCGCAAGAATGGTGCCAGGAATTCCGTCATAGCTTGGGGTCTTTTTTAAGGATATATTCTTTAAAATGTCTCTGACTTCAACGCTATCAGTTGGAAACAGGAAAAAAATTGATTCTTGATTTATTTTTAAACTTACCTTTTGGTTCGAGTATGTAGACTGATCATTTGGAATGAAATATTCATTAAAGAGATTTGCAACAATATAAGGATCTGTTATGAAAATGCCATTACTTTCTATTCAATTTTGGAAAATTTTTGTGAAGAAACAGATGAATCTTTAATAATAGTCCATATAATTTTACTTCTATTTGATGTCGTGCTGTTAAGGATTTTATTATTATTATATGTTATTTTAGCATCTTTTATAAGCTGTTGATATTCTCTCTTTTTAGCGTAATAGAAGTCTGTCAGTGTACTGTTAGCTCCTATCTTACATATAAAATATAGATCTCTAAGAAAATTGCCTTTATCAATAATTTCCTTCGTTAACCAAGGTGACCTGTTTTTACATTTATTGAGAACAGTTTTTGAGGTAATAGAAAACGATGAATTAAAATCCCTAATGAACGCAGCCATGAATTGTTCAAAATCATGTCATAGAAAGAAGAATTCATTAAATCATCCTGGCGAATGCAAGAAACAAAAGTCGAGCAATTAGCTGAACTGGATTCTCTCCGAGTAAACGTAGTGTTGAGAGTTAAACCTGGTAAAGGTAGTTCCTGCAGTAACGTATTCAGACCATATGAATGCAGAATATTCAATAACAATAGAGTAGTAGAAGCATTAGATGAAAAATTGACATTAAAATCACCGCATACAATTATATTATTTGATATTTTAAAAATTTTATCTAATAATTCATCAATTTTAACACAAAAAGTATTAAAATTACCGTCAGGAGATCTACAGGCTGTTTCAAATTTGACCCTCACCATTGGGATCTCGCTTATTTGAAGAGATAGACGGTAGGTTTAAATTTGGCAAAGTTGCAAAATTTTATGAGCATTAATAATCCGCAGAGAAATAACTTCTACGTTAACTCTTATTCGAAATAATTGTAAAAAATCAAAAATTGTCATTTTCTTATTTTTCCTCTATCTTCTTTATTTGAAGAGGTATCAAAAAAATAAAAGTACTTTCTTAAGGCACTTTTGAATTCTCTACACACTGATGAATACCATTTTGCTATAACACGTTTCGTCAAATTGATATCATCATCAAGTTCATTTTTTCTTATGGGCGCCATATTGAAATTTGGTCGCAAAATAATCTACTCTTCCTGCTGATTACGCCAATATAGCACATGTTATCAAAATTCTTTAAAATAAGGTCAAAATTAAAATTTATTTTTTTGAGACAAGAAAATTGGCAATTAATGGAAGCCTGGGTTTGGATTCAAATCAAAAACAGTATAATCTGTCATATTAATACATACTTGTTGCTAAATATTAACATAATAACAATAGCATAATATTTAGAATTGAAGAAAAACGTGATGTTACGTGCCCTGTATTCGTGCCACACACGAAAACAGCAAGTGAATTTTATTTTGAACATTCGAAGAGCTGCAATAAGTTTAAGCAAAGTAATGCAATTATGTACAAATTAAAGTGGAAATTGGTTTGAACATTTAATATAAATATCTTTTTTTGAGAGCCTCTATTTATTTATGTCATTATTATTTCTTCAATTTAGTTCTACATTTTTGTTACTGTAAAGAGTAGGTACGTATTCTAGTAAATGATTCCTGCTCTTCAGTATTTTTGTCTAATTGTAAAAGTATTATTCTAAGCAGTTTGTTCTCCGAGTAGGTTCGAAAGTACCTACAGTTCACTTGCTGTTTTTGCTTTTTTGTTATAGGAATAAAACACGCGTAACACACATATTCTGTTTCTCTTATATTATTGCTGTGCCGGTAATATTTATTAAACTAGTGCCTACATCAAAGAAACTGCTTTTAATTTGACTCCAAAGTTATCTTCTGTTAACCACAAAATTACCTTCTGTTAGCTACAACAATTCCTATATTATATCAAATATTCTTAATTCTGACATTATTTTAAATAATTTTGATAACATGTACTATATTGCCGTAATCTGTAGGAAGAGTAGATTCTTTTGGGACCAAATTTCATTATGGCGCCCATAAGAAAAAATGAACTTGATGATGATACCGATTTGACGAAACGTGTTACAGTAAAATGGTACTCATCAGTATGTAGAGAATTCAAAAGTGTCTTAAGAAAGTACTTTTATTTTTTTGATATCTCTTCAAATAAAGAAGATAGAGGAAAAATAAGAAAATGACAATTTTTCATCTTTTTCAATTATTTCGAATAAGAGTTAACATAGAAATTATTTCTCTGCGGATTATTAATGCTCATAAAATTTAGCAACTTTGCCAAATTTAAACCTACCGTCTATCTCTTCAAATAAGCGAGATCCTAATGGTGAGGGTCGAATTTGAAACAGCCTGTATATAAGCAGAGTACAAAGAACAAGAAATTATTATATTTGATTTTACAACATGAGAATTCAAAGTCTTTGTCCACACACTCAATTTTTAAGTTGAGATTCTGACAATATGGAGACAAATTATCAGAGACGTCAAGTGCTGTACCACCTCCCCTTATGTCCTTCCTAGAACTGAAAGTAATTTGAGTATAACCTGATATATATGTGTTTGGCATTAGTTCTTTACAAAGCCAAGTCACGGTCGCCACGCCAAATTTTGTGTAACACACACTTGTGATAGAGCTGATCACTATCCGTGGTCAGATATCACTCAGGTTCTTCTAGAAACTAATTTCTTCTGAGAAAAATGATATAATTTATTTTTCTTTTTATGACATACATTCATTGACAAACAATAACAACTTTTTTTTTATAGCTAACTATTAACATAATTATTCGTGTCTTAACATTCTCCCACCTTGGCGAAGAATTTCTACAAGATGAGCCAAAACAAACAAATAGAGACACGAAATCTAACAATTCATAACATTAATTCTTTCGGCTTTCGAACTACACGTCCACTCCGAGTTACGTAATTCTTTTCACTCTCATCCGTTTTATTAATATTTTGAGCAGCTCCTTCTAGCAGATGCAGACGTTGAATAGGTCTTAGCAAAAAACCTGACTTTGTACGTAAACGCACCAGTCGAACCACATCGTCTTTGCCCGGTAATAGCTCCTCTACACGTCCCAATGGCCAATCTATACGATGTGATTGATTGTCACCAATTATAACAATATCTCCAATACACACCGATCGAGAACACCTCTGGACTCTGGACCAAAGCTTCAGTTGACCTAAGTATTCTAATCTAAATCGCTTCCGCAAATCTTCATGTAATTTCTGTCGATATTTTGCCCTTTTACATAATGCTGAAGAGTCTATAGCATCACAATCAGGAACTCCTGGTTCCTGAATATCACGAAGAAACATATTCGGCGTTAATGGTACTAAATCCTCTGGATTATTGGATTGATATGTGATAGGTCTCGCGTTAATAACTGATTCACAATCTGTTAGAACTGTTAAAAATTCTTCATAAGTTAAACAGGATTTACCCAATACTTTCCGGAGTAGTTGTTTCAATAAGCTGATCATACGTTCCCAAAAACCACCCCACCAAGGAGCAGTAGGAGGATTAAATTTCCATATAATCTTCTGCACAGCGCTTTGAGTTTCAATAACAGTCCAATCAATTTTACAAAAAGCGTTGTCAGTTCCAACAAAATTTGTTCCTCGGTCACTGTAAACTGTTTGCGGACGTCCACGACGAGCTACAAATCGTCTAAATGCTTGGAAAAAACAATTTGTAGAAAGAGACGTCAAAAGTTCCAGATGAATTGCTCGATAGATCGCACACGTAAAACAAGCAAATCCATGCCTTCTTGTTGCCTCTCAAATAAACTGGTCCGGCCAAATCAACACCTACTATTTCAAAAACTGCCGCCTCTCGTACTCGATCAACAGGCAAGGGTGGATTTTCTTGTTCTAACCTTGGTGCTCTTTGTCGTCTGCAATGTACACATTTTGATATGACTTTTCGTATCTGTCTCTTACCTCCGAGAATCCAGTAATGTTCTCGTAGTATGCTCATAAGATTCTGCACTCCTGCATGACATGATTTCAAATGCATGTCATGAATTAGTTGTTCAATAAGACGATGCTCAGCGGGAAGTAATATTGGATAACAAAAATCTCTTTTGTCATCTCGATTAGATACTTTAGTCGTCAAACGAATCACTTTATCTTCATCTGTAAATATTCGCAGAGAAGATATTTCTTTACATCTACCTGCATCAAACGAATCGTTTTGAACCAATCGAAGTAAATTTTTCTTTGCTAATTCGAATTCTTTGGCTGACAAATCTCCTTTGATAATTGCCTCGGAATGTCGACAATTATTTATAAATCGTAATATCCATCCCATAAGGCGTACATTTTGTTTGTATTTAGAAAAATATTTACAGTACCAATTTTGTTCGTGAATATTTAGCATTGAAGTTACAAGTTTCTTCTTTCTCTCCAAATTAACTATTTCTTCCTCAATTACTTCTTTACTGACAGGCCATTCAATCGAAGGTTTGTATAACCAGCTGGGTGCCTCCCACCATCGGGATTCAATTAATTGTGCTGTCGAACATCTCCTTGAAGGTAAATCAGCGGGATTATCTGTTCCTGATATATGTTTCCAAGCATCAACAGAAGTATACAGTCTTATCTCCTGTATACGATTCCAAATAAAAGTTGACCATTCGTTCTCTCTTTGAATCCACGCTATGACTGTAGTGGAATCACTCCAAAAATGGCTTTGTACGATGACGTTCTTTAAAGCTTCTTTAACTATTATGTACAATCTAGATCCAATAAGAGCTGCAAGTAATTCTAATCTCGGAGTCGACATCTTTTTCAGTGGAGTAACTCTTGAACGTGCTTGCATAAGATGTACTGAAACTGCAGAGGCAACTTCGATTCTTAAAAATACAACAGCTGCATAAGCGTCCTGACTTGCATCACAGAATGTATGAAGACTTAAACGACATTCTTTATTTATATCATAATTGACCCATCTAGGTATTTCTATTTCAATTAACTGGGATAATTCAACTTGCCATTTTCGAAATTTATTTGAGATTTCCTCTTCAAGTTCTGCATCCCATGGTAACTTATCTTTCCAAGTCTTCTGCAATATTAATTTGAATTTTAATGTTACGGGACAAGTAAATCCTACTGGATCAAAAATACGTTGAGTGACTGACAAAACATATCTTCTAGTTATTTTGACTTCTTCTGTCGACTGAAAACAGGAATTACTTATTGAAATTGTATCCTTTTGTTTGTTCCATGTTAATCCTAATACAGAAACTTCTGGTTTCTCTAAATTAGCATTTGTGTCGCTGTAGAGAGCCAGGGGGCGCGGCGTCGGACTCTGCACCGATGTAAGCTATTTTTCGGGAATTTTTTTCGACCCTTAGGAGTGCTCCAATCGCGACGAAAATTTCGCCCAAAGGTCGAGGAAAAGTACCGAAAAATCCGAATCCGGAGTCCGTTTGGCGATCGGACGAGGGGGGGGAAAGTTTTTGTATGCGCGTGTCCGAAAAATAACGTTTTTGGGGTTTAAAAAAATTCCACGGCCCTCATTTACCGACCGAGTCGAACCAAACTCGGAACGTAGATGCAGGACCGATACGTGCTTCTACATCCGGACGCACGGCCCCGAGGCCGATCCTGGATTTGAGCTGGGGCCCGGAAAGTGACGCGAAAACGAGGTCGTACGACATCGACGAAACCCAGCGAAAACATGTACGTTTATTCAACGTTAATTTCACGTTGTAATGGTGGAAATAACGTTATTCGTTGAAAAATGCAACGTTGTTTTTTGGTTGAATTAGCAACCATAATTATATCACGTTTGTATGACGTGTTTTTTAACGATCAGTTTAATATGGACGTAATTATAACGTGAAATAAATGCGTAACAATTTTGTCTTTTTACGACGTGATTTATACTATGAGTAAATGCGATGTATCTACCATACGTTGATTACCACATCATTTCAACGTTAATTCAACATCTACTATTCTACGTAATAAATGAGAAAAAAATTAACGAAACTAATACGTTAGATAAATCATAATTTACAACTACATTTTTAACCCACGTTTCATAACGTTATTTTAACGTATACCGAATAAATATGCCTTACAAAACGTGATGTTGACGTTAGAAAACACTTAATTTTACAGTAATTGTCTATCGTGTTTCACACCTTTGAATTCTAATTTTACTAAAAATCTATGAAATATGAGGTTCTTCTCCATGCTTGGCAGCTTTGAAATGAAACGAAACAGGTATGAAAAGTACTGCTAATTTGGACATACGAGTCAACCACAACCCCTTTTTAAGTTGACGTAATCTGTCAAATTTTTTTAAGTTAGTTTGAATTTGATGCCCAAAATCTGTGATTAAAAATACTAAAGAACGCAATAGTCAATCAATTATACATACATATTGTCACGAATACTCATTGGGGACAGCTGTATACAGAGTGGAAAGTTTAACTGGAATAAATTCTGTAACTTAGAAGATTACGATTTGTAAAAATTCTTGGAACAGGTCAATTTTATTTTTAATGGCGCATATTATAAAGGGACTTTTTAACTTTTCAATTATTTGGAGGGTGAAACGACCCCTAACTATGTTTTTTTTAATGGAAGGATATGTTGAAAAAATTAGGAATACAGCTACGTTTTATTTTTTATTTTTCTTTAGCAGTAAAAGGTAAAAAAAAAAAAAATTTTTTACTAAAACCGTTTTTAATGCCAAAAATTCAGGAACTCCATTTTTATTATTTGATGAGAAGAAAAAAGCATTCCATATGGTATCGTATTGTTGCGTGCAGCCAATAGATGGCGCTGCCAATGCGCTAAATTTTTAATTGTACGTAATTACCTCGCTGAAGTTTTTCCCAATAGGTGGATAGGAAGAAGATGACCGATTGAGTGGCCAACGAGATCTCCAGATCTCACCCCTTTAGACTTTTTTATGGGGGTATTTAAAAAGTAAAGTTTATGTGACTAAACCAAACGACATAGCAGAACTTCAGAACTTCAAATTCTGCATGAAATTAGGAGAGTAACGCCGGAAATGTTACAAACTGTTAGGGATGGAATTTATAATCGATTAGGGTATTGTCAAGTGAGAGGTGGCGAGCATTTTGAACATCTGATGCGTTAAAATCGTTCTAGTCAAAATTTTTTTTATTTTTTCGCCTTTTACTGTTTAAGAAAAATTAAAAAATAAAAACGTAGCTGTATTCCCAATTGAACAAGCTTTAAGAAAAAAATTACTCAACATACCCTTCCATTGAAAAAAAATAGTTAGGGGTTGTTTCATCCTTCCAAATAATTGTAAAGTTAAAGAAATCCATTTATAATATGCGCCATAAAAATAAAAATTGACCTGTTCCAAGAATTTTGCTACAAATGGCAATTTTCTAAGTTACAGAATTTATTCCAGTTAAACTTTCCACTCCACTGCGGTGTTCATGAGCAGCATGTAATTTTTTAAAATTTTCATAAAGAAATAATTTTGTAAATAATAAAGTAAATTGAGAGTACTGTATTAAATGTGTTTTGTCGAATATTTTATGTTAGTGTAAATATTTTTAGAAATAGGCGATTTAGAATTACATGTGTATTATAAATAAATAATTTAGAATATTTTAAATGTATATACAAAGAAAATAACCTTAGGATTGTAATAATTAGAAAAATTGATTTAATGATGTTATGATAATATGGATGTTAGAAGGAAACTGTAGGTAGTAAAGAGTTCGGAAATTGAACGAGTGAGGGCGGCGCGTAGCTATTGTAAGTTAAAGTCCCCGGTTCGGCTTTATTACTACTGAGTAGTCACGGAAGCGATACGGCACTGGGATCTCCAAATGGCTTAGCGGTCTAGTCTAGCCGACTTGAAAAGTCGTGTCACTCGGCGGCGTGGGTTCGAATTCCACCATTAGCCATGTATGTTTGTTCAGTCTAATGATTTAGACCCAGCTTTAATACACGTCGTAATTGTCTGATTCAACGCTACACGTGGACATTGCCGCGACATTTTTCGTTGTTTTAACGTAACCATAACACACGAATTCAACGTTTGTTACATGTTATTCCACAACGTTTTTATACGTATGTATGCACTGGGATTTAACGTAGAAATACCGTGGACAAAGACGTTTAAAAGAAGTTGATTCGAGCGTTGTTAAAACGTATTAATAACACACGAATTCAACGTTGATTAATTGTTATTCTACAACGTTTCTTACACGTGGACAGAGACGTTTAAAAGAAATTGATTGCCGCGACATTTTTTCGTTGTTTCAACGTAACAATACCACACGAATTCAACGTTTGGTTACATGTTATTTTACAACGTTTTTTACACGTACGTGTTTTCGCTGGGAAATTTCTAGAAAACTAGACGCAGCGACTTTACAGAACTCTCTCACACGCTAGAGGACACCCCCGGGTAACTAACCTATGGGGCCTATATCCCAGGAAAATGCGTATTTTCGAGTAATGATTTTTTGAAAAACACCCATTTTTCGCGACTTTTTTTCGTAATTTTTTACGGTACCTTGGGGGGGTCGGAGCGGATCGAGCTCCACAGGAAAATCACGCGGGAAATCGCGAGGAACGTGACGCCGCCGCGCGCTTCGAGCTCCGGTCACCCGGAACGAAGGTACGGGCCCGGAGTCCCGGAAAAAATTGGAAAAGTTTCGGGGGCCGCCCCCGCCACAATTACCGACGAATTCGGCCCGGGACACGTTTCCACTTAACTACGTCCTTCCTCTTGCCGCCCCATGCGCGACTTCCCCCTAGGACCCACCCTAAGCCGGCGAAATGCGCTCGAGCGGAACTATGCACCCAATGCATTTTAAATGGAGACACCCCTATTGTGATGGTCTTTTCGATTTGGACGGTGCCCCTTTAATTCCATGGGGACGATCTTTTAAGGCCGTTAGCTTAGTTTCTCCCGCGTGTTTTGAGACCCCGCCCGTTCCCGTACGATGCACAGGGCCGGTTCGGGAGGGCTTAGTGTTCGTTTTCGGTTAAATAATACACCGGAAAAAAAATTTATTTCTGCGCAACCGGAAGCGATATTGTTCGGCTGTTTCAACTGGAAGAAAGCTTCGTCTTCCCCCTATGCGACAACACCGGTCTCCAAGCGATGGCACGATTAATAACGAAACGCCGAATTTTTTTTAAAATTCGCCTCCGTTAGGGCGACGCTCCGGAAAAAAATTCATATCTCCGAAACCGTCGGAGATAATGACGATATGTTTGGATCAGAGAATAGCCAACATCTTGCTCTAAGCAACGGTACCGGTCTCGATACGGTAGGGCTGTAAATAAGCGAACGGCGAATTTTTGAAATCGGTGCATTTCAGGGGCTTTGGTTTCAAATTCGGCCGGGTCGAGATCGGCGAATAATTGCGTGCAACATCTCGGTGACGTTAAGCCCGCCGCCCACGGACCGTTTCGCCTTCCGGCTTTTCTGCCTTGCTCGAGGAGACGAATCCTTCGTGTCGCATATCGAATTAAAGGTCTCGACGAGAGAAACTCGAGCGTCATGCCGACGCCATCTTGGAATCCAAGATGGCGGCGCCGCGATCGAAAATCGCACCGTAAGAGGTAATCCCGTCGAGTCGCATATCAAATGAAAGGTATCGACGAGAGAAACTCGAATGTCGCAACGACGCCATCTTCAAATCGACGACGGTGGCGCTGCGATCGAAAGACGCACCGTAAGAGATAAACCGGTCGAGTCGCGTATCAAATGAAAGGTCTCTACGTGGCGAACACGAATCTCTTAACGACGCAATCTTGGAATCCAAGATGGCGGCGCGGCGATCGAAAATCGCCCCGTAAGAGGTGAGCTCGTCGAGTCGCATATCAAATGAAAGGTCTCGACGAGAGAAACTCGACCGTCATGTCGACGCCATCTTGGAATCCAACATGGCGGCGCTGTGATCGAAAATCGCCCCGTGAAAGATAAACCCGTCGAGTCGCATATTAAATTAAACGTGCGGGCGAGGCGAACTCTACCGTCATACCGACGCCATCTTTGAATCAAAGATGGCCGCCTTTTGAGGTCGAAAATTTTTCCTTTAAGAGGTAAGTAGGTCGTGCGACCGTTCAAATTAAACGTGCCGGCGAGGCGAACACGACCGTCACATCGGCGCCATCTTGAAATCGAAGATGGCCAACCTATGAGGTCGAAAATTTTTCCTTCAAGAGGTAAGTAGGTCGTGCGACGTGCGAATGCAAATTAAACGTGCCGGCGAGTCGAACACGACCGTCACATCGTCGCCATTCTCGAATCAAAGATGGCCAACTTATGAGGTCGAAAATTTTTTAATCCGACTTGCGAAAAATTTAACGTATTGCCGAATTTTTTATTTTATTTTTTCGGAAATGCAGGACCCAAAAGGACTGCGATTTAGTTATGTGACGATATTAGAGTTCGCCCCTGTACCGTTTATAATAAATAAAATATGGCCAACTGAGTAAATGCGAGAGGTAATATAGACGAAAACATGTTCTCCTCATTATTAATTAAGCGTAAAAGAAATTATACAAAGAAGTGTGCCCGTCAATAGGGTAAAGCGTTCTAATATTCGAGCGAACCCGAAGTTGGCACGACTAACTACCGACGATCGGATTTGCGTTAAGTTTAATTAAATACCTCAAGCAGAATTCGTTCCGTTCGAAAATTTGTCTCAAACGAAAGATTATTATTAGCACGCAAAACTGACGGCCTCACGTCCATTTTGAAACGAAGTAATTATAATGAATAACCTGTAATTTTGTGAATTACGACGACGAACGGAAAAATTAAGAGGATAAACTAATTTGAAAATCGCGCGCTCGCGGAAGGATTTCGCCAGATTGTTTGCCATGGGAACGTGCGCATGTTTCCAGTGTTGCCAACACAGCTATTTTACCGCTAGATCTGGTCTTTTGGAGAGTCGATCTAGTTGGTAAAATTTCATCTGGCGGCTAGCGGCAAATTTAGCTGTTTTCAGAAATTATTTGACTTTTTCTAGCTTTTTCCCAGATTCCGCAACCATATAGAAAAATTATTGGTACCAATGCTAGTTTGGCGAATTGGCAAAAAAAATTATCTTGTTGATTGTCTATAATTATGTCTAATTGTTGAATTCATATGAAGAGTACAGAGTACTTCCTAATTTTAATTTTAATTTAGCAACCGGTTTCGATTCATAATCTTCGTCAGCAGCTATTGTCATCAGTGGCGCACCCATGGGGCTATGGGGGCTGAAGCTTCCCCCAGAGCCAGCTCTTTCGAAATAATTTTTTGTTGGATTTCGTGCAAGTACAAGAAATGTGCAAACAATGGAGCACATTCACTTAATTTTGTTTTGTAATGTTGGTTCGGTATAAATTCATGTTATGTGTCTTTATTATTTAATACATATATCCTTGTATGTTCTTACAATTATTATTTTGAAGCCCCCTCCAAAACAAATTTCTGGGTTGCGCCACTGATTGTCATAATACATAATTTGAAATTGAAAGATACCTTCATTGGACAGTAGATAAAGAAACACGGTCTGGCGACAAAAAAAAGAAGATTCAACAATTTTCAATAATACGAATTAAAATTTAAAAATATTTAAAATTGGAAAAATGGGTAAATAATTTGGTAAAAATAGATGAATTTCGAAAAATTTTCGCCTGCGGAACATCGTTTTACTTTTTATTTACTGTTTAGCCATTTTTAGCTTTTTTTTAATGACCGTCTGGATTTTTTCGTTCCGCAGTTGTTAGCAACACTGCATGTTTCTGTTGACAGTGAATTTCGAAATTGCAAAAACGTAAGTCGAGTTTCTTTCTCTCCTAAATTTTTCAAAGATATATTGCATTTGAGATTAAAAATGTGTGTGTGCGTGTGAATTGTGAACGGGCGGTACCGATACGTAAGTCCATTTGATCCGATAATATGTAAATTCCAACGCTTTTTGCACGAACGCGACTGAAAAGAAATGTCGACGACGCTTCGTGTCCGTCCGAAACACTTACAATTATTATTCCGATTACAAATAGCGCGAACGTTTGTGAAACACGACGGAGAGATGTGTATTTGAAAGAGCAAAAAGCAATTCGAAAATCGGAATAAAGGTTAAAACGGTAAATCGAAATGACTCGGTTAAGCGTCGCAGGGTTACCAATATTAAACAATTTATCTGCGTTCGGGCGTTTTTTTTTTTTAACAAAATTTCACAAATTAATATTTTTTTTCTTCCAAACAATTCTTAGATACCTTAAGCAGAATTTGCTCCGTTCGAAAATTTGTTTCAAACGAAAGATTATTATTAGCACGCAAAACTGACGGCCTCACCTCCATTTTGAAACGAAATAATTATAATGAATATAATGTAATTTTGTGAATTACGACGAGGAACGGAAAAATTAAGAGGAGGAACTAATTCGAAAATCGCGCGCTCGCGGAAGTATTTCGCCAGAGTCGGTTGCAATGGGAACGTGCGCATACTTCAGTGTTGCCACCCGTAGCGGAATTCCGCTACTGTAGCGGATTTCCGCTACTGTAGCGGATTTTTACCCCTTGTAGCGGCATAGCGGCGGAAACACCATTATTTTTCAAAAGTAGCGGAATCTGTTGCATTTCAATCGGGAGACCACCATCGCTCTACTTTAATTTATATTAACGTTCTAAGAATTGACGATCTTATTCCACATCAAAATTTATATTTTCTAAGGCGTTCATTTAAAAACAAAACATTTTGAAGTATATAAAAAATCAGATAAAGACTCCATATACATAGTATGTATGTTTTCTAAGAATGCCAAAGGATGGACAAACAAATTTAGAACAATAGTAGATTTATTTATTTATTAGAAACGATGTCACACACGTTACTTGCTTTCACAATGTGTATTATGCTAACTACTTTATCGGCCGTCGTGAAACTAGTCACACACACCATTTTCAAATCTAAAAATGTGTTGTCTTTTAGCATTGTGTTTACCATTACAGAAAACTTTTAGCGTAGCGGTTTTTTTTTAATGTAGCGGAATTATTGGATCACGGTAGCGGCGGGATACGCTAGGCAGGTGGCAACACTGGCATACTTATCGACAGTGAATTTCGAAGTTGCTAAAACGTAAGTTGGGTTTCTTTTTCTCTTAGATTTTTCGAAAATACATCGCATTTGAGATTACAAATGTGTGTGTGCGTGTGAATTGTGAACGGGCGGTACCGATACGTAAGTCTATTTGATCCGATATGTAAATTCCAACGCTTTTTGCACGAACGCGACTGAAAAGAAATGAGGAGGACGCTTCGTGTCAGCGAAACGCTTATAATTATTATTCTAATTACAAATAGCGCTAACGTTTGTGAAATACGACGAGGAGGTATGTACTTGAAAGGAAAAACCGATACGAAAATCGGAAGAAAGGTTGAAACAGTAAATCGAAATGGCTCGGTTAAGCGGCGCAGTGTTACCACATTAGACAATTCATCTTCGTTCGGACGTTCTTCAACCAAAATATCACAAATTCAAATTTTTTCTTTGAAACACTCCTATAAAATGTGTTAATTTTTAATGTAGCGACGATGAAAATTAATAAATGTTGGGTTCTTTAGTGTTACGAAATGAACACAACTTTACAATTAAAGGTTTTATTCGTAATTGAATGGAATCAGAATGCCATTACATTCAAGTATATCAAACTCACATAAATAAACAACATTCACTTTTTTTATCAGCACGCTCAAAGCACACGCTTTATTTTAAAAGCTTTCCTACTGCGCAGGACCCAACATTTCCTCCTCTGCCGGAGTTTCTTTGTTGCGGCGATACGAACGGTATCCGGCGAGTGAATGGTAATTGACACTTGTCATGCTCTGGCGACGCGGTCTATCTCTCTGCGGTGCCGAAACTGGAAGAGGTGCCTTTTGATCGTCATCAGTACTTCGACTGTGATCATTAAAGACAGGTAGATTTTCAGTAGGTGGGTGTTTCGCGGCTTCGTGATCTTGGTTGGAAACTATTTTCACCGGTCCTTCCTCATCTAAATCTATGTTTGGGCGATGGGCTACCTCACGATAGCGTTTCCAAATTTGATTGAAATGACGAACAATATTCTTGTCTCCTATTTTTATTTCAGCCATTGTGTTACCAACAAGTTTGACGACGATGCCATTGACACGGGAGCCATCCCACAATTCAACCATAACTTCCTCCCAAGCCCAAATACAAGGCGATTGTACTGGAACAGTCCCCGGTGAGTCGTGATTGTAGTAAGCGGTCGGCTTGAATCATCTAGATGCAGTTGATGATATGCATCTGAGAAATCAAGTTGACTAAAAACTTTGCTTCCACTAAATTTGGTCATAATTTCTTCTATGTTTGGAATAGGATAATCGTCCGAAAGTAAAGCGTCGTTGAGCCCAGTTGAAAAGTCAGCACAGAGTCGGATCTTGCCATTAGCTCGACGGGCAACCACAATTGGAGCGGTCCATTCAGACGATTCCACTGGAGTCAAGGTACCATTCTTGATGAGCCG
Organism: Dorcus hopei; assembly: GCA_033060865.1. NCBI lineage: Eukaryota > Metazoa > Arthropoda > Insecta > Coleoptera > Lucanidae > Dorcus > Dorcus hopei. The sequence goes on from JAUPFK010000013.1 coordinate 6,193,371, forward strand.
ATCCAATTCAGCATTCAGTGTTTCTTGGATAGCTAGTGCGACAGGACGGTAAGCACAGTGTACAGGTCGTGCTTCTGGTTTAAGACGAAGATGTACTTGAGTCTTTGTGCAGGAACCAGCATCTTGTCCAAATAATTTCGGATACTGTGATTGTAGCGAATTAACAGTGACACCAGTCAATGTGACAGTGTTGACATTAGTCCATTTGATGATGTCAAGACCGGAAAGAACTTTTTCACTAAGCAGACATGCATTACTATTTATTACCAGAATAGGGGCTGTGATAGAATTTCCGTTGAAAGTGAAAGTAACCTCACAGGTACCTAGGGTTTTGATTTTACTTCCGTCAGCATTGAGAACTTTTGCAGGACACTCGTCAAGGATTGGTGTGCCAATTTGTTTCCAAGTTGTCGCGCCAATGGTAGAAATGTCAGCACCAGTGTCGGCTTGCATTCTGACATTGATTCCATTGATGTTGACGTTGAAAAATTTTCGGTAATGCTCATCCGTAAAGTGAATGTCCTGAAGGTAGATAGTCTTGACTGAAGTATTTTGTTTTCGTGCTCCCTTCATCATTCCGTCCTCACGTATATCTTCTTTCTCGACCTTCTTCTTTTTGCGACAAACTTTGGCCAAGTGGCCAACAATTTCGCAATAATTACATGTAGTATGCATGTGTGGACAATCGATGCGCCGGTGTGATGTTGATCCATAGCCTCGGCATGATGATGTTGAATGTGATTCAGACTTTTCCATCTGGTTGTATGCCTTCGGTTTATTTTTACTTGATTTAAAGTTGACAGCGTTGACTTCCACAGTATTATTTATTGTTCTACACTCAACATTTGTGTCGACGACTCGGTTGTAATAAGAACGACACTTGTCCCTGATCTCAGCAAACGTTGATGACTGACTGTCTTTGAGTATAATGGCTCTAAATGGTTGATAATACGGATCATTCATTCGAAGTGCGGCCAAGAGAAGTTTGAATTTGTCAAGATCTAATTTGTCAAATTTAAATATGTCTCCCTCCAGGTTGACTTCATCCAAAACAGAGTCAATGTTGCAGTTTGTTGCCTTTGCAGTAAGAGTATCGTAACGACGCTGAAATAGCGTGCGTGTATCGGAAAACAGGTCTTCCAGAATTTTAACAAGGCCATCAAATTTCATTTCCGTTGGTTTATTTGGTGAAATGCGACCACAAAGTTGACGGTATTCTTGATCTCCAAGAGCATTGAGTAGGAGTGACACCTGCAGTTATACCGAAAGGGTTGAGGATGCTTCTGAGAAGGTAATCTTGTGGCGTTGATACCAATGAGAGAATGTAGAATCGATCGACAAATCAAAGGTAAACGTTCCAATCCGAGCAGCTAAGTTGTCCAATGTTGGTTTACTTGAGGTTGAAACCTTTTGTTGCTCTTTTAGAAGACGCAATTCTTCTTGTTGAACTTGTAAAAGCGTGATCATACTTTGCAGAATACTTTCCATTTTTGAATCCATTTCAATACTGACTGCGCCAATTGTTGGGTTCTTTAGTGTTACGAAATGACGAACACAACTTTCCAATTAAAGGTTTTATTCGTAATCGAATGGAATCAGAATGCCATTACATTCAAGTATATCAAACTCACATAAATAAACAACATTCATTTTTTTTATCAGCACGCTCAAAGCACACGCTTTATTTTAAAAGCTTTCCTACTGCGCAGGACCCAACAATAAATAATCGAAAACCGCCATTGCCTTAAGAAAAAAAATCGCGCTTTTGCGTACGAGTCGGTTGCCATGACGACGCGCACATTTATTGAAACAATTGGACGGACAGTGATTTTCCAAGTTTGAATACCGTAAGTCGACTTTGTTGTTCTCATTACTTTTTTAAAAATATATCGCATTTGAAAATCAGAAAATGTGTGTGTGTGAATGCCGGTACCTGTGCGAAGATTGATCTGATCGATTAATACGTAGTTCCGAATGTTTTGGTGCGACTGTGACGGAAAAGAAATTCGGATGACATTTCGTTTCCCAAAGGCTGGGAAATAGTTATAATCATCGTTCTAATCAAAAATAACGTCCGAATTATTGAATTACGACGAGAAAGGATGTATTTGAAAGAAAAAAACCATTCGAAAATCGCGGGAAAATTTAAAATGTTCTATCGAAATGGCGAAGGTAACGGTCGCGCGGTTGCCAGATTGAACTATTCATCTCCGTTCGGACGTTTGTTGATAAAAATTTCGCAAATTAACATTTTTTTTCTTTCAAATACTCCTATAAAATACGTTAATTAACTAAATCAATTGATTTGTTATCACACAGGACGAATTTCACTAAAAACAAAATATTCTTATTAGAATAAAACATTAAGGAGAAAGAAAATTCAACACTTTCACGTAAGTACAACAATATTCGTTATTTGCTTTATTTTAATAATATGATGTTTTTTTTTTTTCGTAATACCGTGTTCAATTAAATAACGAGTACGATTTAAAAGGGATTTATATAAAAGGAAACTTGAAATAAAGGAAATATTTTACGAATTACTTATGCATTAAGTTTTTTACCAATCTTTTATTTGCTTTTTGCATTAAAACAAAAACTGCTTTTGGGAATTACGTTATTAAAGAATGCTGCTTTAAAAATTATCAAGTTTTTTAGGAAAAATCATAATAGACCATTTTTACTTTCTAAAAATTTTTAAATTTGTCAGCTTTTGTCATGACATTGCCGAAATGTCTTAGCTTCACTGAAAAGCGAGTCATTGCACTCCTTGAATAAAGACTTTTAAAATCTTAGTCAGTGATGAGCACTGTAGCTTGCTAGACGTGTTTTCGACTGCTGCGGCTATATTTGCTCGTTGTTTATTATTGCTTAACAAATTTTACCAAAATGCCTCAACCTCGATCGGCCAGTGAAAAAGACGAAATTCTTATTCAAAAAGTTGTTGAAAAAGTGCTACTCGATTCTGTTTTCGTCGATAAATTGCTGGACAGACTCAGTGAAAAATTGTGCCACACTATTGATACGAAATTTAACACCTTAGTCGCAAAGGTCACCTCGTTGGAAACTAAAATCGTGGATCTCGAAAATTCTATCGAGGCTCAAGAAAATTACTCTCGAAGAAATAACCTGCGAATCTTTAACCTGCCTGAGTCATCTAATGAAAATGCTGAAAAGACTGTTATTAAATTCTTCCACGAAAAGATGCAGATTGAAGTCAAAGAAACTGATATCGACTGCTGCCACCGGCTTAGCGCGAAAGAGGGATCGCACCGCCCAATGATCGTAAAATTCTGCAGAAGATCTGTAAGAAATGTGGTATTTCATAATAAACGGAAACTGAAGGGTACGAAAATAATTCTTAGAGAAGACCTGACACATCAGCGCGCGGTTCTATTCAAGGAACTCCAAAAAAAATATGGTAACAATGAAGTTTTCACCAATAACGGTAATTTGTTTGTTAAAATTAAGAATAAGATTCAGAAAATTTCGTCGCTTAGTAATTATAAATTATTGCCCAATTAACTGTCGCAGTAGCTCGACTTCGTCTTTTGTCCGCTTTTGACCATCAAAAAGTACTATTGCGCTCATTCTCATCTATCAAGTTAATTATTATTATATTAAAAAAAAGAAATTTTTTTTTTCATTTTTTTTTCTGTAGGACATCGAACTATTTCTGCAATTTCTCAGTGCTAGATTTAATTTATGTATAAAATTTAGTCAGCATATATAGAATGTATTTTGCTTAAGTTATGAATGTTAGATCTTTAAGTATTGCACACATCAACATTAGATCTCTATTACCCAAAGTATCAGACTTGCGTAATTTTATCTTGCTTAACAATATAGATATTTTAACAGTATCAGAAACATGGCTCTCAGATCAGATTAATAACGAATTAGTAAGTATAGAAGGCTTCAATTTTATCAGAAGGGACAGGCCTACACACGGTGGAGGAGTGGCAATGTATATTCACAACCGTTTAACGTTTAGTGTTTTAAATTCTAGTGATACAATTGAGCAGCTTTGGGCTGTAGTTCACGTACGAAACGAGAAAATAATAATAGGTACTCTCTATAGACCCCCTCAAATAAGTTACAAATTTTTCATAAATGAATTTGAAACATCAATCACTGCTCACTTACCCATATCGAATCAACTTGTTTGCTGCGGAGATTTAAATATAGATACTCTAAAAACAGATAGCCTGCCTTCTTTGTGCCTTCTGAATTTTATAGACACTATAGGTGCTAAGTTAATAATCAATGAACCTACTCGTGTTACGGATAAAACTATGTCTCTAATTGATTTAATCATTTGTACAGATGATGTTTCTGTTTCCAAAAGTGGGATCATTAGCTGCAATCTTTCTGATCACGATGCATTCTTCTGTACTGTAATTTGCGACAATCCTCCCTCGGCTACGCGATTTCGAACTTTTCGGTCGTTCAGTAACATAAATTTTGATATATTTACTTTAGATTTACAACGTATTCCCTTGCATCATCTACTTCGTATAGATTCTGTTGAAGAAAAATTACTCTTCTTTAATACCCAAATACTAAATCTGTTTGATAAACATGCTCCAATACTCACTAAACGCTTCACTAAACCGCGTTTGTCCTGGTTGACACCAAATCTGCTTTTACTCATGTCTCTGAGAGATAAAGCAAAATCTAAATTCAGGCAATCTAAACTTCAGCATCATTGGGACTATTATAAGTCCTTGAGAAATTTAACTAATTCAACATTTCAAAAGGAGAAGAAAGCATTCTTCGTTTATCTTGAGCATAATAAAAACATTAAAGCCCTATGGAAACACTTAGATTACCTCAATATACGAAAAAATAACACGGGAGTAATCCCGAATCACCTATCAGATGTAAACAATATAAATAACTTTTTCATAAATAGTATCCCTTCCTCGTCGGTCAATCTAAGCTCAGATCAATATAATCCTCCGTACTTTAATCACCGTTTTGAGTTTCATTTAGTTGAACCAGCTTACGTCTTTAATATCTTAAAGTCAATCAAATCAACTTCCATGGGTGATGACAATGTGAATATTACAATGTTAAAACTTTGCCGTCCGCTTATTATACCTTTCATTACGCATATAATTAATGTCTGTATCTCTTCTAATGAATTTCCTGACACATGGAAGCATGCCCTAATAATACCCACTCCAAAAGTTAGTCAACCTACTGAATATAAACATTTGCGTCCAATTAGCCTTTTACCAACTCTATCGAAAGTTTTTGAAAAAGTTATCAAAGACCAACTTTTAGATTTCATTAATGATCAGCACATTCTACCACCGATTCAATCCGGGTTTAGAAAAAACTATAGCTGCACCACAGCTTTACTAAATGTACTAGACGATATTATGCGCGCTACTGACGAGGGCAAATTGACTGCTCTAATCTTATTGGACTATAGTAAAGCCTTTGATACGATTAATAGTGATATTTTATGCTCAATACTTAAATATATAGGCTTAAGCACTAATGCTACGAATCTGTTGAAATCGTTTTTAACGAATCGTAGTCAAAGCGTAGTATTAAATGAATCCATTTCTCGTAGTTTATCTGTGACTAGAGGTGTTCCTCAGGGATCTATTCTCGGTCCGTTGCTGTTCTCCATATATACTAGTGATTTAGTGAAACACCTTAAGCATTGTAATGTACATCTGTTCGCAGATGACACACAACTGTATAAATCTTTCAAACCTGCTGAATGGAAAACAGAGATGCAGCTAATAAACTCAGATCTGAAATATATATCCCAAGCTTCGCTTCGGCATTCCCTTAAAATAAACCCTGAAAAATCTGCCCTCTTGTTATTTGGTAATCAGTTCGCTTGTCAAGCCATTCAGGACTCATTCAGTATTACGGTTAACGATGTCCGCGTTCCCTTGGTACAATCTGCCAAAAGCCTTGGTCTATCGATAGATAATTCTCTGCGTTTCAGAGATCAAATTTCTAAATATATTCGGCTTGCGTATATGAACCTTAAAAAGCTCTATTTCCACAGACGTGTCCTTTCAATTAGTTTAAAAACGCAATTATGCGATCTTTTTGTTTTGTCTCATTTCTCCTATTGTTCTCAAATTTATCATGCCTCTATAGATAAATTTACTTCTAACAGAATTCAAATAGTTCAAAATTCTTGCTTACGATACATATATGGTATCAAAAAATTTGATCATATCACTTATAAATTAAAGGATGCTAATTGGCTGAATATGCATCATCGGAGAAAATTACAATGTCTCGTGCTGTATCACAAAATTTTAACCTCTAAAACACCGCCTTATCTATACAATAAAATTAGATTTCGTTGTGATGTACATAATATTACCACCAGATTCAGAGGTTTAATTTCACCACCTCCCCATAAAACTTCTTTATTTGAACGTTGTTTCACTTATCAAATTTATGTTATGTATAATTCATTAAATGACTCTCTAAAATCTTTGAATCTTGTGAAATTTAAAAGAGTAGTTCGCAACATTTTGCTATTGAATCAGTGCTGATGTGTGTAAATATTATGCTTAGCACTCTCTTTTCTCTAATTTCTCTTTTCTCAAATTTTTCTTTTCGCAATAACTGCTTGCCTTTTTGATTTTTATGGACATCTACTGGTGTTCTTCATCACAGAATTTCTAATTTTAGTTTAGCAACTTAGTTAAGCACATAGGCAAATCATCTTGAACATCAATTGCCTTGTTGCACGGTTAGCTTGAAAAGCAGGCACAGGATTCATCCTACTGCCTGAAGCTCGCCCTGTGATTCGGCTATTCTTACTAAATACTCTCTCCTTGTCATAGTTCTAAGTTTCATTAATTTTGTAAGTTATAGTTGAATAAAGACTTTTATTATTATTATTATTATTATTATTATTATTATTATTATTATATACATAATCTAATGTAATCATTTAACTAAGTAATATTAAGTAAAATTTCTAAATTTGCAATATACAAAAGTTCGCCAATTGACTGTCAAATAAATATTTGCAGGAAATTATTTAGAAACCTTTTAGGAAATTTTTTTAACAAACGTTATCATAACATAAGTCTACAAGCGACGATGAGATTATGAATAATCCGAGATAATAATAACATAATTTATATTACATTTTCTTTTTATTTGGACGTCTGTGTATTTTGCGTGAATTCCGCTTTTTTTTTGTGGATTAATTCTGTTTTCAGAAAACAAGAAACTATCGTCAAGTGAAAGGTACATTTTCTTTTTAAATTATCATTTTCTAATGTTTATTTTTATGTTAAATTTTTTTCTTCTGTGAAATAATGCTTTTTTTTTCAGGAAAGAGAAAAAATTCTATTCTTTAATCTCAGGTGAGAAGTGTACATTTTCTTTTAGATTTTCGTTATTATGTTTGTTTTTATGTTAATCTTTTTTTTTAAATAATGCTTTCTTCACGAAAGAAAAAAGTTCTATTTCTTATTCTCAGGTGAGACATGTAAATAAAATTTTCGTTCTGTTATATTTGTTTTTCTGTTTATTTATCTGTATTTTTTTTTTTGTGAGCTAATCTCAATATATATTCATAAAAGTTAATGTTTCTTTAAAATAAAATGTTATTATTACTAACATTTTTCATGTTCATTGTTGCCTGTTACTTTTTTTATGTAATTAATTCAAAAATCATTATCCTTAAACATATTTCATGATTAAATTTTACGCAGATGGGGAGAAAACGCAAAGTGCTGAAAGGCATAGCAGCAAAAAACAAAGTCGTGAAAGAGGAACGTAAGGAGAGTGAAGCGAGAAGCACCTCACCAGCTTCCTCTTCCAATTTCACATCCCTCGGCAGCGAGAGTTTGCATTCAACTGGCTCAACAGGACGACCTAACAAAACAAGAAAACTCACGGGCGCTGCTTTAAACAACTACATGAAGAAATGGTTATCGACAGTGGCAATACTCTCAAACGTTCGAACCAGCTCCTCGACACGTTCCTCGACACCTGCACCTCGAGAAGAAGACGCCGGAATTGAGTTAACGGACACGCCCGTACGATTGCCGACGCCTGCACCCCAACGTGTCGACGCTGCAGAGGAGGAGATTATTCCACCAAGACGAGGCATAGCGTTGCAGTGTCATCTATGCGAGCAGGACGTGCGTTACCTTGAGGACAACACCCAAAACCTGATGGACGAAGGATCGCTGTTCGCCTTCATGTCCAGTGCGGCGCACCGATCGGCGTTGCGAGGCGCCGTGGTGTCTCCGCACTACACGTACAGCCTTGGCGCAATCTCGGCTATGCGAAACGTCTTTGGCGACTTCGACAACTTCGATGTGCTAATCATCCCGTGCTACTTTCCAGGTCACTACGCCGTCGCCACTTACGAGAAAGGATCCGGATTGGTGAGGTTTTTCGATCCGTTGCCGAACAGAGATCGCCTAACGGACGGATACAAGCGCTGCCTCAAGCAAGCCGTCGTCCAGCTTGGAGGGGAAATGGACGAGGAGTTGGTAGAAATTCTGAGTGAGACGGGTACGTATAACGTGCAGAGGGACAACGTGAACTGCGGCTTTCACGCGTGCCTCATCGTCGAGTCCTACCTCTTCAATGACAAGAGGACTTATCTGGAAACGTTTAACATCGGGGAAGAACGCCGTCGAATTTTGCAACACCTGAGGCAGCTGTTGGTTTCCGACGAGATTTCCCATACGTTCCGCGGCCAATCAACCCGGGGCGAGAAATGGAAGCGGCGGTCGAACAAGAGGCAGACGAGGTAGGGATTTCATTTATGAGAATAATGTGTTATTATTTTCAGTTCCTATTTGAACAGGGATTGAGATTTTTAAGGATTTATTTTTACAGGAATCACAAACGTTTTTAGTAATGAGACCTCCGCCTCCCGTGCACCGTCGATCCACCAGATTGGCCTCGAAAGATAGCCGCCCCGTCGCCGCCGCCGTCACTGCGCTTCCTCCGATCGTAAAGGAGAAGAAGGCCGAATGCAAACGCAAGCATCCCAGGCTAGGCTGCGCTTCTGCGTCGGCGCATCACTTTCCCGAATACGTGGACAGCGGCACACTGAACATGAACAGACGCTGTCCGCACTGTAGGGCTTTATTGTTTCAGAGCGAAACTTCCAGCGCGTGTTGCGCCAACGGAAAGGTGTCGCTAGCGGAAAGAGGAGATCCGCCGCCCTTCATCAAAGCCCACCTGGACCCAGACATGGACTTAGGTTCAGCGAGGGACTTCCACCAACATGCGCGAATCAACAACAACATGTTGGCGTTCGGATTCGTGCAAGTGGACAGCACCGCGCCGCCCGGGCAAGGCCCCCCGGTTTATCTGCTGAACGGCGAATTCCGGCACTGCATCTCGGACCTGTCCTTCGACGCGCAGAGACCGCCCACGTTCGGCAACCTGTACATCCTGAGCGTGGAAGAAGCCGAGGCCGAGAGAAGGAACAACCCCTATTCGGAGACCATCCGCATGAACGTGCTGAGAGCACTGGATACGGAACTGCGGACGACCCATCCGTTGGCAAGGATCTGGCTGCACGCGTACGAACAGTACCAGCAGAAAAAAGCTGCGGCAGAGGCAGCCGGCACCGCGGTACCTCAATTCAAGCTAATCCTGCTGAACGAGTGGGACACCCCGGCCAACCTACGAGACAACAACCTGCATCCGCGTCAGGTAAACTTGCCCGTCGACGACGCCATGTATGCGATTTGGTGCAGCGATACGGAAGCGGTACCGCAACGAAAAGGCATATGGTTGCAACCGCGATCCGGCGAGGTAAACGGAATACGCCAAATGGGTTTGTATCATCCAATGACAGACTCGGCCTGCTACCCCCTGTTGTTCCCCTACGGAGAAGAAGGATTCCACTGGGGCATAAGAAACACGAACCCTACCTCCACCGAACCGATCGCGAGACGTCTCAGGAACATCGAGCTGCGCGACCGCCCCGATGAGGCGGAGAACGCAGACAACGACGACCAGGACCTCGACTCGATCGCAAGTGACGAGAGCTTGCTGTCGGACCTGTTCGAGGAGAGCGACGAAGAAGGGCCAAGAGAAGGCGGCAAACGGAGGAAATTCGTAAGTATCGCCCAATTCTACCGCTACCACTACGCCATAAGGAAGAACGTGAACAACCCGCCGCTGTGTCTCCGCATAGGAATGCTGATGCAGCAGCACGTTATCGACACCAGCTTCAAGATCGAGCAGCAAGTGGCGCAGCACGTACGACGCGTGCAGAAAGACCTGCGCCAGACGCTGCCCGAACCCCTGCTGCACTACCTCAGGCGCAACCTTCAGCCGGACGAGGAGCTCGGTCGAGTGGTGTTTTCCACGAAGCTGATGAAGGGATCGGTGGCGTACATGCGGGAGAAGTTCTACGACACGACCGCAATATTCCAGCGCGTGCAGAACCCTCAGTTCTTCATCACGTTCACCTTCAATCCCCGATGGTCGGAAGTGGCACGAAACGTCGGCTCCAAAGGACGGCTGCAGACGGCGGGTGATCGCGTGGACATTTCGTGCCGAGTTTGGATCGACAAGGCAAGGAAAATTCATCGCGTAAGTGTTGGTTTTCTAAAATTAAATTTAATGAGTTATTATTTCGAAATTGTTTCGGGATTTTTGAAATTCAAAAGCAAGTAATATTTTATATTATCATAATTTCCAAAAGTACATGTCTCTGATGAGGACCGATTAGGCCGAAATAATTCACTTTCTTTAAAATTTTAAAAAAATTAAACATTAAACATCCAGTACCATTGAAACGATTTACTTTAAAACGAAACTTTGTTAGAGTTTCCTACTCATTTTGAATTGATCATCACGTAGGTGAATGAAATATTCGTTTGTATTAAATTGAAAATTAATTATCAAAAATGTAATTAATAAAACACTAAAGAAATTCAATATCAATGTCAGGTTAATTTTTACAACGAAATCGTTCTCGAAACGAAATAGTTTAAAATTGTGATTTTTTTAGGACATCGAGCAGGGCGGAATATTCGGCAAAATGAAAGCGTTCGCCGAGTCGCTCGAATTTCAAAAACGTGGAGGTCCGCACTTCCACATGCTACTGGCGACGGACGCGCTCAAAACGGCCGAAATCGTGGACGAGTACCTATGTGCGGAATTTCCCGAGCTGCCACCGGACGACGACAGTTCCCCGGAAGCAGATCAACAGCGTCTTTACCACGAATTAGTCGTCACGCACATGATACATCGCTGCACCAACAATGCGCCCTGCATGGTGAACGGTAAGTGTTCGAAGGGATTCCCGAAGCCGTTCTCCAACCACACCGTCCTGTTCGACGACAAGCCGGCGATGTACAGGAGAAGATCGCCCGCAGACGGTGGACAGACGTACTCAAAGCGCGTCGGCACGGGAAACCAGCGGGCCACCATCGTCTACGATAATTCCCACGTGGTACCCCACAACAGGTACCTGCTGATGAAGTACCGCACGCACATAAACTGTTACATTTTAAATTTGGCGCTAAAATGTAGCGGCGATTTACTATCTAGTAATTTCGTTTTCGCGCCGTGGCAACCCTGGTATCCCTCCTTTACAGCGCTATGGGGGAAAGCCTGCGTGCTGCGATCGTTGATTTCTGATAGGTTCTGAAGGTCCATGTGACTCTCAGGCCGCCTACCATTGGTAATTTCCTTGCGTCAAGGCGATCTGCGTTCTTTAGCAGCTTGGTCGCTCTCTTTCGTGGTTCAGGCAGTGTGCTGTAAAGACGTATCTTTCGCGTGTGTGAAAATTAACGGATTCTGTTCGCTTCGCTCGTCGTACCCTAACCCCACTCGTGTTACAATAAGCCTTCTTGTGAAACTTGTATAATAATATACTATTAAAGTACATAATTTAATAGTTTCATTAAAGATTAATAAACGTAAATTATTAAAGCAATAAGTAGACAACATTCATAACTGCTAATTCCAACATACCGGGTGTTTATAGCACGGTAACCAGTCGATAACTTCGTTAATAATTAAGATATTTTAGTAAGCTTTTTTTTGTTTTATTTAACAGAAAATAGCCTATATAGCAATATGCATTACCCATTTCCTGAGCCTACCATGATTAAGCTGTTATTCGTAACTTTGTAGATTACCCGGTATATTTTGTGATGTTCTGAATCTATGTACTCTAAAACTTCAACTGTTAGCAAGGATTATCAAAATGAAATTCATGGTTTCCTTTTAAATACTTTTTTAATTGTGTATACGTTGGCCGTGAATTGCTTAAAACTAAAGTGTTTTATATACAGGCTGTCCACCGAGTGCCGCGGTCTTCTCTACCGTCTATAGTATATAAGATATTCAAACGAACTAAGATATAACTCAGTCAGCTCTATTTCATAAAATTATTTTGGTCTATACAGTGTTCAGTAACTGAGAGCCCTACCAAAGTTATATTTTTTTTAATGGAACACCCAGTATATTTCAACATATTTCTAAAGTACGCATAACGAATAGGTAATAACCAAAAATTTCGGAAGTTTTACTTAAGAGTTTGTAAGATATTGATGTTTAAACTCTTAAGTGTAAAAAATTGCCGTAATATGAGCGCTTATATCTTTGTTATTTATTTACATTTCATCTTGAATTTTTGTAGGTACTCAGTTCAATATCTTTTCTACAGAAATTTTAAAACAGCTTCGGTCTATCAGCTATTATGTGTACAGGGTGTTGAGTTTAGCAAAGATAATTTTTCTCAAAATTTTCAAATGGAACACCCAGTATACCTAGACTCTCGTGAAACACTGTTTTCATAAGCTTTCATAAAACGCCAAATGTATTTGTCGAATCATCACAATATGTAACAATAACGACATTCCTTCCATTGCAATGTACATTTACTTATCAAATTTCTAATACATTTCTTAACTCTAATATAATTTGTGTCTTCATCTGATTTAGTTACGCTGAGATTGTTCAAAATATTATCTAAAACAACAGAGTTTCTATTTTTATTATTCGACGTCAAAAGTTTCTTTCCGTGTAATAATATCTAAAAAAATGAAAAATTGTTATTGTCGGCACCTATCGGCAATTCATTTCCGTTTAATAATAATAACAATAAATTATCAAATGCGAAAAAAAACATTTAGAATGAATCCATCTGAATCTGAGTTTTTCAGAACCTTTAAATTAAAAAAATGACATCGCCAAACAAAACAATGTTAAGACTACTGTCATTCTAAAGGATTAGCAGCAAAACAATTATGAAGTCTTCTAAAAACATACGCACCTACAAAAGAAATTATTCCCAGAATTTTAATACCGTAACCATAACACAATTGATACACCAACGCATCAAACAGAAATACAAATTAAGTAAAAAAATATTAAACATCAGTACTCTCTTATTTACCAATTCATCACAGCTTACTATTTTCACTAATCCTTTCAGTATACCTGTCAGATACTTCCTAGGTGTTTTGTAATTAATTGCAAGTAAAATTTGAAAAATCTGTTATACTGAAAATTTTGATTTATTATTAGCTAGATAAATAAAATTATCCACTGTGCGACCTAGTCGATTGAAGACGTCGGCCAGTCGAATTTCGATTAGTTGTTTTAAATCGTCTTCTGGCGCCCGTTATAAGTTACCATCGTTTAGATAACCTGCCCCCATTTCCACTGTTGCTAGCTGGGGCACAGCTGATCTAAGTATCGGCAGACTTGTCACCTGGAACCGTGGTAAGTAGAGACAAGTAGATTTAATTTAAACTTGGGTGACAAAACATCGAGTCGCTGGCGCTGTACGGACGGCAGGGAATGAAGTACGCCCTCAAGTATCCTTTCAAAGGTTCTTCTTGGGCCTACGTCCGCTTGAACGAACAGCAGCCCGAAGAGGAAGGCGGCCGACGCATAGTGCACTACGACGAGTTGGTGAGGTACTTTAAGTGCGTTTACAGATCGCCGCACGAAGCTTGGATGAGGATGAACGAGTACCCGTTCGTGAGGATGTCCCACACGGTACACAAGATTCCCATTCACCTTCCGGACCAGAGACCGATTTACTTCGTGCCCGGTGAGGAGCGTCAGGCGGCCGAGGCATACCAACGCGGCGGCCTCAAGAACACGCAGCTGCTGGCGTGGATGAGGACGAACAGAGAAGATCCGGCGGCCAGAGCCTACACCATCCTGGAATTCGTGCAATGGTACCGCTTCGACAAGAAAGGCGGAACGTGGCACAGGCGAAAAATTGCCGGTAAGAACTTAATAACAATCGCTAGATTGCAGTTCGTCCCTCCGCGCAACGTGGAGCTGTTCGCGATGAAACAGATCCTGATGCACGTGAAGGGAGCCCAGAGCTGGAACGACCTCCGCACGGTGGAAGGAGTGGAGCACGAAACTTTCACGGAGGCAGCAAAGGCGATGGGACTGATGGAGGACGACGTCATCTGGCACAGGACGCTGGCCGAAGGCGCGAGGACATCCAACCCGCAGCAGATGAGGAGCCTGTTCGCCCAGATTCTGCTCTTCGGCAACCCACCGTCGCCCCGAGACCTGTGGAACGAGTTCGTGGCCTCCCGAGCGGACGACGTAAACGCGGACGAGGACCTGAACGAGTTCTTCTTCCCCCGTCCGGACGCGGACGACGGGCCAGACGCTACGGTCGATGTGGCGAGGAACTCGGAGGACTTCTACGCCCGCCTGAACGTGGAACAGAGGAGCGTGATAGACGCCGTGGAAGCAGCCCTGCAAGCCGCACCCGGCGAAACGCCGCGCCTATTCTTCCTGACGGGATCCGGAGGGACGGGCAAGACGTACGTATACAACACGCTCATCTTCAGGTGCATAAGCAGAGGCGTCAAGGTGATGGTCACGGCAGTGACGGGCATCGCCGCCTGCCTGCTCTTCAACGGGAGCACGGTGCACAGGGCTTTCCGCACCGGCATTCGCATCGACCCGAAGAACTTACCGTCGCACGCCGCCGAAAGCTTCACGGCGAGATGCATCAAGCAGGCGCAGCTAATCATAATCGACGAGGTGTCCATGATGCACACGGACCTCCTCGAAGTCGTCGAAGGTCTGCTGAAGACGTTCGCGCCGCCGCAAGCGAAGGAACTAAGCTTCGCCGGAAAGGTAATATTGCTGGGCGGCGACTGGAAACAGATGCTGCCCATCGTCACCGACGGCAGCAGCTTGGGACCCGTGGCGGCCTGCATCCAGAGCCGACCTGACTACGGTCAATTCCGACAAATGAAGCTGCTAACGAACATGCGGGTGACCGAAGGACAGGAGCGATTTTCAGAGTTCCTGCACAAGCTCGGCACCGGCTCCAACATGATCGAGGGCACCGACAGAGTGGAAGTACCTCCGGAGATGTTGGTGAACAGTTCGGAGGAGCTGATGCGCTTCGTGTTCGATGACGGCGCGGTATTCAATCGCCCTGAAACGCTACACGAACGCTTCCTCATGGCACCGATGAACGCCCAGGTAATAATAATAACGGACTTTATTCTCAGATATACGATATCAGTAGTAATATAACTCAACCTTTTACTACTAAACTTAAATTAATATATTGAATTTAAATTAACTTAAAAGAAGAGGGATGACGCATGAAAAGTAAAATGTAAAAGAAAAAAAAAAGTTAATGAAAAATAGTGAAATGATAATATTTTGTATTTATCTATTTAATAAAATTCTAAATGAATTGCTCCCTAAAATCTTTAAATCATTCGATAGGTAGACGCCATGAACGAGCTCATTCTGAACGCGTTTCCCGGAGAAGCGCGCGAATACCTTTCCAGCGACGAGGCGTTTAACGACAATCCGCTGGACGTGCACGCGGCAGAGAACGATCCGCAGAGCCTGAACGAGTTCCGCGCGGGCAGCATGCCCGACCATCGACTTCGCCTGAAGAAGAACGTCGTGGTGATGCTGATGTGCAACGTGGACGTATCTCGAGGACTCTGCAACGGCACGAGGATGACGGTGGAATCGCTCGGCAACGACGTGATTCAGTGCAAAACGATCGCCAACTCTTCGTTTCGAACCGGAAACTTGGTAACGCTTTGCAGGTTCAAGTTCAGGTACGACGGGACGCGTCCGGACGGTTCCGGCCCCAGGTTTACCAGGCTGTAGTTTCCCGTCCGATTGGCTTTCGCCATAACCGTTAACAAGGCGCAGGGACAGACGGCCGGCCGAATCGGACTCTCTCTCGAGAGGGAACTGTTCGCGCCCGGACAACTGTACGTCGCACTGTCCAGAGTGAGAACCGCAGAGTCCGTGAGAATCTTCAACCCCCACGGACGTACCCACCTGAAGAACGACGTGAAGAACGTGGTCGCAGCCGGAATCCAGTTCTGAGCCGTCCTGTCAAAAGCTCGAGTCTAGAGTCCGTTACCCGAAGAAACGTGTATTCGACTTTTGAGCATGTCCTGGCACGAAGAGTGTCACCCGGTCAAGAGACACGCCAGGTTTCAGGGTTCCAGTCTAGAGAGCGTTCCCAGGAAAAACGTGGACTCGACTGCAGAACTCCCTCTGGCATCAGGAGTATCAAGTGGACCGGAGGAAATGCCATGCCAGAGGTCATGCCACTCGGGATGTCCAATTGCAAACGAGGTTGAAATCCGTCTGACCGTAATCAATTTATCGAAAATTTCGCACGAAAAGATAATCCTTAACTTACGAAAAATATTTTCGATTTTCTCGAGCCGAACGCATTCACACGCATTCAATGCAAAATTAAGACAAATTATTACTAGAGGTGGGCGATACGGGAAATTGTGTATCGAATTTCGATACGATTTCTGTATCGATACGTATCGATATATCGAATATCGATACGTATCGAATATCGGCTACGATACGTATCGATATGTATCGAAATATCGGATCGATATGTATCGATATATCGATACGTTTCGAAATATTGAACAGAGGTTTAAAACTTTGGTGCAAAAACGGGTAAGACCAGTTTTTCAAGTTTCAAGAAAATTGAAATAAACTAAATATCTTCTAAACGGTAAAATAAAATGAATTTAGTTTAAGGTTATTGCTTAAACTTATGATAAGAAATCCGATATTTCGATACGTATCGATATTCGATATGAAATACTTGGATTCGTATCGATATTTCGATAGTATCGATATTCGATATCCGATATTTCGATACGTATCGATATGCGATACGTCGGTACAGCTGAAAATGTGTATCGATACAGCTGGCGTATCGATACGTATCGATATATCGATACATCGACCCAGCCCTAATTATTACGGTCATTCACTACCTACCTGTCGTGCTAAGCATATCGGCAAATTTTCGAAATGTATCATATTTCTCTTAAAAATTTGATTTGCAAAAATATACCAATCGATGATATACAGGCTGTCCACCGAGTGCCGCGGTCTTCTCTACCGTCTATAGTATATAAGATAGAAAAAAAATTCAAACGAGCTAAGATGTAACTCAGTCAGCTCTACTTCATAAAATTATTTTAGGCTATACAGAGTGTTCAGTAACTGAGAGCCATACCAAAGTTATATTTTTTTAAATGGAACTCCCAGTATATTTTTACATATTTCGAAAGTACGCATAACGAATAGGTAATAACCACAAATTTAGGAAGTTTTACTTAAGAGTTTGTAAGATATTGACATTTAAGTGTAAAAAATTGCCATAATATGAGTGCTTATATCTTTGTTATTTATTTACATTTCGCCTTGAATTTTTGTAGGTACTCAAGACAATATCTTTGCTACAGAAATTTCAAAACAGTTTCGGTCTATCAGTTATTATGGGTACAGGGTGTTGAGTTTTGCGAAAGATAATTTTTCTCAAAATTTTCAAATGGAACACCCAGTATATCTAGACTCTCATGAAACACTGCTTTAATAAGCTTTCATAAAACGCCAAATGTATTTGCCTAAACTGAAGAAATCGTGAGACAAAATTTAATAATTTTTCTTTCTTTCAATATTAACGCTATTTAGTCTTTCCGACCGGTTCCTCTGTTTTGATTTGCTGATAAGTCAATGAATATGTTTTATTTTTTGTTCAAAGTACATAATTGAATATGTTCCTGTTAAACTAATTCCTATTTTTCTTCATTGTGAAAATATTTACATAACGTTATTTTAATAACATTTGTACTGCATTTAATGTTTCCTAGCGTTTAGAATCTTTCTTTCAATCTTTAAAAAACTCTATAATTCGGGTATCTTCTCATAGGATAATGCTGCGAATATAATCTTGATGCCAAAAGACAGTTTTGGTGCCTTTTCCTAGTAGGTATGTCATGTCACGTAACTCTTCATTATTAAAATGCATTTTGTTATCATAAAAAAATACAAAACTGTAAAAGTAGTGATATCTACTAATTGAATAATTTTTCTGTCAATTAAAAATCTATAGCAACTGTTTTCCTATTTTCTAGCAAACGGCAATGTGATTCTAAATTTTATTTTTTAAAATTATTATTATAAAGTTATTTAGATATTTTCAAAGTAAAGAAAAAATAGCAATTAGTTTAATAGGAATATATTCAATTACTTTGAACAAAAAAAAACATATTCATTGATTTATCAGCAAATCAAAACAGAAGAAAGGCTAAATAACGTCAATATTGAAAGAAAGAAAAATAATTAATTTTTCCTCACGACTTCTTCAGTTTAGGCAAATACATTTGGCGTTTTATGAAAGCTTATTAAAGCAGTGTTTCATGAGAGTCTAGATATACTGGGTGTTCCATTTGAAAATTTTGAGAAAAATTATCTTTCGCAAAACTCAACACCCTGTACCCATAATAACTGATAGACCGAAACTGTTTTGAAATTTCTGTAGCAAAGATATTGTCTTGAGTACCTACAAAAATTCAAGGCGAAATGTAAATAAATAACAAAGATATAAGCACTCATATTATGGCAATTTTTTACACTTAAATGTCAATATCTTACAAACTCTTAAGTAAAACTTCCTAAATTTGTGGTTATTACCTATTCGTTATGCGTACTTTCGAAATATGTAAAAATATACTGGGAGTTCCATTTAAAAAAATATAACTTTGGTATGGCTCTCAGTTACTGAACACTCTGTATAGCCTAAAATAATTTTATGAAGTAGAGCTGACTGAGTTACATCTTAGCTCGTTTGAATTTTTTTTCTATCTTATATACTATAGACGGTAGAGAAGACCGCGGCACTCGGTGGACAGCCTGTATATCATCGATTGGTATATTTTTGCAAATCAAATTTTTAAGAGAAATATGATACATTTCGAAAATTTGCCGATATGCTTAGCACGACAGGTAGGTAGTGAATGACCGTAATAATTAGGGCTGGGTCGATGTATCGATATATCGATACGTATCGATACGCCAGCTGTATCGATACACATTTTCAGCTGTACCGACGTATCGCATATCGATACGTATCGAAATATCGGATATCGAATATCGATGCTATCGAAATATCGATACGAATCCAAGTATTTCATATCGAATATCGATACGTATCGAAATATCGGATTTCTTATCATAAGGCAAATACATTTGGCGTTTTATGAAAGCTTATTAAAACAGTGTTTCATGAGAGTCTAGATATACTGGGTGTTCCATTTGAAAATTTTGAGAAAAATTATCTTTCGCAAAACTCAACACCCTGTACTCATAATAACCGATAGACCGAAGCTGTTTTGAAATTTCTGTAGAAAAGGTATTGTATTGAGTACCTATAAAAATTCAAGACGAAATGTAAATAAATAACAAAAATATAAACACTCATATTACGACAATTTTTTATACTTAAACGTCAATATCTTACAAACTCTTAAGTAAAACTTCCTAAATTTTTGGTTACTACCTATTCGTTATGCGTACTTTCGAAATATGTAAAAATATACTGGACGTTCCATTAAAAAAAATATAACTTTGGTATGGCTCTCAGTTACTGAACACTCTGTATAGCCAAAAATAATTTTATGAAATAGAGTTGACTGAGTTACATCTTAGCTCGTTTGAATTTTTTTTCTATCTAATATACTATAGACGGTAGAGAAGACCGCGGCACTCGGTGGACACCCTGTATATCTTTCAGAGTAAAGAATATCTGCATAATTTAAATGTGCAAAATTAATTACAATAGAAACACGTGTCTGTAGCGTGCAATCGTTCCAGGATTAAAACAGTCACACATATCGCTTAGCAAGGCAGTGTAAAATTGAAATTCCTATTTCGTTTTTACGACAAGTTTTACGATGTGAAAGTAAATTCAACTAATAGATAACTGGCAAAAAAAGAACCCATTACATTAATCGAACGAAACAAATCACAAGAGTCAACTTTACATCTAAACCAATTGTTATTTTAAAAGCGAAATAGAAATCGAAGATACGTAAAACGTTTAGAGATAAACATGTGGTAAAAAATAGTATATTATTTTACAAGTTTCACAAGAAGGCTTATTGTAACACGAGTGGGGTTAGGGTACGACGAGCGAAGCGAAGCAAGCTCGGAGTGCCCCAACAGAACGAGTGATACAATGCCTCTTGTGAAACGTGTAAAATATAGTATTTTTTCTACTTTGCGTCACTTACTGAACAAAAATATGAAAAACATCGTTAAAAATCGGATCTCCTTAGTATATGGGGAATTTTAGTTGTAATGTGGCAACACTGACAACCCTTCGTTTTAAACAAAAATCACATTGACAAGTTATTAATTTTTCTTATCCAGCTTCATTGTGAGTACTTTGTTAAATAACAAATAAATAATGAATTATTTTGTAAAATCTAATAAATATTTTCAATTAAAAATTGACTAAAATTTCCCCAAAAACAGTTTCACAATGAGCTTCATTGTGAAACTGTTTTTGGTGTCACAATGAGTTCATTGTGAACGCAAAGTAGAAAAATATAATTATTATTTCTTTTCCGATTCTAAATCGCAAATTATATATTAAATCTCCATCTCGAAGGGATACGTTAAAAAGAAAACTTCACTAAATGAAAGTACGTCGACAAAAAAAAAATTGCATTACATTTTACGCAATCGTTTCGATTTCTTGAAAACATCGCACAAGTGCGATATCACTATTTAATGCGACCCCTGTGTGCACCCGTACATAATTCAAAGTTCTTTGCGAATTATCGTCGAAATCCTCATTTCCAGAAATAAATCGATCGATATTATTTTTCAATCGAGACAAACAACGACCACATGTTTATTGAAACACGTTATTACATTAAAATTGCACCAAGAAGAAGACATCCCGAGGCTCCCGGAGATAGATCGACAACGCGAGGGTCCGTAGGACTGTGCCCGCGATGTTGAGGGCCATCGCAAGGCTCCAATCTTGAGTCTCACGGAAGAGGATATAGATTCGATTGTAGAGCCGGTGGCGTTCGCCCGTGACGTAACAAGAGTCGCGCCGATATGGACGGAGCACATTCGACGGTCTCCCGGGCAAAGAGATCTCTGTGCTGGAAGGACCTAAGCGTTGTCGGTCGGAAGCTCGCGGTCGAATAATCGAGAGTCTTAGCAAGTAACGCCAAATTTCCAATAGGAATCCACCGAAGCTAAAAGGTAATGCAACTTTTGCAAACGTGGAAACATGACACGAGAAATAAATAGAAAACTCCTCTGAATGAATATGTGGTCAAAATTATAATTTCTTTTTTTCGCTTCTAAATCGCACACGCTGTATCATGTCTTTTTCTCAGCGAAATACGATTTAAAAAAAATTAACCAAAAATATGTCGAAATTGAAGTACATTTTACGCAATCGTACTTAACAATCGTTTAAGAGCATAGCATGCGTATACAATTGAAATTGCTTAAAATAACGACAACTATCTAATGCAATTGTACGTGCGCAATCATCATTCTCCGAAATAAAACAATCGATATTGTTATTTAGTCAAAACGAACTACGACCACATATTCATTCAGAAACGAAATTACATTAAAATCGCACAAGAACGAGGACATCCCGAGGTGATCGACAAAGCGAAGGTCGGTTGGCTACGACGAGGAGGAAGGAATCCCATCTCCGTGCTCCAATCTTGAGTCTCTTATTAGAGGGCGAACATAGACTCGATTGTAGAGCCGGCATCTAACAAGAATACGCCGAGCCCCGATCCTTACGAATAAAGTCGGAGCACAATCGACGTTTTCTGAAGGCAAAGAGAACTCGAGAAAATCGTCGTCGAACGATCAAGATTGTTCGAAATTAACACCGACTGTCAAAGAAAAATTTTCCGAACGAAAAAGGTAACGCGATTTTTCAATTTTCTTAAAAAAATGTGTTATTATTAGTTTTTTCTTAAATCAGAAGAACCGAAAGTTTTAGATACAGTTTACAACTACGAGTTTCTTTTTTCAGCACGACAAACGTGGAAACAATCGAAATCAACAACTTCTTCGATAACAGTGTTTTTAAAAAAGAAAAAACTGAAATCGATAAAGTACATTTCGACGCGAAAGAAGATAAATTCAAATTGGATACTTGAATCTACGAAGGTAAGAAAAGAAAACGATCTCGACAGAAAAATGCAAAACAAATTTCATTCGTTCTTCTTAGAACGAAATGAAGATTTAAAGCGACGCGAGAAAGAAAACCACCGACAACGTGCGCGATGAAAAGAGCATCTCCAACGAATTTCTTCAAGAAATCTAAATAATAACGCGGAATAAGAAAACAAAACCAAATTTTGACATGCGTTTACACAATGACGAAGCAACGACGATCGATCGACATTAAGATAATTTCACGTAGCAAGGTAAACTATAAATTGTTTCTGATAATAATTTCCTTAAACGATAAATAATAAAAAATTACAATGTGATTTAACAAAATTAAGTTGCAATTAATTTATAATGTCTTATAAATACGAAGTAGTGAAGGTAATTGACCGTGTTAATTTTCAGCTCAAGATGAATGTATCAATTACGTTCTATTTAAAAACACACCGCGCCCACGTCAAAGAAAACATCACGAGCGGCCTCTAACGACGACAAATACGAATTTAATCAGACAAGAGGAAGCAGCTGCGTCGCGTGCGAATCTTCGAAAGAAAGTATACTTTTAATTTTAAAAAAATAATTAAAAAAAAACCTTTTATCAAAAATCAACTTCTTAAAGAGAATAAAAAAATGAATTGGTTGTAAATTTCCACATTTTATTAAAATTTTATTGCATTAAAAAATTTCATTTCGACAAGTAAAAAATTTAAAGATTCAAAATTTTATCAAGCAGTAATTAATTTTTTTTTTATTATTCCTTATAACTAATACTTTCTTTTTTCCATCAAGTAAGAAAAACAATCGTCCAAGCTCCAAGATAACAAAGAAATTTTGCTTACGAAGAGGATCAACAAGTAAGAAAAATAATACTTACGGACGACAAGTCAAAGAAAACATCAAAAGCGACCTAACGACGACGACAAATACAAAATTAATCGAACAAGAATCAGCAGCGTGTGCATATCGCGAACCTCTTGGAAATGAGGTATATATTCAATTTTAAGAACATCATTTCAAGAAAATAATATTTCTCATAAAAAAAATTCTCTTCTTGAAATAAACAAATGCGATCGATTTGTAATCTTAATAAGCATAAAAAAATTCGACAGATACATTTAAAAATATCACAAAATCTTCTAAGCGGACACTAAATCGCGCAACTATACACTTTACGTTTCGCAGTCGTTCGACTGCTTCGTCAGAAGTGAAAATTAATTTTCACTTCTGACGAAGCAGTCGAACGACTGCGAAACGTAAAGTGTATAGTTGCGCGATTTAGTGTCCGCTTAGAAGATTTTGTGATACAAATTTCATCGGACAAGAACCAACTGTAAATACATTTAAAAATGTTGTCAAACAAACAATAACAATTATTATTCCTCATAACTAATGATTTTTTTTTTCTTCAAGTAAGAAAAACAACCATGCAGCCTGCAAACTTCAAGAGAAACAAGAAATGTTGCCAACGAAAAGGATCAACAACTAAGAAAAAGTCGTCGCAATCGAATGACAAGAGTCTCTTCAACAGGAAATTAATACATGGTTCAACCAACAGTGCATAAGAAGAAATATCACACCAAAATTTGTACAGCTGAAATCAAGGTCAACAACAGTATCATCGCAAAAAACAGTAGAGAAGGCCAAGAAGATTTGGTTGAAAGACGAAGCCAAATTCTGGTTCCATAGAAGAGATCAATTATTAATGCACATCAAGGTACTTCATTCTGAATTAACATATAAACTTCATAATGTTGAATTTGATACATTAGACGACCAGTGTAGAGAGAGAATTAGCATAATTATACATAAAAAGTACAACACACAAAAGAAAAAACTAGACAGACTTTGCACCCAACAAAAGAAAACAGCACACAACCCTAATAATAATGCCGCCACCTTTCATCCGAGAGTCTCAAACTTGTCAACAGTTAATTTCTCACCAAATGAACTAGCATTACTTAATAAAGGACCAAAATACGTACCACATATCAAATACGACAAATATAAGGAACATCTAGCTATTGAAACTGAAGTAGCATTAAGAAATACATCACAAAATACGATCACCAGACTTAAAACCGCCAGTGCTTTAAAAAATAATCATATTTGTAATAAGAACATTAAAAACACTGATGCACATACAATAAAAAACATTAAAAAGAAAATTACGGAAAATAACCTCACCATAACTAAAGCGGACAAAGGAAATACGACCGTTATTTTACCATCCCCCGTTTATAAACAATAAGTCTTAACTTTTATAGACAAAGAAAATATTACTGAGTTAAAAGCAGATCCCACAAAAAAGTTCCAATCTAAAATCAAAGAGACACTAAAAACATGCCAAGCACTCTTTACAGATAAGGAAAAATATCATTTAATAGAAATGAACCCTCTACCACCTAGATTATATGGTACAATTAAAATACATAAGGAAGAAGAACCTGTCCGCCCAGTCGTTTCATTTATTAATGCTCCTGCCAGGCAACTAGCCATCAAACTAAATAAATTGTTCCGCCAATATAGCAAATTTTCAGATACAAATGCAGTAAAAAATTCTATAGAACTTACAAAAAAACTAGATAACATCACATTAAACAATAATGCCAAATTAGTATCATTCGACGTGTCTAGCATGTTTTCTAAAATCCCAGCCCCAGATTGTATTACATACATGAGAGATATCCTAACCAATAAACATACTAATCCAATTATTATACATGAAATATTGTCACTAACAGAACTAGTAGTCAATCAAAATTACTTCAGTTTCTCCCAGAAAATGTATGAACAAAACACAGGGCTAGCAATGGGTTCACCACTAAGCCTCTTACTAGCTGAGATATTTATGTATCACATTACAGAGACAATATTAACATCGGACCTAGGCAAAAAACACATTAACTTTTGGTACCGATACATGGTACATTATAGCAAGTTTTACGGGCACACAAAGGCAATTACAAAATTTCCTTAACCACATAAATAACATACACCCCAGCATAAAATTCACGGTAGAAGAAGAAAAAAACAATAGCATTAACTTCCTAGACCTAACAATAACGAAAACAAACAATAAACTGGAATTTAGTATATTCAGGAAACCCACCTACACAGACGCAATAATTCCTAATGACTCTAACCATCCGACAACACACAAATTAGCCGCCTTCAATTCGATGCTACATAGACTAGTAAAGATACCCATGTCAAACATAAACTATCACAAAGAAATTTCCACAATAAAACAAATAGCCGTAAACAATAAATACCCACCAGAACTAATAGATAAATTACTAAATAAGATTACAAGAAAAGAAGCAACAAAAACAATATACCCAGCAGTCAACACCAAACAAGATCAACAATTCAGTTCAATTACATATTTTGGTCCAGTCAGTGAAAAAATAAAAAGAACCCTGGTCAGCTGTAATAGTAACTTAACTGTAAGTTACAAATCGGTTCCAAACATATCAAAATTAGTCTTCAACGCAAAGGTAAGCTTAATCCGCTAAAAACTCAGGCGTATACAGAATTTATTGTAAAAATTGTAAAGGCGTATATATCGGTCAAACCGGACGAAGTATTGAAACGCGTATAAATGAACATATTAAATCATTCCTAAATAATAAAACAGATTCCACCTTTGCAAAGCATCTTCTTGACAATAATCACACCTACTCAGATAAAATCGATGTATTACATAAATGTAACAAAGGATATAAACTTAATCTACTAGAATCTTTAGAAATTCAAAAAGCAAAACAAAACCCCGAATTCTCCGTACTCAACGAACATCTTGACCTGATATATCCGCCTCTCCTCGCCATCTGTGCAACTTAGAATAAGCCGCTATTTATGACTTACCCTTAATATTTAAGCAGAAGTAAACATAAATTATAGTTAGTTTGAAAATGACAATGTTATGTCGAAACTAGTCACGTCTCAATAAAATTAGTGGAATAACAAAGTATAAGTGTTTTAATTAAATAATTTCCATCAGTCTCTTCAACATCAACGTCTCATCTTCAAGATTGTAATACTAATGGGCCGCCGACTACGTCGAAATTTAAAGTTCATCGCTAAGTAAAAAGAATGACATAACAATACGACAAGAAACAAAAAAAAAATTCGATCTAAACACTTTACATAATTCAATTGTTTCGCATCGTGATCGCGTTTTCTCGGAAAAAATAAATTCATAATTTGATTTCAAATCGATACATACGCTCGCAAAACACAAAATTTGGTTTCGTGAATATTATTACGCGTGTAAAATTTAATAACTAACTGTAAACGATTGCAAAACAGTACTGAAAGAAAAATCACGTTTCAAAATTATAAACCGAGAGTATTTTTCTTTAATTTCGAAAAAAAAACGTTTAAAAAGAAAAACACACAAACACTAAATCCTACATTTTCAGTGAACTGTATTGCAATCGTATGCCTATTATCTTTGTAACGTTTATGCGATCATTAACATGTAAAATACATAATGTAAAGAGAAAAATTATCCGACTGTAACTTTTCCCTGCGGACGTTGTTAACAACTGTAATAACTGTCATCACTTCTTATCGAAAATAAATGTACACATAATTTCAGATTTAAGAAAAGATTTCACGTAATATTGTCGAAAAAAATCGTGCGTCCAAAATACCGGGTGTTTCAGTGAAGATGCACCAAACTCGGTATGTTGGTAGATATCGTGAAAAGAAATAAAAGTTTCCTATAATATATTTTTTTTAAATAAATAAGTTTTGAGATAATCGAAGGGAAAGGAGAATCGTATATTTTTAAAACGAACAATAGATGAGAGCGGCCCGAATTCTTAACCTACCGTAACGTTCGGTTTTTTACTTTATTATCTCATAAACTGTCGCGTCTCAGATGATATGATGAAACACATTTAGTTCGTTCACTAACGTTGTAGTGGCGAGTAATTAGTTGGTGTAGTTTATACTTTTCATTTTTAAGTTTATTATGTAAGTGTGTGTGTGGGTGTGTTGGTGGTGCGATGGGCAATTACACATTCGAGAATATGCATATTATTCGAACACATGTTGTAAGGTAATTGCCATTTGCGTAATTCGCCCGCTTCCGAAATTGTTTCTTCTTCATGTGATCAAGTTCAGTCTGATAGGCAAATAATTTAACAGACCGGCGTGGCGGAAGCAACAATTCTATTCAACAATTCCAATTTATTAATTGTACATAATTGTAGTAATTGTTGGATACAGAAACAAATAAAAACGTTACAAGCGTTAATTATTTATCGTACATTATTAAGACTCGGCAAATTTGATGTAATTACGGTTTGCATAAATGTTAGTGCGATGAAAACGCACGCTTTTCTCAAAGTGTTCATCTTTAACACGTCTTGCGGTCAAGGCCAAACTTAAAAGCCTCTCATAAATTTTTTCGTTTACGATAGTTATTTACTGTCTTCTTGCAGGCGCGTGCCATTCATAAAACAATTTAAATCGCTCGTCTTGTTTCACGGATGCAGAAATTTAAATCGCTACGGTATTTCTAAAAACATCGGCTCCAAATTATGCAAATTTCAAGTTGCACCGATTAAAAAATTTTATTAAGATATTTTGTTTGAAATAATGTCAGAAACGTGTCCCTTAAGTTTGGTGCATCTTCAATGAAACACCCTGTATTATTGATTGTCATTAATAAATTTTAAAATAGCCTGTAATAAAAAAAAACCGCGCTCACAAATGCATCCAATTTGACTAATAAAGGATAGAAAGAACTAATGTTGATGTTTTACTTTTAATTCTCTTAAAGTGAATAAAGATATTTTTCTTTCGATTCGGAAAAAAATCAAAATTATTCGAGATTAAAATAAGTACTTAAGGAAATTTTCAAATTTTATTATATGATTTTAATAAACTTCTAAAACGTTGAGACATAACGATAGCCAAAAAAAGAAATAGAAAAAATTTTGAAATTTTAACGCTGATAAAACTTAAGACTGCAACATTGACAAATGAATTTGGCACCTTCGTTTCAATTTAACGTCAAACAATCGACATTGTTGAAAATTTAACAAATACGAATCGAAAATGAACGAAACAATAATATAATTTAAATTTTTGACGTACTCGAAAACAGTTACGGCAACAAAAAAAAATCAAATTTATACCTACCGTTTGTAATGCTCTCAATTTAGGACATACTCGAGATGCGTTCGTTTATTAAATTCCATTCAATCTAATTACTATTTTTGTACTATAATAAGGAGTGATAACGAATAAATCTTAATACAAGTAAGGTCGAGACAAAAGTGCGAAAAGAGTAAACAGGGAGAACGGAATTTAATAAACAGACACACCTTTTGTTTTTCGTTATTAATCAACTAATTTGATTTTACAGTTGCATCTTTTTTTAACCAACAATAAACTTCAATTTCTTTATAACATGCTGAATGTATGATTATTGACTGTTTATCTGAACGTTTGCATTAACATAGACAATGTACGTCGTCAATTTTTTTTTCAATTGTTTCTTTGCTTATAAATATACAATCAATAAGAAAAAAATAAAATAAAAATAACAAATTTATTAGTAACAAAACATTAAAACAAAAAAGTAACAGAAATTTAATTAACAACAACAATAAAACAGAAAACGATAAGAAAAAAAATTAATTAATAATATATATTGTAGATGGTTTTTCTGAAAAAAAAAATTATAAATTTTTATTAATGTTACATTATCAAAACAACTTACGAAACATTATTTCGATTGTGGCCGTCGCTCCGCCGTACATTACGACGGCGACGTCGCCTCGAAGATGAAGTAGGAGGTTGCCTTCGGCAACGCCCTACCTCATAGCGAGGTCGCTTCAGATTTACGGAGCGACCTCGCTCGCTCGCGAGATCGCTCTCGATTTCGTGGACGGGATCGTTCAGGAAATCGAGAGCGATCTCGCGAGCGAGATCGATCTCTGGCCGACGTCCCTTTGCGTTGTTTATTGGTACTGAAAAAAAAAAAATTAGAAATTTCAAAATTTCATTCAAAAATAGAATATAAAATATTTAAAAAAAATTAAAACGAGAGTAAATTTGGCTTACAACGAACAGAAAATTTTTCAAAAAAAAAATGTAATCTACATCTACAATCAGCATTAATAAAAAATTGTATACCAAATATGCAAGTATCTAACCCAACTTTGCTGCATAAAATAATTCAATTCTTAATTTCGATCGACGATTGAATATCTCAATTCAATTTTCTATCTTGCAATTTACATAATTAAAAAACGCAATTAACTAAAAACAAAACTGAACACATTACTTGGACATTTAACATTTGTTTACCACGAAGATCGCATTTCAGATATTTTTAAATTGTTAAAAATTAAAATACATTGTTCAATTTTGTAAATTATAATTTCGCAAATTATTCTAACCTACTTTGATTAATCAACTATTTTTTTTTATCGAAGTACAAATAGTTATAATCTTTATTGTTTTCAAATTTGTTTTCGATCATGGCAGACGACAGCTTACAATAGAAAATGTTTCTTTTAAGAAAAGATCTACTTTTTAAAACTCAATAACAATTTGTGTAAATTCCAAATCGATCGGTTATTTTTTTTAATAAATGAAAAAAAAAATACAAAATTGCATCCATAAGATACGAAATGCACTGTATAAAATAAAGATACAAAACAAACTGTGAAATTAAAAGGCAAACATTCAAACACTTACTTCTCATTCAGCACTGCTTTTATCTTTTCGAAGAGATCCGCCGACAACTCAATAATGTCGGCGGAATCTCTTCCTTGGAGAAACCGCTCCGGCGGAGCTGAATCGCCGCCGGCAGTTTCTTCTGTATTTCTTCGTGATCTGTCAGAAAAAAAAAAATTTTTTAAATCTCATTTACCATTTCGCACGTAATACACTTAGAAAAATAAACTGTTCAATAAACAAAAAAATGTTGAATTAACAATTTTTTTTAACTATTATTGAAACAGTATCAAAAAAAAAGAGTATTGTTAATTCAACAATCTGCGAAACATTCAACTAAGAATCATATACAAGTAGGTACATATTTTATTAAAGACGACGCAGTTAATATTCACTAATTTGTTAACTTTACTTTTATTTTTCTCAGTGCATAACAACTCCACTCAATAAAAAAGTAATATCATAAGCTACATGAAGGCGAAACTCATCAAAGCCACAAAATACTAACAATTAAAAATGAACAGAAAACAAAAAAGAAATTTCTTTTTCGGACTAACACCCTACGAAATCATTCGATACGAAAACACCCGCTATAGGAGGTAGGCTGAAAAAGTGATTTCGCTATCTCTCAAATAAATCAATTATTGAAAAACTGAGAGCAAGTGGCCCCACATCTCCCGAGTCTTCGCCGCTGCCTTCATTTAAAACTTCAAGCACACCGAACTGATCCACCACACACATAGTACGAATAATAAACATAGCAAAAATTCATACACTTACGTTACAACTTCCATGTACGACGCATCCTTATTTCTAATGAAAAAAAAAGAAAAAATTAATTTAAAAAAAAAATTACATATATTATATATACAGGTATCCTATTCCATATAAGCGTACTGTTAAAATTGAAAATTATATTCAACGCAAAGCAATCGTCGCCAATTTCAAAAACGTCGATACGATTTTAAAAAAAACGAAAAACGAACTAAACAATTAACTGCGATTTTTTCCCTCAACTTAAAAATAATCTCCCAAACACCTTAAAATTTCGCGCAAGAACGAGAACATCCCTTACGTCCGGCAACAGTGCTCGCGACAATTTCTAAACGACATCATCACCGACATTTTCGCACTCTTCAAAATTTTCCCGTTTTCACGATTAATTTCCTCGACAACAATTAAGCAACCTAATAAGCAATCGAGCGCAATTATTTCCAACAAGCACGAAAATTTCCCACAGAAACGCGAATTCATCGGACATCCGGCAACACTGCGAAAGAAGAGGGACGCTATCGGAAACGCAACTCTTCGAACCGAACGAAATATCGACGTTTTTGCAACGGAAAACCGATCATTACTAAACCAACGATTAACGAACACAAAACACCGACCATCGATAACCGAGAATTAATCGCGTTTTAATACAAATCCAGCGGTACATATTCGAAAGCGCGGTCATCTCGCGACCAAAGCCCGCACGATATTTTAAATTTATACTGCTGAATCGCGCGCCGCAAGCGAGCGACAACTTTAAAAAGAAGCCGGACAAACGATAATTCACAATTTCGATGCGAACTTAACAAGGAAATCAAAAGAAAATGTTTATAACAATCAAACACTCACCTGCTCGCGTCCATGTCGCATAATAGACAGGTAATACAGACAATTTTTTGTTTTTAGACGCTAACAAACGCCTCCCTCGATTTAATGCGAAATTTCAAATCGACGGCTCCATTTTAAATTTCACACATCGCCAACTGAATACGTCCCTCCAAATCGACCTTACAAATCCAAATAAAGTAGAAAACGGTCGGTGAGGCACCCAATAAGACGTTCGTTGACATCCATCTTCAATACAAACGATAATTCTTCGAAGTTATTGAAAACAATTCGCCCTTAAATAAAAACAAGTAAGTATTCACGCATATCTTTTCAACGTACGAACGATTTTACAATCAATCAATATCAAATTAAATGCTCATTCAGAAAGTGTCCGAAACAGAAATTCACGTTTTTTTATTCTATAAAATCAAACATCCGAACGCTATTCTCAATCAGTTCAATCGATAATCATTACAGCGAATACAAATATATTTCATCGTTATTATTTTCAGAAACTTAAAGTGAACCATAAAGAAGCACAACATACCTTCTTCTCCTGCGATAATGTCCTCTACGGCAATCGAAACAGCACAACACTACAAGCAACCGTGCACTGACAATCGTGTTATGCAAACGCAAACACTACACATCGAATACACATGTTAATCGAGTACAATCGATACCACCTAAAAACGTAATTTATTCAAACAATTACAACTTTTCGAAAGCAATTTGCTTTCTTCACATTTAGTACTTTGACAAAATGACAAAATAACAAAGTTTCCCATTTCTATAATCCAACCGAAGAATATTTCACGCTAAGTTCGTACTTACACAGACAAGAAGACAAACCACTTCTATGAAATACATGGCTCACATACGAGTCTCCTTCCTGTTTAAGGTAAGCGATTAAATTTTACAAAAAACTACTAATATCACGTCTTTGCTCTGAACATTTATCGCTTTATTCTTTCACAGTTCATGAGAAAAATTTACATTCAAATGAACAAGTCTCATCTCACGTCTAACAAATTTCACGAAACTTAAACCCTATCGGAAACATCAGCAGCAAATGCTGCTGCTGCTGCTGCTGCTGTATACATTCCCCGGTCTGAAGAACGAGCAAAAAATAAAACACATCGATAGTACTTTTCGAATGAAACAAATACATTTCCAACGACAAACTTATTCTACACTCGAACTGATACATCCGATCTGATGACTCGCATTCATAATTATTACACATTAAAACACAACAATTACCACAACACATTGTCGCTAAAATAATGTTCCATTACAATCACCGTCTTATGAAATAAAACAATATTAAATTTGAAATACATTTATTATCACATTATTACAAAAATTGCAAGGATGCAAACAAAAATTTTCACACAACATATTCAGGTGCACCTGTACAAGTAAACAAATTTCAATGTCGTTCTTTTTATAAAAATCAATTAAACTTCAGAAACTCATTTTGAAATTAATTCGAAACCTTAAATTATGTTACACTTACTTTAACTAGAATAAGCTCATTTGAATGGCCATTAAATTTATAAAAAATTATTGTTATTTCGATTTTTACTATAAACAAGTCTATTTCTTTTTAGGAAATTTTTCATCCTAATGAGAGAAACTAAATGACTGTCGACGGTGCAACGTACAACATATTCAATGATCTGCAAAGTCATAGATAGAAAGTGCCTTATGTTTCCTCAATTCTCGATTGAAATAAGCACATGTGAGTAAAATATCGAATACATGTGAGTAATTTTGGCTCATGTATCCAACAAAGATGTCACTCGATGTCTATGTCAAGTGAATGAGCGGATACATTTACCATCTCACTCTTAACTTAATATCATTTCCTCTTTCTCTACAGGAAATCTTGCCACTTAATAAATCTGTCAACGTATCACTTAACCTGTTACATCACTGTCAAATTTAAAACTTGCAAGGCCGCAAGCCACAAGCAAATCTCGTTCAGCCAGAAACCACGAAAACACAATAGTGACAGAAGAAGAAGAAGAAACAAATCCCTTAAGCATAAATCAAGTTTTCAAGTGACTCCAATGGAAAACGCAAGTAAGTAGTAAATCGTCTCTGCAGGCAATCGTTAAACGACTTCATCATTAGCTGCGTTTTATTGTGCACTACCGGTGGCAAAAGTATACGCCAGTAGATGTGTTACAATAAAACGGTAATAGTTACGCTTTAACCTTCAGCTGTCAAAGTGGTACTATTTCGTCTTGATTTAACGGAATAATGGAAAACGGTGAAATACCGTTTCCGATAATAGCTCGATTTTTACAACAGCAAAGAGTCATTGAAGACGAATTGATGGATTCAAATTGAAATGACATATCCCCACCCTCTCTACCGTGTTCTACCGTCTTGAACGACGGTAGAGAAAGTTGCCACCAGTGGACACCAGCAGCACAATAAAACGACGTTTTACTTCTACCGGCTGACGCGAACGTTGCAATAAAACGAACCTATTATTAACACCTGACAATCTCACCCGTCAATAAAAAAATTAAACCAAAGTTACTACAAAAAAACACATCAAATCGCATTATGTTAACAGATAACGCTTCACACAGTTCTCCATTAATAATCAACTAATATCATTTTCATAACTTTCTCTAACAATAAAATAAAAAACATCTCTCTAAGTTCCAGAACCTTCACCAAGAGACAAAGATACCGAGCCCTTGACAACAACTCTTTCCTATCATTCCTTCACAGATCAGCTGCTATTGTTGTACGATTTTTTTCAAAATAAACAAAATTTATTTATACGCATCTTATTCAACATACATGAATTCAATCTTAAAATTACAAACATTTAAAATCAAAAACGATGATGCTATCAACAAATATATTCCAACGCTGCAACAAAATCAATATTCACATGAAACATAAATAAGCATGCATGCAGCGAATCAAAAGAAAAATATCGACCAGTACAATTCGACTATCATACTGACGACATCTTCAAATCGTTTTTTTTATTTTAAAAATAACTTCAAACAGGTGTCACTTTCATAAAACATAAACACATGAACCAGTCGTGTCGCATATCAAATTAAACGAGCCGGCGAGGCGAACTCGACCGTCACGTCGACGCCATCTTGGAATCAAAGATGGCCGACTTTTAAGGCGGAGAATCTCTCCCTTCAGAGATAAGTAGGCCGTGCGACGGCTCAAATGAAACGGGAGAACAAGAAGGAATCGATTCCCTAGCTGCCGCGAGCCCCCCAGCGGCAAGCGGCCCTCAACGCGCGAAGCGCGTTCTCCGATCGTTCTCAAATTTTGTTCTTCTCTGTTTACGAGTTCACGAATTCACGGGTTCACGAATGCAAGTGGTCTGGACCACTTGTTTCTTATATATAAATAAACTCCCAGAACTGCATTCGCCGACTAACCACGCCTAAACGCGCCGGAATATCGAAAAAGTGTAAATACGACTTCGACGGCGAAAATTGATTGCCAACTTTCCTGCTCGACGGATTTTTCGATTTCCCCCCCGTTTTCGAGTAAATTTCGGAAAATCCGTTTCGGTCCCAAAATCTTGCGATTTTCGAGCCTTTTTTTGATATCGCGGACGAGAGGAATTTTTCCGCGGAATGCCGTTTCTACCACGTCTGGGACGGTCCTTCGGACGATTTTTGGGCTGTGGGGAGCCAGGGGGCGCGGCGTCGGACTCTGCACCGATGTAAGCTATTTTTCGGGAATTTTTTTCGACCCTTAGGAGTTCTCCAATCGCAACGAAAATTTACCCCGAAGGTCCAGAAAAAATACCGAAAAATCCGAATCCGGGGTCCGTTTGGCGATCGGACGAGGGGGGGAAAAGTTTTTGTAGGCGCGTTTCCGAAAAACACCGTTTCGGGTTTAAAAAAATTCCACGGCCCTCATTTACCGACCGAATCGAACCGAACTCGGAACGTAGACGCAAGGCCGATACGTGCTTCTACATCCGGACGCGCGGCCCCGAGGCCGGTCCTGGATTCGAGCCGGGGCCCGAAAAGTGACGCGAAAACGAGGTCGTCCGACATCGAAGAGAATTTCTCGAAAACGGGTACTAGGAATTTTTTTAAACTTCCTCACGCGCCAGAGGACACCCCCGGGTAACTAACCTATGGGGCCTATATCCCAGGAAAATGCGTATTTTCGAGAAATGATTTTTTGAAAATCGCCCATTTTTCGCGATTTTTTTTCGGAATTTATTACGGTACTTTGGGGGGTCGCAGCGGATCGAGCTCCACAGGAAAATCACGCGGGAAATCGCGAGGAACGCGACGCTGCCGCGCGCTTCGAGCTCCGGTCACCCGGAACGAAGGTACGGGCCCGGAGTCCCGGAAAAAATTGGAAAAGTTTCGGGGGCCGCCCCCGCCACAATTACCGACGGATTCGGCCCGGGACACGTTTCCGATTAACTCCGTCCTTCCTCTTGCCGCCCCCGTACGCAGCTTCCCCCTCGGACCCATCCTAAGGTGGCGAAATGCGCTCGAGCGGAACGATGCACCCAATGCATTTTAAATGGGGCACCCCTGTTGTGATGGTCTTTTCGATTTGGACGGTGCCCAGACGTTATTTGCGGAGATATCGAAAAAGTGTAAATACAACTTCGACGGCGAAAATTGATTGCCATCTTTCCTGGGGAACGGATTTTTCGATTTCCCCCCCGTTTTCGAGTAAATTTCGGAAAAACCGTTTCGGTCCCAAAATCTTGCGATTTTCGAGCGTTATTTTGATATTGCGGACGCGAGAAATATTTTCGCGGAATGCCGTTTCTACCACGTCTAGGACGGTCCTTCGGACGATTTTTGAGGGCGGTCGCGCGCCCGTCGCCGTGGGGAGCCAGGGGGCGCGGCGTCGGACTCTGCACCGATGTAAGCTATTTTTCGGGAATTTTTTTCGATCCTTAGGAGTGCTCCAATCGCGACGAAAATTTTCCCCAAAGGTCGAGAAAAAATACCAAAAAATCTGAATCCGGTGTGCGCTTGGCGATCTGACGAGGGGGGGAAAAGTTTTTGTATGCGCGTTTTCGAAAAATACCGTTTTTGAGGTTGAAAAAAATTCCACGGCACTCATTTACCGACCGAATCGAACCCAAATCGGAACTTAGACGCAGGACCGACGGTTGCTTCTACGTCCGGATGCGCGGCCCCAAGGCCGGTCCTGGATTCGAGCTGGGGCCCGGAAAGTGACGCGAGAACGAGGTCGTCCGACATCGACGAAAATTTCTCGAAAACGGGAACTTAGAATTTTTTTAAACTCTCTCAAAGGCTAGAGGACACCCCCGGGTACCTAACCTATGGGGCCTATATTCTGGGAAAATGCGTATTTTCGAGAAATGATTTTTTGAAAAACACCCATTTTTCGCGACTTTTTCTCGGAATTTTTTACGGTATCTGGGGGGGGGGGGGTCGGAGCGGATCGAGTCCCACATGAAAATCACGCAGAAAGTCAAGAGGAACGCGATGCTGCCGCGCGCTTCGAGCTCCGGTCACCCGGAACGAAGCTACGGGCCCGGAGTCCCGGAAAAGTTTGAGAAAGTTTCGGGGGCCGCCCCCGCCACAATTACCGACGGATTCGGCCCGGGACACGTTTCCGCTTAACTCTGTCCTTCCTCTTGCCGCCCCCGCACGCGACTTCCCCCTCGGACCCACCCTAAGGTGGCGAAATGCGCTCGAGCGGAACGATGCACCCAATGCATTTTAAATGGGGACACCCCTATTGTGATGGTCTTTTCGATTTGGACGGTGCCCCTTTAATCCCAGGCGGACGAGTTTTTGAAGGCCGTTAGCTTTGTTTCTCCCGCGTCTTTTGAGGCCCCGCCCGTTCCCGTACGATGCACGGGGCCGGCTCGGGAGGGCTTAGAGTTCGACTCCGGCTAAATAATGCACCGGAAAAAAAATTTATTTCTCCGCAACCGGAAGTGATATTGTTCGGCCGTCTCAACTGGAAGATAGTTTTATCTTCCCTCTATGCGACAACACCGGCCTCGAAGCGATGGCGTGATTAATAACGAAACGCCGAATTTTTTTTTAAATTCGCCTCCGTTAGGGCGACGCTCCGGAAAAAAAATTCATCTCTCCGAAACCGTCGCGGATATTGTCGATGTGTTTGGATCGGAGAATAGCCGACACTTTCCTCTAAGGAACGGTACCGGTCTCCATCCGGTAGGGCTGTAAATAAACGAACGGCGAATTTTTGAAATCGGTTCATTTCAGGGGCTTCGGTTTGAAATTCGACCGGGTGGCGATGGGTCAATTAATTGCATGCAACATCTTGGTGAAATTAAGCCGGTCACAAACTTGCTTATTCGCGTTCCGGCTTTTCCGCCGCGCTCGAGGAAGCAAATCCTTCGTGTCGCATATCAAATTAAAGGTCTCCTCGAGGGAAGCTCGATTATAATGCCGACGCCATCTTGGAATCCAAGATGGCGGCGCCGCGATCGAAAATGGCACCATAAGAGATAATCCCGTCGAGTCGCATATCAAATGAAAGGCATCGACGAGAGAAACTCGAATGTCGCGGCGACGCCATCTTGAAATTGACGATGGTGGCACTACGATCGAAAAACGCACCGTAAGAGATAAACCGGTCGTGTCGCGTATCAAATGAAAGGTCTCGACCTGGCGAACTAGAATATCGTAGCGACGTCATCTCGAAATCCAAGATGACGACGCCGCGATCGAAAATCGCCCCGTAAGAGGTAAGCCAGTCGAGTCGCATATCAAATGAAAGGTCTCGACGTGGCGAACTCGAATATCGTAACGACGCCATCTCGAAATCCGAGATGGCGGCGCCGCGATCGAAAATCGCCAAGTAAAAGATAAACTCTTCGTGTCGCATATCAAATGAAAGGTATCGACGTGGCGAACTAGAATATCGTATCGACGCCATTTCTAAATCAAAGATGGCGGCGCTGCGATCGAAAATCGTCCCGTCAGAGATAATTCTATCGTGTCGCATATCGAATTAAATAAACGTGTCGGCGAGGCGAACTCGGCTGTCGCATCGGTGCCGTCTTGGAATCAAAGATGGCCGAATTATGAGGTCGAGAAACCTTCCTTTCAGAGGTAAGTAGGCAGTGCGACCGCTCAGATTAAACGTGCCGGCGAGGCGAACACGACTGTCACATCGGCGCAATCTTGCAATCTAAAATGGTCGACTTATAATGTCGAGAATTTTTCAATATGACTTTCGAAGACGAGATGAACGTATCGTCGAATTTTTTCTTTTTTTTGCCGGAAATGCGGGACCGAAAGGTGGATTTTCCTCTCCGGTTAGTGCACAGAATTTTGTCTTTTCGCGAAACCACACGTTCGTCCCTCTCGCCCTTCAAATAACGGAGCGAGGAATTTTCTAATTCGAAAGTTTCACTATTTTCAAGTGAAAATTTCACGGGGTGTTTTTTTAATCTACTCTCGCCATTACATATGAACGACATGTATTAGTTTTATTGTAAAATAGCATCGAGGAGTGCGCATTTCAGTTAAGTTAAGACATGCGGCACTCGAGATTTCATGGCAAGAGTTGATAAAAAAAAAAATATTCGTCTCTTCATACATCTTTAAACATAAAGAAAGTCGTAATCCCGAAACCACCTTTTTCGACGATCGCGCCCTCGCCGGTCGGAACTTCGAAAAAACACCGCGGACGTCCGACGCCGAATTTCGATTTCGCCCCCCTCCCCGACGAAACGCCCCCCGAAAAGGACGTCTTTTCGCGAAGCGACCGGCCGTCGCCCTGGGGGGGCCAGGGGACGAAACGTCGGCCCGAGTTTTCGGGCGGAGCACTTTTCGGGAATTTTTTTCGACCCTCGAACGCGATCGAATCGAGACGAGCCTTTCGGCATCGAGGGCGAAAAATGCCGAAAAAACCGAATCCGGAGTCCGTCTCACGAACGGACGCCGGGGGGGGGAAAGATTTCGTATGGCGGGTTCCGCGGGACGCCCTCTTCGGGGCTTCGAAAAATTCCACCGCCCTCATTTACCGACCGAATCGAACCGAACTCGGAACGTAGACGCGAGACCGGTCGCGGTTTCCACCTTCGGAGGCGCGGCCCCCGGTTCGGTCCCGGACCTCAACGGGGGCCCGAAAAGCGACGTTTTCACGGATCGGCGAAAATTGCTCGAAAACGTGATCTCGAAATTTCTTTAAACTCCCCCGCAGGCCGGAAGACTCTCCCGCGTGGCCGACCTGCGGGGCCTGTACCCCGCGAAAACGCGTTTTTTTGAGATACGATTTTTTGAAACTTACGAAATTTGTAAGCTTTTTTTCGAGAATTTTTTACGGTACCTGGGGGTGCTCGAACCGAAAAGTGCCGCATGTCAAAGTCGGGCGGCAAATGACGAGGAAAGCGACGCCGCCGCGCGTTCGAAGATCGGACCTCCGGGAGCGCCGCTGCGGGACCGAACTCCCGGAAAAGGGCGAAGCGACGCTAGAAGGGCGGTTCGAACGCGCGTCGATCGGGAGTTATAACGTAGTTATAACTACAAGCATTGAATGATTTTGATTATTTTTTTGGATATGATATTTATGTTGGTCTAGACGTTTTTTTAAATTTTGGCTTGTTTCTCCAATATAACATGAATTACAATTTAAGCATTTAATTTCATAAACTACGTTAGGTTGTTTTAGTTTTGGTGTTTTGGTTTTTAAATTTGAGAAAATACTATTTAAATTATTTACAGATTTGCTAGCTAAAATTAAATTGTGTTTTTTGTATATATGTTTAAATGTGTCATATAGTGGTTCAATGTAAGGTAATGATATGTATTTTTTGTTTGAAGTTTGTTTATTGTTATTGTGGATTTTTGAATTTTGTAAATATTTGATACATGTTCAAATTATTTTTAGATTTAAAAATTAAAAAAAAATCAAGTTACTTTTTCAGTTTCCGTTGACAACCTTGTTTATTTTGACAACATATTTTTCACTTCTAACGAAGCTGTCGAACGACGGTGAAACGTAAAGTATATAGTGCGCGATTTAGTGTCCGCTTAAAAGATTTTGTGATAAAAAAAATGCGTAAAAATCTTTCGTTTTTATGTTTCACGAAAATAAGATCTAATTAGAAAGGGTGTTCGATTTATTTTAATCATGACGGAGGATGATGTGATTAAAAGATAAACGAAGTCTGCCGTGACAAAGAAAACTACTTCGGGAATATTTTTCGCATATCGAAAAATTTAAATGTCATTTCGACTTCCTAACGACAACGGTTCGCGCACTTTTAATTAATGATTTTTGAAGGGCTTAAAATTCGTAAAATTCCGCTAAAATTTTTCAACGCAACTGAATCCGTTGTCATGACAACGAACGATTCGACCTGGACTTTCAATTTTTGATTGTGTTAACATGGTGTACTATTTTTCTCGAATATTACTTATTGGAAAAATCGATATAATTTACGAAATATGCATCCCGCGAAGACCGTGAGCCAAGGCGAAGCCGCGGCGAGCCAGCAAACAAGTTCGACGAAGACACTTTGCCGCCGTGGTGCGTACATTATTTCGACTACCACTTACTCGGCCATTTATTTTGAAGTGTTCAAAACTTGCAGATTTAGATCTATGTTTATAATTTCGTAAATTTTTGAAATATGTATTTCATTTACTTTATAAATACGTTATAGACGACGCTAGCATTTCGATAACACCAAAAGCTGTGACGCGAGCGCAGAAATGTTGTAACTTTTTGAGTTGATTTGAAAGAAATTAATTTGACATTTAATTGAATTCGACGATAATGTAGGCCACGATGCAGGCAACGCTTCTTATAAAATTCCTAAAAGCAATTAAAAATCAGACTAATTGATCCAAGATAAAAGGATTTCAACAGCATTACCGAAAAATAATCAAATGTAAATAATTATTGGTCATCGTTGATAAATAAACAGTATTTAAATCGATTAATGTCACTTCAGAATATAGGTTGATGTAAAATTCGAATATGGTAATCGAAAAAAAAACTATTAACGAAAACAATAATAAAAATGAGAAAAAATTACCCAAGCGATTACTATTTCGAGGGACGAGGACGGTAAAGGTCAAAGGTCGAGGTCGAGCAAAAAATCGGAAAAAAAGGGGAAACAATTTTTCAAAATTTCAGTTTCGTAGTAAGAGGTTGGAAAAGGTCAAAGGTTGAGGACGACGGAAAATTTTGAGATGTGAATTTCTGAAGAAGTCGCACTTTTTCGATCGCAAATAACGAAACGGCGAATTTTTTAAATCGAAAAGCACTTCGGGGGCATCGGACGGTGATTTCGATACGGAGATGCCTATCGCATAGCGAAATTTGTCGCACTTAGATTCGACAAAAGGGTGGGAACTGACGAGCGGCGTGACGTTCGAACGTACGTACGATAACAATTAATTATTGTTTAATGTGCATCACGTTATTAACGAATGTGTCGCCGCTGGCGAGTAGTTTTTTCTTTTTGTTTAGCAAATCAATATCGTTTTCGTTCGAAAATGTGTGATGTAAATTGTTCGTTCGATTAAATATGATTTTGTTTTATTTGTTTATTTAATTACTTTTTTCGGTTATTGTTTCAAATCGAGAAAAAGATGTTGCTTCGTCAGTTGTTAGTTACTGAATGTGTCACTTAATGTAACGTAAATTGTTGGAATCAATTTCTGCTAACGACAGTTGCAGATGTTTCTATACTGTTATTATTATTATACATGAGATACATTATATGCGTTCAGTAAAAAATTGTTTAAAA
This sequence comes from Dorcus hopei, assembly GCA_033060865.1. Classification (NCBI taxonomy): domain Eukaryota; kingdom Metazoa; phylum Arthropoda; class Insecta; order Coleoptera; family Lucanidae; genus Dorcus; species Dorcus hopei. The sequence goes on from JAUPFK010000013.1 coordinate 6,235,915, forward strand.
AAAGCTTACAATTTTTTCCGTTTTAAAGATTATTAACTGCGCGTTTTTTAGAAGCAGACAATCCTGTGCAGAAACATTTCGTTTACTTTTAACTTTAAATAATTACGAAAAAATGTAGGAATTGAAAAAGAAAATGCGGAAAAATCTTTCGTTTTTATGTTTCACGAAAATAAGATCTAATTAGAAAGGGTGTTCGAGTTATTTTAATCATGACGGAGGATGATGTGATTAAAAGATAAACGAAGTCTGCCGTGACAAAGAAAACTACTTCGGGAATATTTTTCGCATATCGAAAAATTTAAATGTCATTTCGACTTCCTAACGACAACGGTTCGTGCACTTTTAATTAATGATTTTTGAAGGGCTTAAAATTCGTAAAATTCCGCTAAAATTTTTCAACGCAACTGAATCCGTTGTCATGACAACGAACGATTCGACCTGGACTTTCAATTTTTGATTGTGTTAACATGGTGTACTATTTTTCTCGAATATTACTTATTGGAAAAAATCGATATAATTTACGAAATATGCATCCCGCGAAGACCGTGAGCCAAGGCGAAGCCGCGGCGAGCCAGCAAACAAGTTCGACGAAGACACTTTGCCGCCGTGGTGCGTACATTTTTTCGACTACCACTTACTCGGCCATTTATTCTGAAGTGTTCAAAACTTGCAGATTTGGATCTATGTTTATAATTTCGTAAATTTTTGAAATATGTATTTCATTTACTTTATAAATACGTTATAGACGACGCTAGCATTTCGATGACACCAAAAGCTGTGACGCGAGCGCAGAAATGTTGTAACTTTTTGAGTTGATTTGAAAGAAATTAATTTGACATTTAATTGAATTCGACGATAATGTAGGCCACGATGCAGGCAACGCTTCTTATAAAATTCCTAAAAGCAATTAAAAATCAGACTAATTGATCCAAGATAAAAGGATTTCAACAGCATTACCGAAAAATAATCAAATGTAAATAATTATTGGTCATCGTTGATAAATAAACAGTATTTAAATCGATTAATGTCACTTCAGAATATAGGTTGATGTAAAATTCGAATATGGTAATCGAAAAAAAACTATTAACGATAACAATAATAAAAATGAGAAAAAATTACTCAAGCGATTACTATTTCGAGGGACGAGGACGGTAAAGGTCAAAGGTCGAGGTCGAGCAAAAAATCGGAAAAAATGGGGAAACAATTTTTCAAAATTTCAGTTTCGTGGTAAGAGGTTGGAAAAGGTCATAGGTTGAGGACGACGGAAAATTTTGAGATGTGAATTTTTGAAGAGGTCGCATTTTTTCGATCGCAAATAACGAAACGGCGAATTTTTTTAATCGAAAAGCACTTCGGGGGCATCGGACGGTGATTTCGATACGGAGATGCCTATCGCATAGCGAAATTTGTCGCACTTAGATTCGACAAAAGGGTGGGAACTGACGAGCGGCGTGACGTTCGAACGTACGTACGATAACAATTAATTATTGTTTAATGTGCATCACGTTATTAACGAATGTGTCGCCGCTGGCGAGTAGTTTTTCTTTTTGTTTAGCAAATCAATATCGTTTTCGTTCGAAAATGTGTGATGTAAATTGTTCGTTCGATTAAATATGATTTTGTTTTATTTGTTTATTTAATTACTTTTTTCGGTTATTGTTTCAAATCGAGAAAAAGATGTTGCTTCGTCAGTTGTTAGTTACTGAATGTGTCACTTAATGTAACGTAAATTGTTGGAATCAATTTCTGCTAACGACAGTTGCAGATGTTTCTATACTGTTATTATTATTATACATGAGATACATTATATGCGTTCAGTAAAAAATTGTTTAAAAAAAGCTTACAATTTTTTCCGTTTTAAAGATTATTAACTGCGCGTTTTTTAGAAGCAGACAATCCTGTGCAGAAACATTTCGTTTACTTTTAACTTTAAATAATTACGAAAAAATGTAGGAATTGAAAAAGAAAATGCGGAAAAATCTTTCGTTTTTATGTTTCACGAAAATAAGATCTAATTAGAAAGGGTGTTCGAGTTATTTTAATTATGACGGAGGATAGTTTTCGCGGGCCGGAATTATGAACGTCGAATTTAAAAGATGAACGCCACTAATTAAATTATCGTCTGCGAGAATTTTTCTTTTTGTTTAGCACTCGATGTAAATAATCGTCGGTTTTATTTATTTATTTACTTTCGTCGGTTACCGGTCTGAATAGAGAAAAAGCGTATCGCCGCCTATGTTTTTCGTCCGACGTACGTCGCGTACTCTCCTCTGCCGAAATTTGTCGTTAATTGTTTATCGTTATTTGTTATTATCGTATTGAATCCGGAAAAAGATGGGCACGGCGTGTCGCACGTCGAAATAAACGTCTCGAGGAGCGGAATCGAACGAAGAATAAATAATTCGAAAAAATTTGAACAAACTAAATAAATGCCGACACAATTTGTTGTCGACTGTTTATCTTTATTTGTTATTATCGTTTTAAATCTAAATAAAGATGGGCACGGCGTGTCGCACGTCGTAAGAAACGTCTCGAGGAGCGGAAACGAACGGAAAGTAAATAATTCGAGAAAATTTGAACAAACTTAGAAAAAATTGCAAAAAAAGATTAATCCAACCCAAGTCGACTTGATGCGAACGAACCCAACTGTAATCGGCACTACCCAACCCAAGATGGATTTTAAAAAATCGGCAAGATATGGGAGGGGGGTGCGAATTTTTAAAAAAATTCGGATTAACGTCGAGGGAGAGGGGGGGGGGAATTTCAAAAAAAAATTGAACTTACACAGCGGATCGTCTTAAAGGTTAATATCACCACCAAAAATATAGGGAAAAGATGGGGGGTCAAAAAAATTTGAATTTAGACGAAGGATCGTCGTAAAGGTCAACTTCACGACCAAAAATATGTGGAAACGGGAGGGGGGTTCAAGAAAATTTTGAATTTCGATATTTAGACGGCGGAGCGTCGTAAAGGTCAACTTCACGACCAAAAATATGGGGAAACGGGTGGGAGGGGTCAAAATTTTGAATTTCGATAACGAATCGTCGCAAAGGTCAAGGGTCAAGGTCACGACTGAAAATTGGCGAATAGTAGGGGGGATCTTTAAAATTTTCGGATATCGAGAAAGAAACTTCGTTAACGTCGAGGGATAAGGGGGGGATATACCGTCTGTTTGATTATAAAGGCCCCAAGCTATAACTCATTTATTTTTGCTTAAACACCCAGTAAAGTGTATATATTCTTAAATGGGACGTTGTTCTCTAGAGAATGAAGTAAAACAATATTTTTTTGGCTACACTGTATAGGAGTCATGACGTCATCGACATTTTTTTTAAATGGCACGATGAAATTTTTTTTGCGAAATACAATAGAACATCCTTTTCTCTTTTCAACCACATCAAATTTTTATATCCTTACATAAGAAAATGTTCGAGAAAACTGAAAATAAATACCTACATAACTTACCATTTAACATTTAAGGCACGCTAATATTTCTAGCATGCTATGAGTAATTTTACTGAAATTTGTCATACTTTCTCTAATTTGGTAAACAATTTCTAAAATACCGGCACTGTCAAACTGACACTGTTTTTTCTACATTCGTAGTAAACCTCTAGCATATCGGCTTCTTCATTAATGTTATTCATTTCTCACCGTTTCAAACTAATTATGTCAGATTGACAGTGCCGGTATTTTAGAAATTGTTTGCCAAATTAGATAAAGTATGACAAATTTCAGTAAAATTACTCATAGCATGCTAGAAATATTAGCGTGCCTTAAATGTTAAATGGTAAGTTATGTAGGTAGTTTTTTTCAATTTTCTCGAACATTTTCTATGTAAGGATATAAACATTTGATGTGGTTGAAAAGAGAAAAGGATGTTCTATTGTATTTCGCAAAAAAATTTTCATCGTGCCATTTAAAAAAAATGTCGATGACGTCATGACTCCTATACAGTGTAGCCAAAAAAATATTGTTTTACTTCATTCTCGAGAAAACAACGTCCCATTTAAGAATATATACACTTTACTGGGTGTTTAAGCAAAAATAAATGAGTTATAGCTTGGGGCCTTTATAATCAAACAGACGGTATATACCGTCTGTCTTATGAAAAACGCACGAAACTATAACTCTTATTAATGATCCGATTTCAATAATTCAAAAAGCACATAAGACTAGTTTAAAAATAGTACAAAAGTATAGCATTTTAGACTTTTTTAAATATGACATTTTTGTCAGGTGATAGTCAACCTTCTTTTTTCAAATAGCGGCAGATATTTTTTTTTACTCAGTTTGATAGATTTATTTTCTGAATTCAATTATTTAAAAGTCGATTTCGAAATATCAAATTTGGGAAGGGGGGGATAAACGAAAAACTTTCGGAAAAGTGAAACTCACCGTGCGGGTACTCAAATTAAAGGTCTCAAAGAGGAAAATCAGATAATCGAAAAATCGAAGGAGGAAAAATTAATGTTCGATTTCACCAACGCGAATTGAGAATAGCAGTCGGTTTAACCCTAGTTTACCCTATTACTTTCTTATAAATGACTCAGAATTAATCCGAGTGGTAGTGTCATATCGTTTTAGTGAAATCGGACATAAATGAATCTTAGTCTGTATCGTTGATTAGGTCTCTCGGACACGCTTAATTTGTTACTAAACACGACGTGATAACGATGCGCTTTTTGAACCCATTTAATCATCTCTTCCTCGCAAGACGTTTAATTTCAACTTGATTTTGTAAATACTGTAGGGAAATAATTTCGCTTTTTAAACAAAAATGAAGTGTGCGATGGAAAAAAAATGGAAAGTTTTTAAAATTCTATAATTATTATATAAATATTGCTCAAAATGTCCCCCGCCTTGTTGAATACATAGCTGACACCTTCTATTTACTCCTTGTATTGCATTTAAGATTAAATTGAGAGGTATCTCGTGACAAATGCGGATAATTCTCTGCCTTAAAATAGCTGTTTTCTTTCGCTGAAAAGTTTGAATCATGATTCGAATAATTTTTCGTTACTCTGGATCTGAATGCATTTCAATCCAAACGGATTGCAAAATTGGAAGACTGAAAGGGGAAATGGGAATACCGATCGGAATTGAAATTTCGCGAAGATCTGCAAGAGAGCATCCATCTTTGAATTAAAACGCGTTATGTTGCGTTTGGATCAAACGAAAGAAAGCAGCTAATATCCTCATTTTCGGGTAGTGTTAAATAAACATGGACATAGCTCCATAACCAAAGTCGAACGGCGTAATATCAGGTGAACGCGCAGGCCACTGAACTGGTGCCCCATATGTCAGTATAGACTAAGATTCATTTATGTCCGATTTCACCAAAGCGATTTGATACTACCACTCGGATTAATTCTGAGTCATTTATAAGAAAGTAATAGCGTAAACTAGAGTTAAACCGACTGCTATTCTTAATCCGCGTTGGTGAAACCGAACATTCGATTTTTCGATTACCTGATTTTCCTTTTTGAGACCTTTAATTTGAGTACCCGCACGGTGAGTTTCACTTTTCCGAAAGTTTTTCGTTTCCCTCCCCCCCCCTCCCAAATTTGATATTTCGAAATCGACTTTTAAATAATTGAATTCAGAAAATAAATCTCTATCAAACTGAGTAAAAAAAAATATCTGCCGCCATTTGAAAAAAAAAAAGTTGACTATCGCCTGACAAAAATGTCATATTTAAAAAAATCTAAAATGCTATCCTTTTGTAGTATTTTTAAACTAGTCTTATGTGCTTTTTGAATTATTGAAATCGGATCATTAATAACAGAGTTATAGTGTCGTGCGTTTTTCATAAGACAGACGGTATATACACTGCGTTCGTAAAGTATGGAATAAATTCATTTTCTACGAAATAAACGATTTTTATGTAAAATCCTGAAACAGGTCGATTTTTAATTAAAAAATGACACTATTTTAACGGAATTTTGCATCTCCCCCTCCAACCCCCTCCGAGTGACAGTTGCCCCTTTAAAATTTTTAAATGGAATGGGGGGTCATATGATACCTCATTTGGAAGGGCTTTTCATTCTCTATTCGGTAGTATAAGAATTTTTTTTGAATTCCTATTTTTTCTAAAAGGAATAATACATTTTTAAATCAACACACTAAATTTTAAAATGGATTATTTGGATGACGTTTTCCCCAATAGGGGGGGGGGGGCAATTGAGTGGCCGGCTAGATCTCCTGATCTAACAATTCTCGATTTCTTTTTATGGGGATTTCTAAAAAGTCTTCAGAACTAAACCAAACAGTCTTGAAGAACTAAAAAACAATAAGAAATGAAATATGAGGAATCAGTCCGGAAATAATCGACAATGTTTTGTATGAGTTTGAATTTCGTCTTGGTTATTGTCAAGAGGTAGGAGGAGGACATTTTGAACAGTTTCTTTGATATTGGTGTTACTTTTACTTCTACGTTGATTACATACATGAATATCTACAGTTTCTACTACATTTCATAAAGAATTTTTTAAAAAATTAAAAAAATTGGAATTAATCAAATTACCCTGGAAATGAAATGTTTTAGATGAACGTCAGCAACGTTTGTACTGTTGTCATGAATCAAACGGTTCTCAGTTCGAACATTTCATTTAAATTATTTCATTTTAAACTTTTGTGTGTTGATTTTAAAATGTATTATTCTTTTTAGAAAAAATAAGAATCTAAAAAATTCTTATACTACCGAATAGAGAATGAGAAGCTCTTTCAAATGAGGTATCACATGACCCCCCATTCTATTTAAAAATTTTAAAGGGGCAACTGTCACTCGGAGGGGGTTGGAGGGGGAGATACAAAATTCCTCTAAAATAGTGTCGCTTTTTAATTAAAAATCGACCTGTTTCAGGATTTTACATAAAAATTGTTTATTTCGTAGAAAATGAATTTATTCCATACTTTACGAACGCAGTTTATATACATTTAAATTTTGTCATTCTGACACCCAAATTGCATACGCTTTGTAAAAATGACACCCAATTTTACAGTGTGACACCCGGGGTTGGGTGCCACTTTGTTTTGTGCCATTAAACGGATTTTCGAGTGGGTGCCAGATTTACAATTTTTGTTCACGGATATATGCCACTAGTTCAAGGTTTTGCCACCAGGGGACGATTAGGTTTTATACATTTTAAATGATATATGACGACATTTATTGTATTTAGTAGCACCCATGGTTATTCTCGAAAATTGGCAACGTCGCTAAATCACAAATTGCTTATTTTCGCGCATATTTAACGTGTTGAAGATATTCCGCGTATTTGAGGGGAGGGACATTAACAGTTAGAGCCACGATAAGAGAGCGATTTTTTAAAAGTCGAGTTTGATCGTAAAAGCTGTTGGGTAATGATCGTCTCGTAACCGTAAGCAGTTGAGAATATTAATTTAGACCATTACCGAACATGTGTTATGATCGATCGATTTATCCTTAAAGATGAATACAGAACAAAAAAAATATTAAAACTAGCTATTGAAGGTAAATTAATCACGAATAGAATGAAAATATAGATTTTTAAATGTAAATATGAATTATTGATTGGTTTTCGATTGAAAAATAACCATTACTTAGTTGAACCAGTTTGATCTCAAATTGATACCGAATTGGTCCAAATAATTTTTTCTTTAAAAACTAAGCAAATTTCAAGTAAATTTTAAAGGAAAAGATTTTATGCGACTTCAAAAAATAATTTTTCAGTGAATTGACTGTTTTTAGGAAATGTTTTGAAATTGCTTGACTTTCTTTATATTATGAGGAGGAAAATGAAGAATCTCCTGTTTATAGTGATACGACTGATAATGTAAATAACGTCTTTCTTAATTCTAGAAAACATACATACTGTTCCATTTAAAATAACAAAGTTGATACTCATTTGTTAGGTATCCAATCGTCATATGTTTCTTTTTTTAATAAATTCTGACGGGCCAGGCAAATCCCTAAAACTTTCGTAATTAACATTTTTTTCTGTCTAATAATAAAATGTGTGGGTACCGTTCAAAATATAAACAAAATCTCTGCACAATAAAAAATAACTCGTGTCTAAATAAAAACCTGGTCAAGTAGGCTACATTTAGTAATTGTGCTATGTAAATGCAATGGATAAATTCTCGATCACAACCCACCTGACCAGGTTTTTATTTAGACAGTTGTTGCTAATTGTAAATTTGTTTCATACAATTTATTAAAGATCCTGCCACTTACATACTTTGCACTCTGTGCACAAATTCGTTTTATCAGTGTTGAGGGCGGCGCGGTACTACGTAACTTGTTATTAGAGATCCTGCCACTTACATATTTTGCACGTTGCTTCCAAGGAGCAGCTAAAAAGAAAATCTAGCACAAATTCGTTTTATCGGTGTTGGGGGCAGCGCAGTACTAAGTAATTTTTTTATTACAGATCCTGCCACTTACATATTTTGCACGTTGCTTCTAAGGAGCAACTAAAACGTTAATCTGAGCACCAATTCGTTTTATCGGTATTGGGGGCGGCGCGGTACTACTTAACTCTTTTATTAGAGATCCTGCCACTTACATATTTTGCATTTTGCTTCTAAGAAGCAACTAGAAGGACAGTCTGAGCACAAATTCATTTTATCGGTGTTGGGGGCGGCGCGATACCACGTAACTTTTTATTAGAGATCCTGCCACTTACATATTTTGCACATTGCTTCTAAAGAGCAACTAAAACGATAATCTGAGTACGAATTCGTTGTTGGGGGCGGTGCGGTTCTAAGTAACTTTTTTATTAGAGATCCTGCCACTTACATATATTGCACGTCGCTTCCAAGGAGCAACTAAAAAGATAATCTGTACACAAATTCGTTTTACCGGTCTTGGGGGCGGCGCGATACTACATAACTTTTTTATTAGAGATCCTACCACTTACATATTTTGCATGTCGCTTTTAAGGAGCAACTAGAAGGACAGTCTGAGCACAAATTCGTTTTATCGTTGTTAGGGGCAGCGCGATACCACGTAACTTTTTTATTAGATATCCTGCCACTTACATATTTTGCACATTGCTTCTAAGGAGCAACTAAAATGATAATCTGAGTACGAATTCGTTTTATCGGTGTTGGGGGCGGTGCGGTTCTACGTAATTTTTTTATTAGAGACCCTGCCACTTACATATTTTGCACGTTGCTTCTAAGGAGCAACTAAAAAGATAATCTGTACACAAATTCGTTTTACCGGTCTTGGGGGCGGCGCGATATTACATAACTGTTTTATTAGAGATCCTGCCACTTACATATTTTGCACGTCGTTTCTAAGGAGCAACTAAAAAGACAATCTGAGCACAAATTCGTTTTATCGGTGTTGGGGGCGGCGCGATACCACGTAGCTTTTTTATTAGAGATCGTGCCACTTACATATTTTTGCACTTTGCTTCTAAGGAGCAACTAAAACGATAATCTGAGTACAAATTCGTTTTATCGGTATTGGGGGCGGTACGGTTCTACGTAATTTTTTTATTAGAGACCCTGCCACTTACATATTTTGCACGTTGCTTCTAAGGAGCAACTAAAAAGATAATCTGTACACAAATTCGTTTTATCGGTCTTGGGAGAGGCGCGACACTACGTAACATTTTTATTGGAGATCCTGCCACTTACATATTTTGCATGTCGCTTCTAAGGAGCAAATAAAAAAACAGTCTGAGCACAAAATCGTTTTATCGGTGTTGGCGGTAGCGCGGTACTAGTAACTCTTTTATTAGAGATCCTGCCATTTACATATTTTGCATGTCGCTTCTAAGGAGTAACTAAAAAGACAATCTGAGCACAAATTCGTTTTATCGGTGTTGGGGGCGGCGCGGTATTATGTAACTTTTTTATTAGAGATCCTGCCACTTACAAAACGAGTTTGTGCACAGATTATCTTTTCAGTTGCTCCTTAGAAGCAACGTGCAAAATATGTAAGTGGCAGTGTCTCTAATAAAAACGTTACGTAGTGCAGCGCCCAATACCGCTAAAACGAATTTGTGCTCTGATTGTCTTTTTAGTTGCTCTTTAAAAGCGACATGCAAAATATATAAGTGGCAGGATCTCTAATAAAAAAGTTATGCAGTATCGCGCCGCCCCCAACACCGTTAAAACGAATTTTGTGCTCAGATTATCTTTTTAGGTGCTGCCACGAGGCAAAATTCAAAATATATAAGCGGTTGGCGGTAGAGTTACTGATAATCACATTTAAACTGATATCTATGATTTATTGCTGGAAGATATTGCTAGAGTAACTCCGCTCTTTTATTTGAAGTTTACAGTAAATTTAGATTTAATAAATGTATTACTATATGTTGCTTTATAAACAACTCAATACAAAATTATGAATAAATTATAACTGTAATTAATATAACAAGTTCTTTTAACGGACGCTTAAAATTCGCACAATCGCTTAACATTTCACTATCGGTTGATAGCTTCGTCAGGAGTGAAACGTTGAGCGATTGTTGTGTCCATTAAAAAAAATTGTTACTCAATTTTCATCATACAAGAATCTACCTTAATTAAAGTAACTAAATCCAGACTTTGATCTTGAGCAAGGAGGATCAGATGCGAAAATTTTTCTTTTGTCTTAAAATAAACTTATGAGTCAGGTTGTTTAACTGTAACGAAAATTTTGATTTAATAAATGAAAAATTAAATTGGATTTATTTACTTGTTTAAGTATAATTAATTTTCTTCAATATAGTGAGCCTCTAAAGTATGGAATAAAATTCGTAATTTCTTTATTTTTGACATTTCGAAAAAACGTAGGTAAATTTTGTTTTTAAAATTTTGAGAAAGAAATGATTGAAAATGAAATGAAATAATAATAATTTAATTTTTGGTTAAATGACAAACCATGATTACTCGACTTGAAAATACTTTGTTTAAATGACAAGAATGAGAAGTTTTCTTTTATTGTAGGTATCATTTTGGTGTTGTTGAAAATGCCACGCCTACTTCATTTGTAGGTAGTAGATGATTCATTCATTTTCAATAATTTTTTTCTCAAAAATTTTCACATAAAACAATAAATTTTTGATGTGGTTGGATAGAGAATTCAATGAGCTACCAGAATCAAGAAAAAAAATTGGGGGTTGCTATTTAAAAAATATGTCGATGACGTCATTACTCGAAAACAAATTACAGTCAAAAATTGATTTTCACTTGAAAATATGTGCTTTTTAAAAACAAAATTCACCTATCCGAGCATTTTTTCGAAATGTCAAAAATAAAGAAACTACGATTTTTATTCCATACTTTAGAGGCTCACTGTATACTCTTTAGTAAGCGTGCATTTATTTCTGCATTTTGGTCCAGACGACAACATATTGCAGTGATATTTACCTATGTCCAGAAGTTTATTCATCGTATGCTGTTTCCGACAAATTTTACATCTAATAAAAAACTTTCCAAAATGCAATATTCTTCATGCAATATTTCCCAAAAATGAAAAAATAAGTTTCTTCATAACATTCACAAAGATAACAACGTTTCACAAGATGAAAGCATTCTTTATCAACATCACGCGAGAGGCGTTCTGCGGGCTGCGGCATTCGTCCAGGAGCGGTGTTCTTCGGGATGAAACATCTTCAAGATGGAGCATACGTCAAGATGCAGCGTCCTATAAATTAAAAACTGTTATCGTTCAAATAATTAGGTTATTATGTTTAAGAATGTTAATTAATTTAAGATTTTATTGAAATGTTAATGGAATACTTACTTAGTTTAATTTAAAATTTGAAATATTTAAGTTATCCGTCAGATTGACGTTTTGTGTGACAGAAGTGTAAAATTGAGTGAAGTATTTGTAAATAAAATGGAGGGGTTGATCACCTAAGAGAATAAACAAACCGAGGTGTAATGGGGAGGATATGTACACAAAACGTTAATCTTTCATTAGATACCAAACGATAAACATTAAAAATTTTGTTATTATAAAAAAAAAAAAAAAAACTTGACAATATACATTTAGAAAATCTCAATTCTATATTTCAATTAAATCTAAACATTGTCCAGGAATGCATTATTGCATAACGTTAAAGTAAGTTTATTTAAATTTAAAAAATTCTTTTGGTTTTAAAAATACACTACATATAACACATCTTGTCATTCATCAATCACTTGAACTGTCAACACACATCTACAAAGAATCTTTATTATTATAGAAGAGTTATTGTTTGTTTCGCGATAGGGCGTAACAGGTAGCAACACTTGGCAAATAAGGCTCTATCTATAATAATAATATAAAAATTCTAATTCAACATTACACTACATATAAATATCACAAAATCTTCTAAGCGGACACTAAATCGCGCAACAATACACTTTACGTTTCGCAGTCGTTCGACTGCTTCGTCAGAAGTGTATTGTTGCGCGATTTAGTGTCCGCTTAGAAGATTTTGTGATACAAATTTCATCGGACAAGAACCAACTGTAAATACTACATATAAACGTTATAAAGTTCTAAAGTATCATAGGAGTCTTATCGCTTGTTTCGCGATTGGGCGTAACAGGTAGCAACACTTGGCAAACGAGGGATTACCTTTATTACTTTAGAATTTTGCACATACATTACAAAATTAAACAATTAAATTACTCACCAATTTATCTTCAAAAGAATTTTCTTCAAAATTATAATAAATAACTGGATTACAAGTGACATTGAGAGTTCCCACCCTGAAATGTCACTTTGACATTATAAAATAGAATTCATATAAGACTACTAGACTACATAATTGTGTAGTGGATGTGATATAAAGATTAAATTAAAAGAGAAGATAGACAAATTAAATACTTACCACATCTGCAAATAAAAGCAACACTACAATATGAATTGGTGCGAAAATTGCTCGTCCTTTTGCAACAAAAAATGTAACATAAATAAATAAAAAAAGTAATATGACAATTACTTACCTTAAAACAAAAGAAAAGTAATCCAATTGTGGGCGTACATTTCAGGTTTCAACACAACCAATAAATCGAATTAGCTGTTTACAGAAGATTTTTTCATCAATTTTTTCCGCCGCCAATATTCGACATTACTGTTATGTAAAAACACGGGATGCATTAAAACATATCATTTTAGTAATCGTATATAAAAAATACAAAAATACTCATTATTAGATTGTAGATTTAAAGAAGAAAATAAAAAAATAAAATGAATGTTAGATCTGCAACAAGGAACAAAAACAGTATTAAATTGTATTATCTTCAATTGCATAAAGAATGAACAGCATTATATTATGATAAGTAATAAAGAATTAAAATTAAAATTACAATTAAATTAAATTGTAGAAAGCACTTACGATGTTAACTGAACCGAAAACTTCTTATAATTGTTTCATATTTGTAGGAATTGTTTAACATTTGTAATATCTAAAGGTTACATAAATGATGCAATAGGAAATTTCTAGCATGTATTTCAATAACATCTAAAGGTTACATACGGGTGTGGAAATTTTTATGACATCCTCCCAGCGAAAACACGTACGTGTAAAAAACGTTGTAAAATAACATGTAACCAAACGTTGAATTCGTGTGGTATTGTTACGTTGAAGCAACGACAAAATGTCGCGGCAATCAATTTCTTTTAAACGTCTCTGTCCACGTGTAAGAAACGTTGTAGAATAACAATTAATCAACGTTGAATTCGTGTGTTATTAATACGTTTTAACAACGCTCGAATCAACTTCTTTTAAACGTCTTTGTCCACGGTATTTCTACGTTAAATCCCAGTGCATACATACGTATAAAAAACGTTGTGGAATAACATGTAACAAACGTTGAATTCGTGTGTTATGGTTACGTTAAAACAACGAAAAAATATCGCGGCAATGTCCACGTGTAGCGTTGAATCAGACAATTACGACGTGTATTAAAGCTGGGTCTAAATCATTAGACTGAACAAACATACATGGCTAATGGTGGAATTCGAACCCACGCCGCCGAGTGACACGACTTTCCAAGTCGGCTAGACTAGACCGCTAAGCCATTTGGAGATCCCAGTGCCGTATCGCTTCCGTGACTACTCAGTAGTAATAAAGCCGAACCGGGGACTTTAACTTACAATAGCTACGCGCCGCCCTCACTCGTTCAATTTCCGAACTCTTTACTACCTACAGTTTCCTTCTAACATCCATATTATCATAACATCATTAAATCAATTTTTCTAATTATTACAATCCTAAGGTTATTTTCTTTGTATATACATTTCAAAAATTCTAAATTATTTATTTATAATACACATGTAATTCTAAATCGCCTATTTCTAAAAATATTTACACTAACATAAAATATTCGACAAAACACATTTAATACAGTACTCTCAATTTACTTTATTATTTACAAAATTATTTCTTTATGAAAATTTAAAAATTACATGCTGCTCATGAACACCGCAGTGGAGTGGAAAGTTTAACTGGAATAAATTCTGTAACTTAGAAAATTGCCATTTGTAGCAAAATTCTTGGAACAGGTCAATTTTTATTTTTATGGCGCATATTATAAATGGATTTCTTTAACTTTTCAATTATTTGGAAAGATGAAACAACCCCTAACTATTTTTTTTAACGGAAGGGTATGTTGAGTAATTTTTTTTCTTAAAGCTTGTTCAATTGGGAATACAGCTACGTTTTTATTTTTTAATTTTTCTTAAACAGTAAAAGGCGAAAAAATAAAAAATAAATTTTTGACTAGAACGATTTTAACGCATCAGATGTTCAAAATGCTCGCCACCTCTCACTTGACAGTACCCTAATCGATTATAAATTCCATCCCTAACAGTTTGTAACATTTCCGGCGTTACTCTCCTAATTTCATGCAGAATTTGAAGTTCTGAAGTTCTGCTATGTCGTTTGGTTTAGTCACATAAACTTTACTTTTTAAATACCCCCATAAAAAAGTCTAAAGGGGTGAGATCTGGAGATCTCGTTGGCCACTCAATCGGTCATCTTTTTCCTATCCACCTATTGGGAAAAACTTCAGCGAGGTAATTACGTACAATTAAAAATTTAGCGCATTGGCAGCGCCATCTATTGGCTGCACGCAACAATACGATACCATATGGAATGCTTTTTTCTTCTCATCAAATAATAAAAAATGGAGTTCCTGAATTTTTGGCATTAAAAACGGTTTTAGTAAAAAAATTCTTTTTTTTTGTTTTTTACCTTTTACTGCTAAAGAAAAATAAAAAAATAAAACGTAGCTGTATTCCTAATTTTTTCAACATATCCTTCCATTAAAAAAAAAACATAGTTAGGGGTCGTTTCACCTCTCCAAATAATTGAAAAGTTAAGAAAGTCCCTTTGTAATATGCGCCATTAAAAATAAAAATTGACCTATTCCAAGAATTTTTTTACAAATCGTAATCTTCTAAGTTACAGAATTTATTCCAGTTAAACTTTCCACTCTGTATACAGCTGTCCCCAATGAGTATTCGTGACAATATGTATGTACAATTGATTGACTATTGCGTTCTTTAGTATTTTTAATCACAGATTTTGGGCATCAAATTCAAACTAACTTAAAAAAATTTGACAGATTACGTCAACTTAAAAAGGGGTTGTGGTTGACTCGTATGTCCAAATTAGCAGTACTTTTCATACCTGTTTCGTTTCATTTCAAAGCTGCCAAGCATGGAGAAGAACCTCATATTTCATAGATTTTTAGTAAAATTAGAATTCAAAGGTGTGAAACACGATAGACAATCACTGTAAAATTAAGTGTTTTCTAACGTCAACATCACGTTTTGTAAGGCATATTTATTCAGTATACGTTAAAATAACGTTATAAAACGTGGGTTAAAAATGTAGTTGTAAATTATGATTTATCTAACGTATTAGTTTCGTTAATTTTTTTCTCATTTATTACGTAGAATAGTAGATGTTGAATTAACGTTGAAATGATGTGGTAATCAACGTATGGTAGATACATCGCATTTACTCATAGTATAAATCACGTCGTAAAAAGACAAAATTGTTACGCATTTATTTCACGTTATAATTACGTCCATATTAAACTGATCGTTAAAAAACACGTCATACAAACGTGATATAATTATGGTTGCTAATTCAACCAAAAAACAACGTTGCATTTTTCAACGAATAACGTTATTTCCACCATTACAACGTGAAATTAACGTTGAATAAACGTACATGTTTTCGCTGGGCTGTTTCCAAGGCAAAATGGAAGGAGACTGGGCAAGGTGAAATGGGAGGAGACTGGGCAAGGAAAATGGGAGGAGACTGATCAAGGTTTAGTGGGCGGATTCCCCCCCCCCCGAATCTCACCTGTCTGCACGATTGTAGGAGTACTTGTGAAGAGGTTGCCTACTGCTTTTATTTTGATTTTAACACAGACGTATTTCTGTTTTTATAGAAAAAATGAAGGTAAATTTCCCTGAACTTTTATCTTATGCATTTTAAAAATTTTATATTTTATATATTTTTTATATATTCTATATTTTATAATTATATATTCAGGAGCGTTGAAAGTAAAAATGACGCTATTTTCTTTGTAGTTAGGCTTTACGAGCGTTCTTTTTACCGTTCTATCGAAAGGTTTCTTAGACCTACCCACGTTTTATTACAAACAAAATTAAAATTCTCGTCGATTTTCGTATAGGGTGTTTATTTGATTACCGAATACGTTCCCGTCAAAATCTCAAGCTCGATAGAGATGTTACCAATGACTAACGTCCTCGAGTTAAATTTAGCTTATTTGTTCAGTTTGTAAACTCGTAATTTATATTTGCCGAAGTAAACGCAAGTCGACTTGTTCAGTTTAATTAAAATTATTAATATTAGAAATGAATTTGTCGTGTCGTAACTTTCTCTAGGAAGGGAAATAATACGAACAATATCCTCGGACAGTTTTAGCACTTGCTCATTTTAATTCATATCCTGATTTGTCTCGACTAAATTATGCTGAATTATGTTGAACTTCAAATCCGTGCTGTTGCATGCATACATAATCGCAATCTTGAACAATAAAATATACAAAATATCACCTACGCGTATCCAAAATTGCGACTCTCAATTATGTCACCAAGCATAGGTCAAAGCCGTTCTATTGCATGCATACGAACTAATATATAAAATATCACGTTATATAAGTTTATTTTATTCATTGATTCTATAAAAAACGAAGATATACAGTGACTTTCATAAAGTTCGTAACAAATGGGAAACATTTCTGGCGAAGCTGTCGAACGACGGTGAAACGTAAAGTGTATAGTGCGCGATTTAGTGTCCGCTTAAAAGATTTTGTGATACAAATTTCGGGCATCACCCAACTCGGCACAAAATAATCTAATAATCTGAACATGGTTTATAATGATCCCTTTGAAGTTCCCATCTCGGCACAAACCATACCAGGTAGAAATTTAGAAATAATCCAAGTGAATACATATTCTAAGAAACTTATTAACATATAATTAAGAAAAAATATCGGAGTGAATTTAGAATTCTAGAAAAGGATTATAGAAATATGACCGGGGGGGAGGGGGCAAATAAAAGAACATGCATTTTATTTCAACTATTAGTTTTGTTTGATAATTCACTGCCATCTCATGCTACTAGAATTTGTGCAAGTAAATAATTCAAACATGACAAGTCCAAGTGATTCTTCGACAATAAGTGAAGTGATCAGCCAAAGAGGAAAAACACTCTTAGTTCTTAACTGTTTTAAATTTAAACAACACAACAGGAAAATGGCTTCTGGAGAAACCAAATAGAGGTGTATTCAGGACAAGTGCAAAGCGTACGTACATACGATAGGTGAATCAAATAACCGAATTATTACGGCCGCAAATGAAAATCATAACCATCAGTCGTATGAAAAAAATATTTTGCAAAGACAATGTTTAAATGTCGCTACAAAGAGAAAAGCTACAAGTGATATCTCAGAAAAACCTTCAAAGATAATTAGAGCGGAACTTATTAAGGACCCCACTTGGACAACAGATCTAACTAGAAATGACATTCGTTGTATTATGCCCGTAGGAAATTATTGCCAACTTTACCAAAATGTATTTCAGAAGTTCATGAAGCCTTAGACAAACTGAAACCTAAAACACACAGAAATGAAGATGTTCGTTTTAAAATGTATTTCTATTTTTGTAATCATAGTAACAAAAAAAAACATTATGAAAAAAGAAAATAAATAAAGAAGAGTCTGTCAAAAATATTCACTATAAAATTGTGTTTTTAGTGAAATAATTTCATAATACAAATTCAACATCAAACCAAAACAACGCCCAGACAATAGTAGCGTCGAAATTATTAAAAAACGCTTCGCTATCAAAACATATGGTCCTTTGAGCCGAGATACGGAAGTGAAGAGCAAGAAAACGGTTTTTGGAAAGCAAGGTCAGTTCTAAAGCTTTACCTTTCGTACGGTTAATCAATAACTTATGGCGGATATCAAGATATTGAAAGTAAAACGCACAAATTTGAAATCAAACCTAACAAGATTTTCAAAATTTCTGACAACTAAACCCGATCCTGAACAAATTCGTATGCGCAAGACAACTCTGGAGCCTTTATTATCATTATTTCAAGACATTCAATGCCAAATCGAGGCCCTTGAAGATTCGGATTCTTCAAATTATGAAATCGAGAATTTTGAAAATGATTATTTTACTGCAATGTGTCAAGCTGACAAACTATTGAAATCAGTCATTTCCGAATCATACAAGGACCCTGATGAGAACAATTCAATAAATTCATCTCAAAAAGATGCTGTCAGGCTCCCAAGAATCAATCTTCCGGAGTTTTATGGTTCGTATCAAGAGTGGATACCATTTCATGACACATTTTGTTCATTAATTCACGAAAACAATGATATTGCACCTATTCAGAAATTTCATTACCTCAAATCATCGCTAAAAGGTGAAGCGGCTGAAGTGGTTCATTCATTGCAAATCTCATCAGACAACTATTTGGAGGCCTGGGAAATGTTAAAAGAGCGCTATGATAATAAACGTTTAATAGTTCAGGATCATATACGCGCTATTCATAATCTACCTTCAGCAAGTAAAGAACGCGATTCTGTATTACGTCCAATTCTTGATGGCGCACTCAAGCATATTAGAGCTCTCAAGGCACTCAAACGGCCTACTGACAATTGGGATGATTTGCTTATATACTTGATCGGAACAAAATTAGATCAATTCACGCTAAAAGAATGGGAAAATCAGTTAACAGCAACAGACCTTCCAACTTTCAAACAAATGACCGAATTTCTTACTCATAGATGCCATACATTAGAGGCAATTTCTAAAATAGAATCAAAAGTTCCAGTCAGTCATCAAACAGCAAGTAAAAGACAAAATCTTAAGGCAACATCATCTCACATCACTATACAAAAGCGAGAGTGTTCTATTTGCAAGGGAAATCATTTTATCTTTCATTGCAATGAATTTCTTAAAATGTCAATTCCCGACAGAATACAAGAAGTTAAATCAGCAAAACTTTGTATGAATTGCTTGCATCCAAATCATCTTGCAAGCAAATGCACTTATGGTCAATGCAAACAGTGTAGTAAAAAACATAATACACTTTTGCATAACATTAGAATAAATGCTTCAGAAGACATAATTTCGCAAAAGGAATCAACTATCACGACTACTTCTCATACATCCAGCACAAATCAAGTATCATATGTATTACTATCAACTGCTATTATAAATGTGAAAGATGGAAATGGTAAATGGCAAGAATGTCGCGCTTTATTAGATAATGGTTCTCAATCAAATTTCATGACAAAGTCTTTAGCCAAAAGGTTGTTATTGAACCAAAAATCAATTGACATATCTGTATCAGGAATTAATCATTCTTCTGTACAAACTCAACACTTGACTTCTACATCAATAAGATCTCTACATAATGCATTCCAAACCAACCTTGATTGTTTAATTCTTGATAGAATTTCTGAAAATTTACCCCAAGTTACCATTAATAAAATGGATGTCACAATTCCTAAAAATATACGATTAGCTGACCCTAATTTTAATGTCTCCAGTGAAATTGACATGCTTTTAGGAGTAGATATTTTTTATAAAGTGCAGTGTATTGGACAAATTAAAAAATCAGCAAATCAACCTATCCTACAGAAAACACACTTTGGGTGGATTATAGCGGGTAGATTATCATCTTCATTTATTCAACAAAATTTCACATTATGCAACCTGTCAACTGGCGAGAATCTTGATAATAAATTGACAACATTTTGGGAATTGGAAGAAATCAAATCACATAAATCTTACACATCTGCCGAAAAATGGTGTGAAGAACATTTTCTTAATACCCACAGAAAAACATCTGAAGGTCGTTTCATTGTACAACTTCCGTTTAAAACATTAAATGAACAATTAGGAGATTCAAAGCAAACAGCACTTAAAAGATTTTACACATTAGAAAAGAAACTCCTAAAAAATCCCTCTCTTCAACAAGAATACAAGAAATTCATGAAAGAATATGAAGACTTAGGGCATATGGCATTAGTTTCCGATAAATCTACTTCAAATCACTCAGATGTCTTTTATTTACCGCATCATGCAGTAATTAAAGAAGATAGCACCACTACAAAGGTCCGAGTAGTTTTTGATGGTTCGTGTAAATCATCAAATGGTAAGTCTTTAAATGACATGTTACACGTTGGCCCAACCTTGCAGGACGATTTATTTTCCATAATTGCACGGTTCCGTATGCATCGATATGTGATAATAGCTGATATAAAAAAAATGTATCGCCAAGTTTTGATAGACAGAACACAAACAGCTTTCCAAAGAATTTTATGGAGGTCAAATTCATCTGAAAAAATAAAAACTTATGAGCTTTTAACAGTTACGTACGGAACAACTCCAGCTGCATTTTTGGCCATACGATCTTTACAACAACTCGCACATAATTATACTCAAGAATTACCATTAGCTTCAGTCATTGCTCTCAGGGATTTTTATGTAGACGACCTGCTAACAGGATCCAATTCAAAAACAGAGTTAACTACTTTAATAAAAGAGATCACATCTCTTCTTTCAAAAGGTGGTTTTCAATTACATAAATGGTGTTCGAATTGTTCAATATTATTAAACGATGTGATCAAAACATCTGATTCGTTACTACTCAATTTAGGCAATGAAGACAATTCAAAAACTTTAGGTTTGCAAATGAACCCAAAGGACGACATTTTTCAATATAAGACCATATCTATTTCAACTCCTAAACACATTACGAAAGGTACTATTCTTTCAGTAGTATCTCAGATCTTTGATCCGCTGGGACTTCTTGGCCCGATAATTATAACAGCTAAATTATTTATTCAGCAGTTGTGGTTGTTAAAATTAAATTGGGACGAATCAGTTCCAGCCAACATTTACACAAGATGGTCACATATTCAAGAGCAAATACAAATAGTGAATGACATAAAAATACCTAGACTAGTGACGAGTATTGGAGATTATAAAACTATTGAAATTTGCGGATTTTGTGATGCAAGTGAAGAAGCGTACGGCTGTTGCATATACATACGTTCTACTTGTCGCTCGGGAATAATTGCAAATTTACTATGTGCGAAATCTAGAGTTGCACCTATTAAGACAATTTCACTTCCAAGATTGGAATTGTGTGGTGCACTTTTATTAGCACAATTAAGTAAAAAAATTCAGATCGCTCTCAATTTACAAGATATTGAAATATCCTACTGGACCGATTCAACAATTGTGCTATCTTGGATAAAATCAGTTGCTAAGACATGGAAGACTTTTGTAGCCAACCGAGTGGGAGAAATACAACGTTTGACGAATACTCAACAGTGGAATCATGTTGATACCACTAAAAACCCAGCAGACCTGTTAACAAGAGGTATTTTACCAAAGAAGTTAAAAGATTGTTCATTGTGGTGGAATGGGCCAGACTGGCTATGTCAAGAAAAGCATTCTTGGCCAATATGTCAACATATCAGTACCCTTCCTCATGAGTTACTTGAATTCCGACAATCCAATGTTACATGTATATTCGTAGTCAATATTATCTCAGATATAATTGAAAGACATTCAGATCTTAACAAGATCGTACGCATTACTGCTTATTGCTTGCGTTTCAAGCATAATTTATATACAGCATTAAATTCATCAGCTTCTCCAAAATTTACGGGACCACTCAAACCTTCTGAATTGGAAAAGTCTGTCATATGCCTTATTAAAACAGTTCAATTAATCGCATTTACAAAAGAGATTAATTTATTACGAAAAAATGAGAAACTGCATCGAAAAAGTAAAATATTATCATTGAATCCTTTCTTAGACAAAGATGGTATCATAAGAGTGGGAGGTAGACTTACAAATTCGAATCTTTCCTATGCCAGTAAATTCCCTATTATTTTGCCTTCAAATCATATCTTTTCGAAACTTTTAATACGGCATGAACATTTAAAGCAACTTCATGCTGGAATTCAAACCACACTAGCCGCACTACGTATCAAATATTGGATATTATCAGGTGCCAGTACCGTTCGTCGTATTATTCGAAATTGTGTGACTTGTTTTAAATTAAAACCAGAATCAATTCAACCTATCATGGGAAATCTTCCAAAGGTTCGAGTAGAGCCAGCTAGGCCTTTCATTAACACTGGTGTTGATTACTGCGGACCTTTTGACATTAAACAAGGAGGCCCACGTAGTAAGCAGAAAATCAAGGCCTACGCAGCTATATTTGTTTGCCTTGCAACAAAGGCCGTTCATATAGAATTGGTCGGATCTCTTTCGACAGAATCATTTATCGGAGCATTAAAACGCTTCATGGCACGTCGTGGAAAAATATCAAATATTTATTCTGATAACGGAACTAATTTTGTCGGAGCCAACAAGGAACTTCAAATCCTAAGGGACTTATTTAAAAAACAACAACAAGACAAAATTTCTCGCGCTTTAGTTGAAGATTCTGTAACCTGGCATTTTATACCTCCCAAAGCACCACATTTTGGAGGGATATGGGAAGCAGCAATAAAATCCGCTAAACATCATTTGAAACGAAGTACTAAGTACTAAGTACTAAGCCTTCCTTTCAAGGTGGGCGGTATGTTCGTTTTAAAATGTATTTCTATTTTTGTAATCATAGTAACAAAAAAAAACATTATGAAAAAAGAAAATAAATAAAGAAGAGTCTGTCAAAAATATTCACTATAAAATTGTGTTTTTAGTACAACATCATACAATACAAATTCAACATCAAATTCAACATCAAATAATACAAATTCAACATCAAACCAAAACAACGCCCAGACAATAGTAGCGTCGAAATTATTAAAAAACGCTTCGCTATCAAAACAGAAGAGTTTTTGTTAGTTAATGACTCCCTGGAAAACATGGTAATTTTTATTTGCAACAGTAATTTAAAGGTGTTGTGCAGTTCTAGAATTATTTATATGGATGGAACTTTTGCACATTGCACCAAATTTTTTAAATAGTTGTTTACCATACATGGTTTCTTAAACGGACACTATATTCCCCTAGTTTTTTGTTTATTAAAAGATAAAACTCAAAGTACTTATGAGTTATGCATGTCAAAAATCAAAGATTATTGTGAAAACTTAAGTTTACAGTTTCTTCCTCAAGAATTTGTGGTCGACTTAGAAGTTGCGATCTACAGCGCTATTACAAAAGTTTGGCAAAATTAAGAAGTTACTGGCTGCAGGTTCCACTTAACTCAAGTGTGGTATCGCTATATTCAAAAATTAGGTTTAACTCAAGAGTATACAAAGACAAAACATCTGAAATTGGACAGTGGTTACATTATTGTTAAGTGGTTAAGCGATGTAGAAGATTGTTATTTTCTAGATTTGTACGCAATTAAACCAGAAGACAACCGGTTAGAAAAATTTTCCGATTGTCTATTAGAAACATATTTGATAGACGATTCAAAATTTCCGTCCCATACTTGGGTGGATGCTTCTGCCGCTTTAATAAAACAAATGCTTGTGAAGCGTTTCATTCGCATTTTAACAGTTCCATGTATAACACTCATCCATCTATTTATATTTTTTTAGATGCAATTGTAGGTGTTCAGACAGAAACTTAAATAAAGTGTAACAGTGTTAGTACAACTTACAAATTTCAAAACGCAGCGAGTAAGAAAAAACATGAGTTTATAAGTAAGAGAGTTGAAGAGTACGAAAGAAACACTTTAAGTAGACTTGAATATGTGAAAATATTATCTTATTATTATAATTACGTTCAGTAATTGTCAGCTATTGTAAATTGTACGACCACTTATGTAGCGATATATTCTTTACAATGTATGTATTTGTTTGCAAATAAATTATAGTTCTAAGAAATAATTTATAAGTTATTTTCAATTTTTTTCTTTTTTTTTTTCATTTACTAAACCCTTATAAATCATCGGGGAAAAATCTATACCTCCAAAAGATTAAGAGTTCGAAGAAGACTATGTGCCGAGTTGGGACACTATAAAAGTGGACCTCTTTAGCTCTGTGCCGAGCTGGGCTATTCTTAATCCGTATACCTGTATCCTATGCCGAATTGGGTATCGCCGCAAATTTCATCGGACAAGAACCAACTGTAAATATTTTTATTATTGACTTTTGCCAGAAATTTTTACTACAGTTGGTTCGTGCATCAATCAAAATGAAAAACAACATAATTCCATCTAATCAGTCATTTAAAATATGGCTAAAATTTTGAAAAATGGAATCGCGAAAATGAAAAATTGCCATAATTCAAAAGTTATTAATCTTTTCCTACTAGAATCGATGCACTCAGGTAAAATTAAGTATAATCAACAACCTACAGCGTCTAAATACAATATTTTACTAAAATTTTGACCAGAAATCATTTTTTTTTAGAATTTCATTTTATGTGATTTTAAAATTAAAATACTCTTTTAAATCCTTCAAAAACAGATATCATCTCTTTCTTTGATCTGTGTTAACTAAGGTAAATACCACTAATATGAAAGTATTACTTCAAATCGAACGTCTTTTACAAAAAATAGAAATTTCGCTATTAAAAACACCTCTTTGTTACATTGCGTTTTTCACAAATAAGAATAAATTGTTTCCGTTTCTTTTTGCGTAATAGAAAGGCAAGATGTAAGTATGCTCTTTTGTATAAAAAATGTCATTTACAGCATATCAAATGCATACTTCTGGTATTTTGAAAAATATTGTGAATTTTCAGCGATAATCCGTAAAATAATATTAGCCGTGAAATTAACGTCAAGCGAGAAGATCAGTTGGTTCGTTGATATTTCTTGTTGAGTCAACTTTGTAAACAATTCTTTGGTAAACAATTTGTAAAATACCGGCACTGTCAAACTGACACTGTTTTTTCTACATTCGTAGTAAACCTCTAGCATATCGGCTTCTTCATTAATGTTATTCATTTCTCACCGTTTCAAACTAATTATAAGTCAGATTGACAGTGCCGGTATTTTAGAAATTGTTTACCAAATTAGATAAAGTATGACAAATTTCAGTAAAATTACTCAAAGCATGCTAGAAATATTAGCGTGTCTTAAATGTTAAATGGTAAGTTATGTAGGTAGTTTTTTTCAGTTTTCTCGAACATTTTCTTATGTAAGGATATAAAAATTTTATGTGGTTGAAAAGAGAAAAGGATGTTCTATTGTATTTGGCAAAAAAATTTTCATCGTGCCATTTAAAAAAAATGTCGATGACGTCATGACTCCTATACAGTGTAGCCAAAAAAATATTGTTTTACTTCATTCTCTAGAAAACAACGTCCCATTTAAGAATATATACACTTTACTGGGTGTTTAAGCAAAAATAAATGAGTTATAGCTTAGGGCCTTTATAATCAAACAGACGGTATAATATACGAATATAATATAATATTATAATAATATAATATTCAATCAACACAAATGAAAGTGTGTTTTGTTTTTACGATTCGTTTTTATACAGGGTATTTCAAAATCTTAACGCTTCAGTAATTATTATTATTATTATAAATAACGAATAAAGCAAGGTGTTCTTTTTGATTTCTTTTATTATAATAATTAAGTATAATTACATAAATTACAATTCATCTTACGAGATGCTGGACCGTCTATTGCGTCGCTAAAATCCAATTGGAAACAATGATGGTGTTCACAGATTCTGAACATTTGTAGCTCAGCCTTCAAACGATCAGGAAGCTTATTGTAGACAAATTCTAGATCAGTAGTAGATGTGACCTTGTGAGCTAAATACCATTTGGGGAAGTATATTAAGTCCTTGTCTGAAAGAATGATCTGTCTCGTACTTCTTCATGACATCACCAACCTTTTCTACAGTGTGTTTTATAATTTGCTTGCAAAAAAGACGTCTCAGCGAATCCATCGCGAAGCTGAACTTTTCTTTCAATAACTAAGAACCAAAGTTCCCTCACAATATATCACAAATGCTTCTTGAAAAACTACGTTTTTGTAACTGGTTCATTACAAAATAATACAGATCATACACGTTGGTTAATGCGCACATACAAGTTCTTCTTAAATGAAACGGACACTTGGCTTCGGACTGTTGTAATTTTTGCACATTTCCGTAAATTTCACTCAAATCCATTACAGGTATTACACATGTACTTCCTGTAAGAATTCTACGTAGAAACCGAGTCTTCTCCGTTCCTTTAACGTATACAACTTTGGCTGTACAACACAAAGAATTGATAATTGCATCAAAATCCGATAACGGAACGAATCCAGTATTCCAGCTAATGCAATGGTGGTTAGTCATTAACCAGTTTGCAACATTCTGATATTTTCTGGATACTAATGACAAACTGGTGTGAGGTTGAAACATAAAATGACTTACTTTATTTTCACTATCGTAAGAAGCCAACTCTTTCGGTATAAATTTATTATCTTCCACTTTAAATCCTTGAATATCAATGATAATAAACTCTTTCATGGTTCCGTTGATGTTGCTTCTTACAAAATCAAATTACGTTTAGCTCATAGTCTCACTTTTAATAATGTTATTACGCTTCAACGTTTACATCAACTGACGTACGATTTTTGTGAGAGGTAAATAAGAGAATGCTTTGTCGTGCAGAATTAAACAGTATGCGATAGTATCTGCCTTGATATTTTCTTTAGTTGTAAACTCAATTCTGATTTCTACTGCACTTTTATGCATCATATCTTTTTGAAACGTGCAGTCAATTCCTATTAAAGGACATCGAGCTAATTCCTTTGGATTGAACCAAGGTTGACTACTTTCACGATGGTAATATTTTTCTTGAAATCTAGAATACATATCATATATGATGGCGTATTTATTATTCTCAATGTCGATGTCTAAATTATCATACGGATATCGTTCACCATTTAGAAATACTGTTAAAAATTTTAACTTAACATCATCAAACAGACTCATTTTAGCATCGACAACACCCTTTCTCTTAGTCTGAAAAGCAATAATTATATATCTTGGCGTTTCTAACTGTGGAGCAGTTTTTACTGTCCGTGAATGATTTGAAGTAGTTGGAAGGGAAGGGTACTCGTGTAATTCCCAGCTCCTAAAAGGGACCTGTATTTCAACATCTCTATCTGTTATCCTCGTTAAAACCAATTGCTCTCGCAATCCTACTGATACATGCGGCATCCTCCATACAATTTTATCAATTGTTAGTTTGATTTTTTCAGCCTTATTACTTTCATAAATTGCATCAACGTCATCATTCGTTCTGATCAACACCAGTTCCTTCCTCATATTCAAGATTATCTTTCTATAATCTTCCCCAAAACCTAACAATGTCTTTAAAGGTACGCTTGCTGCGAAATTTCCCTTAACGTCGAGTACATTGCTTATTCTTGCTTTCTCCTGAAGCCATCCTGCATTTTCCAATTTTATTGTTTCGTTGGGAGTAAAAGAAAAGTAACCTTTCATCGTCCACGTTACCCCAACATTTCTTACCGAATCCACCTGCACTCCATTCAGAAGATATCTAATCTCGCTAAACATATAAGCCACTGGATTATTTATCAACTGTGCTGTAGGACTATGCTTGGTATTATCGCTATCCAAACGAAGTCTTCCCTCTACATACAAATAACTTGCACATGGTAAAGTGTAATTGTCAATTTCCGGAACTGTTATTCGAACTTCATCGTTATTACCAAATGATGAACCGAATGGTAAGTGTGAATGATACTCAACGTTAGTTATTGAAGTATCCATTTTAATTTTATCAGTCACTCCCAAAATATCCATTTTGTTTAGGTAATAATTGATTTACGTATTATAATGGTGCTCACCCTTTGACGGTTATGTCACTTCTACAGAATAATTCTCTTTAAGAGTTTTTAAAAGGCGCTGTTCTCTTTCTCTAGATTAACACATTATATCCTAAACTCTTTAAATACTTTTTATTTTCTCGTGTCAATTTCAATTTTTTTTGTTGACAACAATTCAGTATATATTTTCATGGCTTAAATAATATATTATGTCTTATTCTATCCCACTTCTTTTGTTTCGAATAACCACTGTCGTATATAATCATTATGTAAACCTCTTCAAGTGAAGTCTTATAGTAACTACTTCGTTTCTAAAGTTAACCAAACGATTCTCTTGATCTAAGAGTAGAACGACTAATCTCGTAATTACCTTCACGGTCACTTGCAGATAAATAGCTTGAAGAGGGGATTCTATTATTTTAAATCCCGGTGGTACGTTTGGAAAGAAATGATACAACACATGACCTGGTTCTCCGTTATTATAAGAACCACCGGTCAAATTACACTCTATTCTTATAGCATTGACTTTTTATATCGACTGGAAAATCACCTATGTTATTGTCGTTTTCCTTCAATATTCTGGGTTCAAATCCCAACAATCTTCCCAATGAATTTGGTTGACTAAAATCGAGCTTAACCGAACTGTTTACGGTTGCCTTTAAAGTATTATTATTTCCATGAATGTTTATATAATCAGGAATATTGTTATTTTGAAAATAATCTTTCAGAATTTATTAATATCATCGAGTTCATATGTGCCTGTAGGTACATATAGATAGTTTTCCAAGCAGACTTTTTTCCTCTTTCTTCATAATGTATTAAATTATTATTTTCATCTATGTTAGGTATTGCGTTAAACGTTTCAAAATTTAACATACACATTTCATAGGTTGCGTCTTCGCTCAGGTATATTGGTGGATTAAACTCACAAACTAAAACCGATTCATTTCCCATTAGAGTAAATGTACACGAAATCGGTGAAGATTCCATGTTGACCATCTTTCAAGAACTTAATCCTTACTTAACTTGTAAGGCTATTAAAAACTGTAGACATAATTGTCCACAATTTTGTGAATTCGATTTTTGATCTTTCATAATTATAATTAATAACGCCTACTCCGTTTGACAAAAGATATTTTTTGCTACCTACCTGGGTGATAAGTAGTAGTTTTACATTGGAGCGAAACTTTACTCCAATGTTGCCAGCCAGCTGCAGTGGGACGGGGGGGGGGGGTTCTCAAACCAAACGCGAAGGCCAATCCAAAAACAGACGCCACTTAATTTTTTTGTAAAAGGAATCGCGTGAAAAATTAAGAAAACACGGTACGTCGAAAGCCTGAAACAATTTTATTAACGCACACACAAAAAAAAATAAAATAAAAACAACGTAGGTCGAACAATTCAAATAAACAATTAGGCCATAAACATAATACGGTAATACCTAATTTTTCGGATCCGAAACTGCTACAAAGCTAATTAAAATGACACAAAATAATAGTCGTCTATTCTAGCGTCAAAGAAACCGCGTTGTGCGCTTGACGCGCAATAGCCGGAGAGTTCCTCCGAAACGGATTTTATTTCGCGAGCGTACGCGAACTACGTGCACAAATGCGGCTACATTCAATCCACCGAGAAACGAAAATTTCAACAGACACTAAGGAAATATGACCTGCTTAAGTAGCGTCGTTACGTCCGTCTATGGGGCGTTTCCGTGGACATCGGTTTTTTCCCGGATGGATGCGTCGCTTTGCAGTCGCAATTTGCCACGAGATACCAGAGCTTGATCCTACCCAAGACCGGTAACAGAAGATTGGTCCTACCCAAGACCGGTAACAGAAGATTGGTCCTACCCAAGACCGGTACCAGAAGATTGGTCCTACCCAAGACCGGCAATAGGAGATTGGTCAAAACCGAGACCAGCAACAGGAAATTGGTCCTAACTAAGACCGGTAACAGAAGCCTATAAACGAAGGAAGAGAAAGACGTACGTAAGAGCCTGGTCGAGAGAGTAACATCACGCAAAACTTACCTAGTCGGAAGGCTAGGCTGACACAAACCGCAGAGGAAATGCGGCTTTCCCGCTCCCAAATGAGCTAAAGAAATTCGGCATAAAGCCGTACCCACTCACTTTCACCTCCTCGATGAAGCGAATACGACACTAAAGACACATGTAGCTCATGGGACGGACAGAGTATTACTGAAAAAATGACGCTTCCCCCGACCGGTGGAAAAGAAAAAAAAACAACTAAAGAGAGAGAAATATTCGAATGTGCCAATGGCAGATTTTAATCACAAAATCTTCTAAGCGGACACTAAATCGCGCAAATATACACTTTACGTTTCGCAGTCGTTCGACTGCGAAACGTAAAGTGTATATTTGCGCGATTTAGTGTCCGCTTAGAAGATTTTGTGATACAAATTTCATCGGACAAGAACCAACTGTAAAAAGGCAGATTTTAAGTCGTCAGCGGAAACCAATCAAGATAAAGGGTAAAGGTTACTGGCATATGCAACAGTTTCCGGCTTCAACCACATTCCGAAGCTCGAACTCGTTCATCCACTAATACACGCGTCGCAAAATAGGACCATTTAAATTGGACAATTAAATATTGCGTAGACACAAACTGGACACAAAGCAAGGTTGGGGTTAATTATTATAATATGTACTTATTTGGCTGGTCTGAAACTTTTAGCGGAAATATATTAAAAAGAGAATTTTGGGTGAATTGCGTAGGCGTGGAATGGCACATTCCTACGCCTAGTGGGGAAACAGAACAAAACGGGTTAAAAATAGCTCGAATCGTTGAAATATGCATTATACAGGGTGTGCTCGCACACGATCGAAAGTAAACTGTAACATTTTCCACTTCCACTGGAGGTCGTAGATCTCCATAACTATCGAAATACTTTACAGTTCTACCTCTTTTGTAATATGCTACCCAATGTGTTCTTTCACCAGAATTGTCATCTAAATTTATAATTCCACTTTCATGTTCCCTTATTTTTTTAGGTAATGTATCTCTCATAAACACTCCTCGAAAAAATGGTAATTTTAATATTTTAGCATATTTTAGTATGTCAAAGTTACTCAATGGTCGCCGAGGCAAATATTTCAGTTTTTTGAATTAGATGGTAAATATAATCCACATCCTGTTTTGTAAGGTTTAATGTAGAATCCACTTCCCACTGCTTTTGTTTCCATAGCCCTATTATGTCGTTCTGCCTCTTTCAATCGTTCTTTCGCAGCCTTTGCATCGTTTACCGCCTTAGCAATTGCAGCTGCACCGCCGCGGAGTGATCCTATTGCTCCCAAAGCTGCAAATAATGGAATTCAAGGTAAAAATCCTCCTCTCTTGGGAATTGGAATCACTATTTGACGTAGACGTCTTATTTTTTTGTGGTTTTTCTTTAAAACTGACTGCGCCAAATTAAACATTTTCTAAGAGGCTCTTGTTACCGCTGCGCAGTGTTGGGCACAATTAAATTATATTTGCAATTAACAATTAGCAATTGATTAATTGTAATTGCAGAAACTCGCAGTTAACAATTGATTAATTGTAATCGTAAAAACACACAATTACAATTAATTAATTGTAATTTTAAGGAATCCGCAATTACAATTAATTAATTGTTAATTGTGTGTTTCTACGATTACATATAATCAATTGTTAATTGCGAGTTTCTACGATTACAATTAATTAATTGTTAGTTTTTTTGGAATGGGCTTCATTGACACTTAACAATTAACAATTAATATTTCTGTCTGAATGTATAAGTAACATTTATATCATATAAATTCTACTGTATTACATTAATAATTATAATATTAATTTATTTTGCATGAATTCACCTGGTTTGACAGTAATGACAGCGTCTGTTATTCGATTAGAAGTCGTTATTAATTTAGCAAGCCATGGTTAATTGCAATTACAATTAATTAATTGCAAATGACAACTAATTTAATTGCAATTAATTTAATTGCAATTAATTTAATTGCAATTAATTGAATTTAATTGCAATTAAATTTAATTGTGATCTGCAATTAAACCAATTAATTGCAATTAATTTAATTGTAAATTGCAATTGATATTAATTGTAATTAAATTTAATCACAATTAAACATTAATCAACTAAATTTTTAATCAATTAATTAATTAATTGAAATTTTAATTGATTAATGCCCTACACTGCCGCTGCGCGAAATGGCATGTCGAGCTTTCTTGACAGCTTCCCGAAATGATAATTCACACACGCTTTCTCTTCCCACTGTTCCCCATTCCGAGCTTTGTCTTAGCTCGCATTATGGCGGCTACAGATAATGCCGATGCCCTCTCTCCAAGTCCCGCTTCTGAACTTTTAACTCTTTGTACTGCCGCTTGATACAATTTTCTATCTGCTTCGTGACGCTTATCTAAATCGTCACTTAACGAATATGCAATGTCGTGTTGCTTACACGCTTCGTCCAATACATTAACACCTCTGTCTCCTCTTTTAAGACGAGTATCTAATTTTGTACCTGGACCGCAGTAGTTGTAACCTGGTATATGTAACTCTATTGGCAGTTTATTATTAACGTATTAAGTAAACCACGACCTTTTCGTTTTACTCTACTTCTCAAAATGTGGTCTCTCTTGACGCGACGCCGCATTTATGGCTTTTGTTTCTAACAGTTGACGATGATAATGTGTACTACTCTGATATTCTTGTCGCTAAACATTATATATCAAAAGTCATTAGGTGAGTAAATGATAAAACTATTGTCAGAAAATTTTATTTTTAATTTCATATGTTTACAATTTTACAGTAATATGTACATAATGAATCAAAACATTTACATAGTATGCTTTATGCATACTTATGTCACACATTAATTTATTAATACCGAACATAATTAATTCATTTGTAATCGCCCCTTTTTCAGATATTTCATTATTGAGAAATGCTTTGACAGTTCGCTTCACGTCACCATCCATAACACTCACGCTTGGAATCATGTTGGAGTAGAATGTTTTATAATTCAATTGCTTTAAAACCTCCAAACGATATGATATAATATCACACAATTTCCATAATTCCAATAAACCCTTATAAGATATATACAGTGTCTCGTCACCTCTTTCTAATTTCAATATTTTTGTTCCTTCGATACGTTCGAACGATGCCTTTACCGAACTAATTTTCGTTACCGGATAAACAGTTTTTTTCTCGGTAAAATATGATTTTAATGTGTAGTTATAAGAACAAAATTGTTTCCATTCCTCTTCTAAAAACGATATGCTCTGCCTTTTAGTACCCATAATGCGTATTACTGGATCAAAAAATGTTTCGGCACACAGTCCCACGCAAACCCACTTCGTGCGGCTCTTATTTAAAAAATATACTCTTTGAGCTAACAATGTTAATTGGTCCACATCAGCCACTTCCCTTACTTCTGATATCTCTGAAGGTGCTTTCTCGCTAATATCATACTGACGAAAATCTTCAACCGTGAAAAAAGGTTGAGACAATACTTCAAATTGAAACTCGTTTCGAACTGAGGACATATTCAAATCTTGCTCATCCTGTTCTTTTGGTTTATCAACGCTTTGAGTGAGAAATTTTTTCTTCTGTACATCATCACCTTGATCATCCACGTGTCTTTTCTTCTACTTCAGGAAAAATTCCACTTGTTTAGACGTCACTATTAAATACATAAAAAATATAAGAATTGTATAAGATTAGAAAAATATAATAAACTTACTTTTATATAGATCGATGATACACTATTAACTTTATATAACACGACTCACAATTCTGCAACAACTGAAACATACAAACATACAAAATAACGGCCTTATATAACAAGATTTTAGGTGGGGGTAATACTAATTTAAATCCTCACCTCCTCCAACCACAAGATCACTAAGCAGAAATCAACACTAGAACCTCCTCTGACCTCAACACCATTTCAAGGTTATCTGACTCTGGAACCTCCTCCACGTCAAGGTTATGGTGAAGGTCAGAGGTAGGTCGATTCTGGAACCTCCTCCGACCTTGACCTTGAAACTGGAACCTCCTCCGTGTCAAGGTTATGGCGAAGGTCACGTCAGGGATAGGCCGATTCTGGAACCTCCTCCGACTTTGACCTTGAATTTTTCCGTCAAGGTCGGAGGAGGTTCCAGAATCGGCCTATCCCTACTACTTAGGTGATAAATAGACATTAGTGATACGGGTAGTTTTTATTGCTTTATAACATTATTTTTGAACCTGTATACAGGGTGTCCCAACAGTGTGTTCTCGGGCCATATCTCCATAACTATTAAAGATACAAAAAAAATTTCAATACAATTTCTTTTTTAATTTAAGAGATCTACAACACAAAATTATTTTCATCTATACAGAGTGAATCAAAACAGTGGTGCCGGACACAACTTTTTTATTTCAAATGGAATGCCCTATATATGAAACCAAATTTGGATGGCACATAGAATTCTACACATTTTCTGTATACTATTGCCTATACCTAAACCTAACCGTTCTTGAGATATTTAACTTTTTGTCTAAAAACTGCCATTTGCAGCCGCTATTTTATTTATTGATATTTTATTTATTTTTAACTCTAAGAAAAAGATTTTTGGTACAGATGTAGTTGATACATAAGCTTATCATAAGCCATTATTAAATGTACTTTTATCGCTACAGGGTAGTCATGGTAATAAACAAAATCTCAGAAATTTCAGAATGACAGAACTCAATTTTCTTAAATAGCATGCCCTATATTTTTCTATCCTAAATTCTTCGCTTAATAAAGTACTTTCATTTTTCTTAAGTATGTCTTATACCTATCTGCGATATTTTCTGAGATTTTTAGATTTATTTGAATTATTTCTTTTAAAACGAGTTATTGTCTAAGGTGGCCGTGGAAAACGGCAAACAAATTAACTTGTTGACTTTAATAATTAATTTTCAAGCGACAATAATATACAGGCATTAGTTAGTTCTAGTACGTGACTCCTTTAAACAGTTATACATTTTTTGGTACTTACGTCATACATGCCCCAAGCTCTTCATGAGCTTGTCAGGAATGCGTTAAGCTGGTTATTGTAATATTCCGTCTAGAAACAGTTATAATCACTATCTGATAGCAGTACATTTTAATTTAAATAGTTTATAATAAAATATTATCGATTTTACACAGCAATAAAGTGAGTAGAGACTTTCAGTTTCGTTACAACAAAAATTATTCCATCTATCAAATGTGAATTTGTAAATTTCAAATAAATTATTGCAACTGTTATCTGCTGCAGTGGGGTAATTTTTTAAAT
Organism: Dorcus hopei; assembly: GCA_033060865.1. NCBI lineage: Eukaryota > Metazoa > Arthropoda > Insecta > Coleoptera > Lucanidae > Dorcus > Dorcus hopei. The sequence continues at coordinate 6,271,475 of JAUPFK010000013.1, forward strand.
TTTCATATTAACAATGAAGGCTTTCCTGTCGATGGGAAATTTCGTTATATTAAAAAAGAAACAGTCAAATGTGAATCTGTAAGTCTCAAATAAACTATTGCAAATGTTTTCTGTTACAGTGGGGTAAACTATAACATTTTTACATAACAATGAAGTGAATAAAGAAGTCTTAGTGTCAATGGAAAGTTTCCTTAAATGAAAAAAAAAAAACAAGTTGTCAAAATAAAGTAAAGCTGTAAGCCTGAAATAAATTATTTTACAATGAAGTGAAGAAAAAGGCTTTCGTGTCAATCTCATTTGATTAAAAAGATTTGCAACTGTGAAGTGAATTTGTAAACTTCAAATGAATTATTGCGGATTTTTTCTGCCACAGTGGGGTATTTTTTTAAATTTTTACATGAAGGCTTTCGTGTCAATGGAAAGTTTCGTTATATTAAAAAAAAGACAACTGTCAAATGTGAGTCTGCAAGTTTCAGATAAATCATTGCAAATGTTTTCTGTTACAGTGTAAACTGTTATAATTTTTACATAACAATGAAATGAATAAAGAGGTTTTATGAAAAAAAAAAAAAAAAAAACAAGTTGTCAAAATAATGTAAACCTGTAAGCCTGAAATAAATTATTTTACAATGAAGTGAATAAAAAGGCTTTTGTGTCAATTTCGTTAGATTAAAAAAAATCTCCAACTATCAAATGTGGAATTATGAACTTCACAAAAGTTATTGCGAATGTTTTCTGCTACAGCAGGGTAATTTTTTTTATCCACTATCACATTATAATTGGACTTTTATTTATTAATAAAATGCTATCTAAAACACTTATACAATAAATAACTGTTACGTTTACATAATGAAGATTCTCGTGTCAGTGGGAAGTTTCGCTATATTAAAAAAGAACGACAACTGTCAATTGTGAATCTGTAACCCTCAAATACATTATTTCAAATGTTTTCTGTTACAGTGGGGTAAACTAGAGGGTAAACTATCATCATTTTTGCATAACAATAAAGTAAATAAAGAATCTCTTGTGTCAATTTAAAGTATCGTTAGATTAAAAGAGAAAAACTAGCTGTCAAATTTGAATTTGTAAACCTCAAATAAATTTACATTTTATTGTTATATAAAAATTGTAGTAGTTACTCGAATACAGCAGAAAACGTTAGCATTAATTTGCGGAGTATTCTAGAAAACAGGACATGTCCATTTTGTATGAAAAATGGAATTTTAGTAGTTAAGAGTCAAGAATTTAGTGGCTTCAATAAAATATGTAGATGTAAGCAATTCAAATTGATCATGGGCTACTTTAAATGCTTAGAAAGTTAGGGTATTCAATAAAAACTTGACAAATTATAATTCTTAAATGTAATATTGGTGTTCAATCAAAGATGGATTTGTCCTGTTTTGCTAGAACGCTGCTCATTTATTTGGAGCTTACAAATTTACACTGAAAGCTGATTTTTTGAATCTATCGAGATTTCCAATTGTCCCGAAAGCCTCTTTATTCACGTCATTTTTACGCAAAAATGATAACAGTTTTTACCTCACAACACCAGGTGTCCTATGCCATGTGATCACCTTTCTAAAACTTTTATTTTTTAATCGACTTATACGAAATTTGAAAAGGATAAATTAATGTTCCCACATACTTTTGAGCACAATAGATATTCCGGTTTTACTGAAAGTGATGTCAACTTTTTTTTATTTTATTTTAAGTAGAACACCTTACAGGTATATTTTTACATCTTTGGAATTTGTAAATCATTGCGAGTCCGAAAATATATCACCAATTAGTTCGAAACCACTAAAAGAATGCAATTATCAAAATTGTACATTTGACGGCGCCGTTAATATCGGTCATTACTTCGGTGGGCAACTGTTTTTAATGGTTCCGAACTAGTCAGAAAATGTTGCTGGAACAAACCTATTAGTTTGCTCCACTATAGCCGAAAACTTTTGCAATAATTTATATGGAGTTTACAAATTCACACTCTAGGCTTTCAGTTGATATGAAAATCTCTTTATTCACTAGATTGTAATGTAAAAATGATATTAGTTTGCTCCACTATAGCTAAAAACATTTGCAATAATTTATTTGGGGCTTACAAATTCACATTGACAGCTGAAGTATTTTTTTTTATGAAACGAAACTTCCAATTGACACAAAAACCACTTTGTCCACTAGATAGTAACGTCAAAATACTACTAGTTTGCTCCACTATAGCCAAAAACATTTTCAATAATTTATTTGGGGCTTACAAATTCACATTGACAGCTGAAGTTGTTTTTTTTTTTTTTTTAATGAAACGAAACTTCCAATTGACACGAAAACCACTTTATTCACTAGATAGTAACGTAAAAATACTATTAGTTTGCTCCACTATAGCCAAAAACATTTGTAATTCACATTGACAGCTGAAGTTTTTTTTTTTAATTAAACGAAACTTCCAATTGACACGAAAACCACTTTATTCACTAGATAGTAACGTAAAAATACTATTAGCTTGCTCCACTATAGCCAAAAACATTTGTAATAATTTATTTGGGGCTTACAAATTCACATTGACAGCTGAAGTTGTTCTTTTTTTTTTTAATGAAACGAAACTTCCAATTGACACGAAAACCACTTTATTCACTAGATATTAACGTAAAAATACTATTAGTTTACTCCACTATTGCCAAAAACATTTGCAATAATTTATTTGGGGCTTACAAATTCACATTGAAAGCTGGAATTTTTCTTTAATTTTTTTAAATCTAACGAAGGTTCCAATTGATACGAAAATCTCTTTATTCACTAGATTGTAATGTAAAAATGATATTAGTTTGCTCCACTAGAGCTAAAGACATTTGCAATAATTTATTTGGGGCTTATAAATTCACATTGAAAGCTGGAATTTTTCTTTAATTTTTTTAAATCTAACGAAGCTTCCAATTGATACAAAAATTTCTTTATTCACTAGATTGTAATGTAAAAATGATATTAGTTTGCTCCGCTAAAGCTAAAAACATTTGCAATAATTTATTTGGGGCTTACAAATTCACATTGACAGCGGAAGTTGTCTTTTTTTTTTTTTTAATTAAACGAAACTTCCAATTGACACGAAAACCACTTTATTCACTAGATAGTAACGTAAAAATACTATTAGTTTGCTCCACTATAGCCAAAAACATTTGTAATTCACATTGACAGCTGAAGTTGTTTTTTTTTAATTAAACGAAACTTCCAATTGACACGAAAACCACTTTATTCACTAGATAGTAACGTAAAAATACTATTAGCTTGCTCCACTATAGCCAAAAACATTTGTAATAATTTATTTGGGGCTTACAAATTCACATTGACAGCTGAAGTTGTTCTTTTTTTTTAATGAAACGAAACTTCCAATTGACACGAAAACCACTTTATTCACTAGATATTAACGTAAAAATACTATTAGTTTACTCCACTATTGCCAAAAACATTTGCAATAATTTATTTGGGGCGTACAAATTCACATTGAAAGCTGGAATTTTTCTTTAATTTTTTTAAATCTAACGAAGGTTCCAATTGATACGAAAATCTCTTTATTCACTAGATTGTAATGTAAAAATGATATTAGTTTGCTCCACTAAAGTTAAAACATTTGCAACAATTTATTTGGGGCTTACAAAATCACATTGACAGCTGAAGTTGTTTTTTTTTTTTTAATGAAACCAAACTTCCAATTGATACGAAAACCACTTTATTCACTAGATTGTAATGTAAAAATGATATTAGTTTGCTCCACTATAGCTAAAAACATTTGCAATAATTTATTTGGGGCTTACAAATTCACATTGACAGCTGAAGTATTTTTTTTTTTTATGAAACGAAACTTCCAATTGACACAAAACCACTTTGTCCACTAGATAGTAACTTAAAAATAATTCTAGTTTGCTCCACTGTAGCTAAAAACATTTGCAATAATTTATTTGGGGCTTACAAATTCACATTGACAACTGAAGTTGTTTTTTTTTAATGAAACGAAACTTTCAATTGACACGAAAACCACTTTATTCACTAGATAGTAACGTAAAAATACTATTAGTTTGCTCCACTATAGCCAAAACATTTGCAATAATTTATTTGAGGCTTATAAATTCACATTGACAGCTGGAATTTTTCTTTAATTTTTTTAAATCTAACGACGCTTCCAATTGATACGAAAATCGTTTTATTCACTAGATTGTAATGTAAAAATGATATTAGTTTGCTCCGCTAAAGCTAAAAACATTTGCAATAATTTATTTGGGGCTTACAAATTCACATTGACAGCGGAAGTTGTTTTTTTTTTTTTTTAATTAAACGAAACTTCCAATTGACACGAAAACCACTTTATTCACTAGATAGTAACGTAAAAATACTATTAGTTTGCTCCACTATAGCCAAAAACATTTGTAATTCACATTGACAGCTGAAGTTGTTTTTTTTTTTTTAATTAAACGAAACTTCCAATTGACACGAAAACCACTTTATTCACTAGATAGTAACGTAAAAATACTATTAGCTTGCTCCACTATAGCCAAAAACATTTGTAATAATTTATTTGGGGCTTACGAATTCACATTGACAGCTGAAGTTGTTCTTTTTTTTTTAATGAAACGAAACTTCCAATTGACACGAAAACCACTTTATTCACTAGATATTAACGTAAAAATACTATTAGTTTACTCCACTATTGCCAAAAACATTTGCAATAATTTATTTGGAGCTTACAAATTCACATTGAAAGCTGGAATTTTTCTTTAATTTTTTTAAATCTAACGAAGGTTCCAATTGATACGAAAATCTCTTTATTCACTAGATTGTAATGTAAAAATGATATTAGTTTGCTCCACTAGAGCTAAAGACATTTGCAATAATTTATTTGGGGCTTATAAATTCACATTGAAAGCTGGAATTTTTCTTTAATTTTTTTAAATCTAACGAAGCTTCCAATTGATACAAAAATTTCTTTATTCACTAGATTGTAATGTAAAAATGATATTAGTTTGCTCCGCTAAAGTTAAAAACATTTGCAATAATTTATTTGGGGCTTACAAATTCACATTGACAGCGAAAGTTGTCTTTTTTTTTTTAATTAAACGAAACTTCCAATTGACCCGAAAACCACTTTATTCACTAGATAGTAACGTAAAAATACTATTAGTTTGCTCCACTATAGCCAAAAACATTTGTAATTCACATTGACAGCTGAAGTTGTTTTTTTTTTTAATTAAACGAAACTTCCAATTGACACGAAAACCACTTTATTCACTAGATAGTAACGTAAAAATACTATTAGCTAGCTCCACTATAGCCAAAAACATTTGTAATAATTTATTTGGGGCTTACAAATTCACATTGACAGCTGAAGTTGTTCTTTTTTTTTTAATGAAACGAAACTTCCAATTGACACGAAAACCACTTTATTCACTAGATATTAACGTAAAAATACTATTAGTTTACTCCACTATTGCCAAAAACATTTGCAATAATTTATTTGGGGCGTACAAATTCACATTGAAAGCTGGAATTTTTCTTTAATTTTTTTAAATCTAACGAAGGTTCCAATTGATACGAAAATCTCTTTATTCACTAGATTGTAATGTAAAAATGATATTAGTTTGCTCCACTAAAGTTAAAAACATTTGCAATAATTTATTTGGGGCTTACAAACTCACATTGACAGCTGAAGTTGTTTTTTTTTTAATGAAACCAAACTTCCAATTGATACGAAAACCACTTTATTCACTAGATTGTAATGTAAAAATGATATTAGTTTGCTCCACTATAGCTAAAAACATTTGCAATAATTTATTTGGGGCTTACAAATTCACATTGACAGCTGAAGTATTTTTTTTTTTTATGAAACGAAACTTCCAATTGACACAAAAACCACTTTGTCCACTAGATAGTAACGTCAAAATACTACTAGTTTGCTCCACTATAGCCAAAAACATTTTCAATAATTTATTTGGGGCTTACAAATTCACATTGACAGCTGAAGTTGTTTTTTTTTTTTTTTAATGAAACGAAACTTCCAATTGACACGAAAACCACTTTATTCACTAGATAGTAACGTAAAAATACTATTAGTTTGCTCCACTATAGCCAAAAACATTTGCAATAATTTATTTGAGGCTTACAAATTCATATTGACAGCTGGAATTTTTCTTTAATTTTTTTAAATCTAACGACGCTTCCAATTGATACGAAAATCGTTTTATTCACTAGATTGTAATGTAAAAATGGTATTAGTTTGCTCCGCTAAAGCTAAAAACATTTGCAATAATTTATTTGGGGCATACAAATTCACATTGACAGCTGAAGTTGTTTTTTTTTTTTTTTTAATTAAACGAAACTTCCAATTGACACGAAAACCACTTTATTCACTAGATAGTAACGTAAAAATACTATTAGCTTGCTCCACTATAGCCAAAAACATTTGTAATAATTTATTTGGGGCTTACAAATTCACATTGACAGCTGAAGTTGTTCTTTTTTTTTTAATGAAACGAAACTTCCAATTGACACGAAAACCACTTTATTCACTAGATATTAACGTAAAAATACTATTAGTTTACTCCACTATTGCCAAAAACATTTGCAATAATTTATTTGGGGCGTACAAATTCACATTGAAAGCTGGAATTTTTCTTAAATTTTTTTAAATCTAACGAAGGTTCCAATTGATACGAAAATCTCTTTATTCACTAGATTGTAATGTAAAATGATATTAGTTTGCTCCACTAAAGTTAAAACATTTGCAATAATTTATTTGGGGCTTACAAAATCACATTGACAGCTGAAGTTGTTTTTTTAATGAAACCAAACTTCCAATTGATACGAAAACCACTTTATTCACTAGATTGTAATGTAAAAATGATATTAGTTTGCTCCACTATAGCAAAAAACATTTGCAATAATTTATTTGTGGCATACAAAATCAACTTAACAGCAGAATTATTTTAATTTAATGAAACAAAACTTCAAATTGACACAATAACCAATATGTCCACTAGATAGTAACGTATAAGTACTATTAGTTTGTTCCACTGTAGCCAAAAACATTTGCAATAATTTATTTGGGGGTTACAAATTCACATTGACAGCTGAAGTTGTTTTTTTTTAATGAAACGAAACTTCCAATTGACACGATAACCACTTTATTCACTAGATAGTAACGTAAAAATACTATTAGTTTGCTCCATTATACCCAAAAACATTTGCAATCATTTATTTGGGGCTTACAAATTCACGTTGACAGCTGGAATTTTTCTTTAATTTTTAAATCTAACGAAGCTTCCAATTGATACGAAAATTTCTTTATTCACTAGATTGTAATGTAAAAATGATATTAGTTTGCTCCGCTAAAGCTAAAAACATTTGCAATAATTTATTTGGGGCATACAAATTCACATTGACAGCTGAAGTTGTTTTTTTTTTTTAATTAAACGAAACTTCCAATTGACACGAAAACCACTTTATTTACTAGATAGTAACGTAAAAATACTATTAGTTTGCTCCACTATAGCCAAAAACATTTGTAATTCACATTGACAGCTGAAGTAGTTATATTTTTTAATTAAACGAAACTTCCAATTGACACGAAAACCACTTTATTCACTAGATAGTAACGTAAAAATACTATTAGCTTGCTCCACTATAGCCAAAAACATTTGTAATAATTTATTTGGGGCTTACAAATTCACATTGACAGCTGAAGTTGTTCTTTTTTTTTTTAATGAAACGAAACTTCCAATTGACACGAAAACCACTTTATTCACTAGATATTAACGTAAAAATACTATTAGTTTACTCCACTATTGCCAAAAACATTTGCAATAATTTATTTGGGGCGTACAAATTCACATTGAAAGCTGGAATTTTTCTTAAATTTTTTTAAATCTAACGAAGGTTCCAATTGATACGAAAATCTCTTTATTCACTAGATTGTAATGTAAAAATGATATTAGTTTGCTCCACTAAAGTTAAAACATTTGCAATAATTTATTTGGGGCTTACAAAATCACATTGACAGCTGAAGTTGTTTTTTTTTTTTTAATGAAACCAAACTTCCAATTGATACGAAAACCACTTTATTCACTAGATTGTAATGTAAAAATGATATTAGTTTGCTCCACTATAGCTAAAAACATTTGCAATAATTTATTTGGGGCTTACAAATTCACATTGACAGCTGAAGTATTTTTTTTTTATGAAACGAAACTTCCAATTGACACAAAAACCACTTTGTCCACTAGATAGTAACGTCAAAATACTACTAGTTTGCTCCACTATAGCCAAAAACATTTTCAATAATTTATTTGGGGCTTACAAATTCACATTGACAGCTGAAGTTGTTTTTTTTTTTTTTAATGAAACGAAACTTCCAATTGACACGAAAACCACTTTATTCACTAGATAGTAACGTAAAAATACTATTAGTTTGCTCCACTATAGCCAAAAACATTTGCAATAATTTATTTGAGGCTTACAAATTCATATTGACAGCTGGAATTTTTCTTTAATTTTTTTAAATCTAACGAAGCTTCCAATTGATACGAAAATTTCTTTATTCACTAGATTGTAATGTAAAAATGATATTAGTTTGCTCCGCTAAAGCTAAAAACATTTGCAATAATTTATTTGGGGCATACAAATTCACATTGACAGCTGAAGTTGTTTTTTTTTTTTTTTTAATTAAACGAAACTTCCAATTGACACGAAAACCACTTTATTCACTAGATAGTAACGTAAAAATACTATTAGTTTGCTCCACTATAGCCAAAAACATTTGTAATTCACATTGACAGCTGAAGTTGTTTTTTTTTTTTAATTAAACGAAACTTCCAATTGACACGAAAACCACTTTATTCACTAGATAGTAACGTAAAAATACTATTAGCTTGCTCCACTATAGCCAAAAACATTTGTAATAATTTATTTGGGGCTTACAAATTCACATTGACAGCTGAAGTTGTTCTTTTTTTTTTAATGAAACGAAACTTCCAATTGACACGAAAACCACTTTATTCACTAGATATTAACGTAAAAATACTATTAGTTTACTCCACTATTGCCAAAAACATTTGCAATAATTTATTTGGGGCGTACAAATTCACATTGAAAGCTGGAATTTTTCTTAAATTTTTTTAAATCTAACGAAGGTTCCAATTGATACGAAAATCTCTTTATTCACTAGATTGTAATGTAAAAATGATATTAGTTTGCTCCACTAAAGTTAAAACATTTGCAATAATTTATTTGGGGCTTACAAAATCACATTGACAGCTGAAGTTGTTTTTTTTTTTTTAATGAAACCAAACTTCCAATTGATACGAAAACCACTTTATTCACTAGATTGTAATGTAAAAATGATATTAGTTTGCTCCACTATAGCTAAAAACATTTGCAATAATTTATTTGGGGCTTACAAATTCACATTGACAGCTGAAGTATTTTTTTTTTTATGAAACGAAACTTCCAATTGACACAAAAACCACTTTGTCCACTAGATAGTAACGTCAAAATACTACTAGTTTGCTCCACTATAGCCAAAAACATTTTCAATAATTTATTTGGGGCTTACAAATTCACATTGACAGCTGAAGTTGTTTTTTTTTTTTTTAATGAAACGAAACTTCCAATTGACACGAAAACCACTTTATTCACTAGATAGTAACGTAAAAATACTATTAGTTTGCTCCACTATAGCCAAAAACATTTGCAATAATTTATTTGAGGCTTACAAATTCATATTGACAGCTGGAATTTTTCTTTAATTTTTTTAAATCTAACGACGCTTCCAATTGATACGAAAATCGTTTTATTCACTAGATTGTAATGTAAAAATGATATTAGTTTGCTCCGCTAAAGCTAAAAACATTTGCAATAATTTATTTGGGGCTTACAAATTCACATTGACAGCGGAAGTTGTTTTTTTTTTTTTTTAATTAAACGAAACTTCCAATTGACACGAAAACCACTTTATTCACTAGATAGTAACGTAAAAATACTATTAGTTTGCTCCACTATAGCCAAAAACATTTGTAATTCACATTGACAGCTGAAGTTGTTTTTTAATTAAACGAAACTTCCAATTGACACGAAAACCACTTTATTCACTAGATAGTAACGTAAAAATACTATTAGCTTGCTCCACTATAGCCAAAAACATTTGTAATAATTTTTGGGGCTTACAAATTCACATTGACAGCTGAAGTTGTTCTTTTTTTAATGAAACGAAACTTCCAATTGACACGAAAACCACTTTATTCACTAGATATTAACGTAAAAATACTATTAGTTTACTCCACTATTGCCAAAAACATTTGCAATAATTTATTTGGGGCTTACAAATTCACATTGAAAGCTGGAATTTTTCTTTAATTTTTTTAAATCTAACGAAGGTTCCAATTGATACGAAAATCTCTTTATTCACTAGATTGTAATGTAAAAATGATATTAGTTTGCTCCACTAGAGCTAAAGACATTTGCAATAATTTATTTGGGGCTTATAAATTCACATTGAAAGCTGGAATTTTTCTTTAATTTTTTTAAATCTAACGAAGCTTCCAATTGATACGAAAATTTCTTTATTCACTAGATTGTAATGTAAAATGATATTAGTTTGCTCCACTAAAGTTAAAAACATTTGCAATAATTTATTTGGGGCTTACAAACTCACATTGACAGCTGAAGTTGTTTTTTTTTTTAATGAAACCAAACTTCCAATTGATACGAAAACCACTTTATTCACTAGATAGTAACGTAAAAATACTATTAGTTTGCTCCACTATTGCCAAAACATTTGTAATTCACATTGACAGCTGAAGTTGTTTTTTTAATTAAACGAAACTTCCAATTGACACGAAAACCACTTTATTCACTAGATAGTAACGTAAAAATACTATTAGCTTGCTCCACTATAGCCAAAAACATTTGTAATAATTTATTTGGGGCTTACAAATTCACATTTACAGCTGAAGTTGTTCTTTTTTAATGAAACGAAACTTCCAATTGACACAAAAACCACTTTATTCACTAGATATTAACGTAAAAATACTATTAGTTTACTCCACTATTGCCAAAAACATTTGCAATAATTTATTTGGGGCGTACAAATTCACATTGAAAGCTGGAATTTTTCTTAAATTTTTTTAAATCTAACGAAGGTTCCAATTGATACGAAAATCTCTTTATTCACTAGATTGTAATGTAAAAATGATATTAGTTTGCTCCACTAAAGTTAAAACATTTGCAATAATTTATTTGGGGCTTACAAAATCACATTGACAGCTGAAGTTGTTTTTTTTTTTAATGAAACCAAACTTCCAATTGATACGAAAACCACTTTATTCACTAGATTGTAATGTAAAAATGATATTAGTTTGCTCCACTATAGCTAAAAACATTTGCAATAATTTATTTGGGGCTTACAAATTCACATTGACAGCTGAAGTATTTTTTTTTATGAAACGAAACTTCCAATTGACACAAAAACCACTTTGCCCACTAGATAGTAACGTCAAAATACTACTAGTTTGCTCCACTATAGCCAAAAACATTTGCAATAATTTATTTGGGGGTTACAAATTCACGTTGACAGCTGAAGTTGTTTTTTTTTAATGAAACGAAACTTCCAATTGACACGAAAACCACTTTATTCACTAGATAGTAACGTAAAAATACTATTAGTTTGCTCCACTATAGCCAAAAACATTTGCAATAATTTATTTGAGGCTTACAAATTCATATTGACAGCTGGAATTTTTCTTTAATTTTTTTAAATCTAACGACGCTTCCAATTGATACGAAAATCGTTTTATTCACTAGATTGTAATGTAAAATGATATTAGTTTGCTCCACTAGAGCTAAAGACATTTGCAATAATTTATTTGGGGCTTATAAATTCACATTGAAAGCTGGAATTTTTCTTTAATTTTTTAAATCTAACGAAGCTTCCAATTGATACGAAAATCTCTTTATTCACTAGATTGTAATGTAAAAATGATATTAGTTTGCTCCACTATAGCCAAAACATTTTCAATAATTTATTTGGAGCTTACAAATTCACATTCAAAGCTGGAATTTTACTTTAATTTTTTTAAATCTAAAGAAGCTTCCAATTGATACGAAAATTTCTTTATTCACTAGATTGTAATGTAAAAATGATATTAGTTTGCTCCGCTAAAGCTAAAAACATTTGCAATAATTTATTTGGGGCTTACAAATTCACATTGACAGCGGAAGTTGTTTTTTTTTTTTTTTTAATTAAACGAAACTTCCAATTGACACGAAAACCACTTTATTCACTAGATAGTAACGTAAAAATACTATTAGTTTGCTCCACTATAGCCAAAAACATTTGTAATTCACATTGACAGCTGAAGTTGTTTTTTTTTTTAATTAAACGAAACTTCCAATTGACACGAAAACCACTTTATTCACTAGATAGTAACGTAAAAATACTATTAGCTTGCTCCACTATAGCCAAAAACATTTGTAATAATTTATTTGGGGCTTACAAATTCACATTGACAGCTGAAGTTGTTCTTTTTTTTTTTAATGAAACGAAACTTCCAATTGACACGAAAACCACTTTATTCACTAGATATTAACGTAAAAATACTATTAGTTTACTCCACTATTGCCAAAAACATTTGCAATAATTTATTTGGGGCTTACAAATTCACATTGAAAGCTGGAATTTTTCTTTAATTTTTTTAAATCTAACGAAGGTTCCAATTGATACGAAAATCTCTTTATTCACTAGATTGTAATGTAAAAATGATATTAGTTTGCTCCACTAGAGCTAAAGACATTTGCAATAATTTATTTGGGGCTTATAAATTCACATTGAAAGCTGGAATTTTTCTTTAATTTTTTTAAATCTAACGAAGCTTCCAATTGATACGAAAATTTCTTTATTCACTAGATTGTAATGTAAAAATGATATTAGTTTGCTCCGCTAAAGCTAAAAACATTTGCAATAATTTATTTGGGGCATACAAATTCACATTGACAGCTGAAGTTGTTTTTTTTTTTTTTTTAATTAAACGAAACTTCCAATTGACACGAAAACCACTTTATTCACTAGATAGTAACGTAAAAATACTATTAGTTTGCTCCACTATAGCCAAAAACATTTGTAATTCACATTGACAGCTGAAGTTGTTTTTTTTTAATTAAACGAAACTTCCAATTGACACGAAAACCACTTTATTCACTAGATAGTAACGTAAAAATACTATTAGCTTGCTCCACTATAGCCAAAAACATTTGTAATAATTTATTTGGGGCTTACAAATTCACATTGACAGCTGAAGTTGTTCTTTTTTTTTAATGAAACGAAACTTCCAATTGACACAAAAACCACTTTATTCACTAGATATTAACGTAAAAATACTATTAGTTTACTCCACTATTGCCAAAAACATTTGCAATAATTTATTTGGGGCGTACAAATTCACATTGAAAGCTGGAATTTTTCTTAAATTTTTTTAAATCTAACGAAGGTTCCAATTGATACGAAAATCTCTTTATTCACTAGATTGTAATGTAAAAATGATATTAGTTTGCTCCACTAAAGTTAAAACATTTGCAATAATTTATTTGGGGCTTACAAAATCACATTGACAGCTGAAGTTGTTTTTTTTTAATGAAACCAAACTTCCAATTGATACGAAAACCACTTTATTCACTAGATTGTAATGTAAAAATGATATTAGTTTGCTCCACTATAGCTAAAAACATTTGCAATAATTTATTTGGGGCTTACAAATTCACATTGACAGCTGAAGTATTTTTTTTTTATGAAACGAAACTTCCAATTGACACAAAAACCACTTTGTCCACTAGATAGTAACGTCAAAATACTACTAGTTTGCTCCACTATAGCCAAAAACATTTTCAATAATTTATTTGGGGCTTACAAATTCACATTGACAGCTGAAGTTGTTTTTTTTTTTTTTTAATGAAACGAAACTTCCAATTGACACGAAAACCACTTTATTCACTAGATAGTAACGTAAAAATACTATTAGTTTGCTCCACTATAGCCAAAAACATTTGCAATAATTTATTTGAGGCTTACAAATTCATATTGACAGCTGGAATTTTTCTTTAATTTTTTTAAATCTAACGACGCTTCCAATTGATACGAAAATCGTTTTATTCACTAGATTGTAATGTAAAAATGATATTAGTTTGCTCCACTAGAGCTAAAGACATTTGCAATAATTTATTTGGGGCTTATAAATTCACATTGAAAGCTGGAATTTTTCTTTAATTTTTTTAAATCTAACGAAGCTTCCAATTGATACGAAAATCTCTTTATTCACTAGATTGTAATGTAAAAATGATATTAGTTTGCTCCACTATAGCCAAAACATTTTCAATAATTTATTTGGAGCTTACAAATTCACATTCAAAGCTGGAATTTTACTTTAATTTTTTTAAATCTAAAGAAGCTTCCAATTGATACGAAAATTTCTTTATTCACTAGATTGTAATGTAAAAATGATATTAGTTTGCTCCGCTAAAGCTAAAAACATTTGCAATAATTTATTTGGGGCTTACAAAATCACATTGACAGCTGAAGTTGTTTTTTTTTAATGAAACCAAACTTCCAATTGATACGAAAACCACTTTATTCACTAGATTGTAATGTAAAATGATATTAGTTTGCTCCACTATAGCTAAAAACATTTGCAATAATTTATTTGGGGCTTACAAATTCACATTGACAGCTGAAGTATTTTTTTTTATGAAACGAAACTTCCAATTGACACAAAACCACTTTATTCACTAGATAGTAACGTAAACGTACTATTAGTTTGTTCCACTTTAGCCAAAAGCATTTGCAATAATTTATTTGGTGCTTACAAATTCACATTGACAGCTGAAGTTGTTTTTTTTTTTATGAAACGAAACTTCCAAGTGACACGAAAACCACTTTATTCACTAGATAGTAACGTAAAAATACTATTAGTTTGCTCCACTATAGCCAAAAACATTTGCAATAATTTATTTGAGGCTTACAAATTCATATTGACAGCTGGAATTTTTCTTTAATTTTTTTAAATCTAACGACGCTTCCAATTGATACGAAAATCGTTTTATTCACTAGATTGTAATGTAAAAATGATATTAGTTTGCTCCACTAGAGCTAAAGACATTTGCAATAATTTATTTGGGGCTTATAAATTCACATTGAAAGCTGGAATTTTTCTTTAATTTTTTTAAATCTAACGAAGCTTCCAATTGATACGAAAATCTCTTTATTCACTAGATTGTAATGTAAAAATGATATTAGTTTGCTCCACTATAGCCAAAACATTTTCAATAATTTATTTGGAGCTTACAAATTCACATTCAAAGCTGGAATTTTACTTTAATTTTTTTAAATCTAAAGAAGCTTCCAATTGATACGAAAATTTCTTTATTCACTAGATTGTAATGTAAAAATGATATTAGTTTGCTCCGCTAAAGCTAAAAACATTTGCAATAATTTATTTGGGGCTTACAAATTCACATTGACAGCGGAAGTTGTTTTTTTTTTTTTTTAATTAAACGAAACTTCCAATTGACACGAAAACCACTTTATTCACTAGATAGTAACGTAAAAATACTATTAGTTTGCTCCACTATAGCCAAAAACATTTGTAATTCACATTGACAGCTGAAGTTGTTTTTTTTTTTTAATTAAACGAAACTTCCAATTGACACGAAAACCACTTTATTCACTAGATAGTAACGTAAAAATACTATTAGCTTGCTCCACTATAGCCAAAAACATTTGTAATAATTTATTTGGGGCTTACAAATTCACATTGACAGCTGAAGTTGTTCTTTTTTTTTAATGAAACGAAACTTCCAATTGACACGAAAACCACTTTATTCACTAGATATTAACGTAAAAATACTATTAGTTTACTCCACTATTGCCAAAAACATTTGCAATAATTTATTTGGGGCTTACAAAATCACATTGACAGCTGAAGTTGTTTTTTTTTTTTAATGAAACCAAACTTCCAATTGATACGAAAACCACTTTATTCACTAGATTGTAATGTAAAAATGATATTAGTTTGCTCCACTATAGCTAAAAACATTTGCAATAATTTATTTGGGGCTTACAAATTCACATTGACAGCGGAAGTTGTTTTTTTTTTTTTTTTTAATTAAACGAAACTTCCAATTGACACGAAAACCACTTTATTCACTAGATAGTAACGTAAAAATACTATTAGTTTGCTCCACTATAGCCAAAAACATTTGTAATTCACATTGACAGCTGAAGTTGTTTTTTTTTTTAATTAAACGAAACTTCCAATTGACACGAAAACCACTTTATTCACTAGATAGTAACGTAAAAATACTATTAGCTTGCTCCACTATAGCCAAAAACATTTGTAATAATTTATTTGGGGCTTACAAATTCACATTGACAGCTGAAGTTGTTCTTTTTTTTTTAATGAAACGAAACTTCCAATTGACACGAAAACCACTTTATTCACTAGATATTAACGTAAAAATACTATTAGTTTACTCCGCTATTGCCAAAAACATTTGCAATAATTTATTTGGGGCTTACAAATTCACATTGAAAGCTGGAATTTTTCTTTAATTTTTTTAAATCTAACGAAGGTTCCAATTGATACGAAAATCTCTTTATTCACTAGATTGTAATGTAAAATGATATTAGTTTGCTCCACTAGAGCTAAAGACATTTGCAATAATTTATTTGGGGCTTATAAATTCACATTGAAAGCTGGAATTTTTCTTTAATTTTTTTAAATCTAACGAAGCTTCCAATTGATACGAAAATTTCTTTATTCACTAGATTGTAATGTAAAAATGATATTAGTTTGCTCCGCTAAAGCTAAAAACATTTGCAATAATTTATTTGGGGCTTACAAAATCACATTGACAGCTGAAGTTGTTTTTTTTAATGAAACCAAACTTCCAATTGATACGAAAACCACTTTATTCACTAGATTGTAATGTAAAAATGATATTAGTTTGCTCCACTATTGCCAAAAACATTTGCAATAATTTATTTGGGGCTTACAAAATCACATTGACAGCTGAAGTTGTTTTTTTTTTTTTAATGAAACCAAACGAAAATCGTTTTATTCACTAGATTGTAATGTAAAAATGATATTAGTTTGCTCCACTAGAGCTAAAGACATTTGCAATAATTTATTTGGGGCTTATAAATTCACATTGAAAGCTGGAATTTTTCTTTAATTTTTTTTAATCTAACGAAGCTTCCAATTGATACGAAAACCACTTTATTCACTAGATTGTAATGTAAAAATGATATTAGTTTGCTCCACTATAGCTAAAAACATTTGCAATAATTTATTTGGGGCTTACAAATTCACATTGACAGCGGAAGTTGTTTTTTTTTTAATTAAACGAAACTTCCAATTGACACGAAAACCACTTTATTCACTAGATAGTAACGTAAAAATACTATTAGTTTGCTCCACTATAGCCAAAAACATTTGTAATTCACATTGACAGCTGAAGTTGTTTTTTTTTTTAATTAAACGAAACTTCCAATTGACACGAAAACCACTTTATTCACTAGATAGTAACGTAAAAATACTATTAGCTTGCTCCACTATAGCCAAAAACATTTGTAATAATTTATTTGGGGCTTACAAATTCACATTGACAGCTGAAGTATTTTTTTTTTTATGAAACGAAACTTCCAATTGACACAAAAACCACTTTGTCCACTAGATAGTAACGTCAAAATACTACTAGTTTGCTCCACTATAGCCAAAAACATTTTCAATAATTTATTTGGGGCTTACAAATTCACATTGACAGCTGAAGTTGTTTTTTTTAATTAAACGAAACTTCCAATTGTCACGAATACCACTTTCGTCACGAGATAGTAACGTTAAAATACTATTAGTTTGCTCCACTATAGCCAAAACATTTGTAATTCACATTGACAGCTGGAGTTGTTTTTTTTTAATTAAACGAAACATCCAATTGACACGAAAACCACTTTATTCACTAGATAGTAACGTAAAAATACTATTAGCTTGCTCCACTATAGCCAAAAACATTTGTAATAATTTATTTGGGGCTTACAAATTCACATTGACAGCTGAAGTTGTTCTTTTTTAATGAAACGAAACTTCCAATTGACACGAAAACCACTTTATTCACTAGATAGTAACGTAAAAATACTATTAGTTTGCTCCACTATAGCCAAAAACATTTGCAATAATTTATTTGAGGCTTACAAATTCATATTGACAGCTGGAATTTTTCTTTAATTTTTTTAAATCTAACGACGCTTCCAATTGATACGAAAATCGTTTTATTCACTAGATTGTAATGTAAAAATGATAACCGGTGATCAACATAAAAACGAATTAGAGCAGGCGCTGGAATTTAAAAGTGGGTCTAGAATAACGACATACTAACATTTATTGTCAATTAATTATGTTATAAATTATAAATTATAAAAGTTCGAATAGAAACGTTGAAAAAGTGATTGAAGGAACGTCCGATGAACTAAATGCACACATGCGTGTTTGGTTGCAACGCCAACTCTAATTCGTTTTTCAGTTGATCACTTGTTATTAGTTTGCTCCACTAGAGCTAAAGACATTTGCAATAATTTATTAGGGGCTTATAAATTCACATTGAAAGCTGGAATTTTTCTTTAATTTTTTTAAATCTAACGAAGGTTCCAATTGATACGAAAATCTCTTTATTCACTAGATTGTAATGTAAAAATGATATTAGTTTGCTCCACTAGAGCTAAAGACATTTGCAATAATTTATTTGGGGCTTATAAATTCACATTGAAAGCTGGAATTTTTCTTTAATTTTTTTAAATCTAACGAAGGTTCCAATTGATACGAAAATCTCTTTATTCACTAGATTGTAATGTAAAAATGATATTAGTTTGCTCCACTAGAGCTAAAGACATTTGCAATAATTTATTTGGGGCTTATAAATTCACATTGAAAGCTGGAATTTTTCTTTAATTTTTTTAAATCTAACGAAGCTTCCAATTGATACGAAAATTTCTTTATTCACTAGATTGTAATGTAAAAATGATATTAGTTTGCTCCGCTAAAGCTAAAAACATTTGCAATAATTTATTTGGGGCTTACAAATTCACATTGACAGCGGAAGTTGCTTTTTTTTTAATGAAACGAAACTTTCAATTGACACGAAAACCACTCTATTCACTAGATAGTAACGTAAAAATACTATTAGTTTGCTCCACTAGAGCCAAAAACATTTGCAATAATTCACATTGACAGCTGAAGTTGTTTTTTTTAATTAAACGAAACTTCCAATTGACACGAAAACCACTTTATTCACTAGATAGTAACGTAAAAATACTATTAGCTTGCTCCACTATAGCCAAAAACATTTGTAATAATTTTTTGGGGCTTACAAATTCACATTGACAGCTGAAGTTGTTCTTTTTTTTTTAATGAAACAGAAACTTCCAATTGACACGAAAACCACTTTATTCACTAGATATTAACGTAAAAATACTATTAGTTTACTCCACTATTGCCAAAACATTTGCAATAATTTATTTGGGGCTTACAAATTCACATTGAAAGCTGGAATTTTTCTTTAATTTTTTAAATCTAACGAAGGTTCCAATTGATACGAAAATCTCTTTATTCACTAGATTGTAATGTAAAATGATATTAGTTTGCTCCACTAGAGCTAAAGACATTTGCAATAATTTATTTGGGGCTTATAAATTCACATTGAAAGCTGGAATTTTTCTTTAATTTTTAAATCTAACGAAGCTTCCAATTGATACGAAAATTTCTTTATTCACTAGATTGTAATGTAAAAATGATATTAGTTTGCTCCGCTAAAGCTAAAAACATTTGCAATAATTTATTTGGGGCATACAAATTCACATTGACAGCTGAAGTTGTTTTTTTTTAATTAAACGAAACTTCCAATTGACCCGAAAACCACTTTATTCACTAGATAGTAACGTAAAAATACTATTAGTTTGCTCCACTATAGCCAAAAACATTTGTAATTCACATTGACAGCTGAAGTTGTTTTTTTTAATTAAACGAAACTTCCAATTGACACGAAAACCACTTTATTCACTAGATAGTAACGTAAAAATACTATTAGCTTGCTCCACTATAGCCAAAAACATTTGTAATAATTTATTTGGGGCTTACAAATTCACATTGACAGCTGAAGTTGTTCTTTTTTTAATGAAACGAAACTTCCAATTGACACAAAACCACTTTATTCACTAGATATTAACGTAAAAATACTATTAGTTTACTCCACTATTGCCAAAAACATTTGCAATAATTTATTTGGGGCGTACAAATTCACATTGAAAGCTGGAATTTTTCTTAAATTTTTTTAAATCTAACGAAGGTTCCAATTGATACGAAAATCTCTTTATTCACTAGATTGTAATGTAAAAATGATATTAGTTTGCTCCACTAAAGTTAAAACATTTGCAATAATTTATTTGGGGCTTACAAAATCACATTGACAGCTGAAGTTGTTTTTTTTTTTTTAATGAAACCAAACTTCCAATTGATACGAAAACCACTTTATTCACTAGATTGTAATGTAAAAATGATATTAGTTTGCTCCACTATAGCTAAAAACATTTGCAATAATTTATTTGGGGCTTACAAATTCACATTGACAGCTGAAGTATTTTTTTTTTTATGAAACGAAACTTCCAATTGACACAAAAACCACTTTGTCCACTAGATAGTAACGTCAAAATACTACTAGTTTGCTCCACTATAGCCAAAAACATTTTCAATAATTTATTTGGGGCTTACAAATTCACATTGACAGCTGAAGTTGTTTTTTTTTTTTTTTTTAATGAAACGAAACTTCCAATTGACACGAAAACCACTTTATTCACTAGATAGTAACGTAAAAATACTATTAGTTTGCTCCACTATAGCCAAAAACATTTGCAATAATTTATTTGAGGCTTACAAATTCATATTGACAGCTGGAATTTTCTTTAATTTTTTAAATCTAACGACGCTTCCAATTGATACGAAAATCGTTTTATTCACTAGATTGTAATGTAAAAATGATATTAGTTTGCTCCACTAGAGCTAAAGACATTTGCAATAATTTATTTGGGGCTTATAAATTCACATTGAAAGCTGGAATTTTTCTTTAATTTTTTTAAATCTAACGAAGCTTCCAATTGATACGAAAATCTCTTTATTCACTAGATTGTAATGTAAAAATGATATTAGTTTGCTCCACTATAGCCAAAACATTTTCAATAATTTATTTGGAGCTTACAAATTCACATTCAAAGCTGGAATTTTACTTTAATTTTTTTAAATCTAAAGAAGCTTCCAATTGATACGAAAATTTCTTTATTCACTAGATTGTAATGTAAAAATGATATTAGTTTGCTCCGCTAAAGCTAAAAACATTTGCAATAATTTATTTGGGGCTTACAAATTCACATTGACAGCGGAAGTTGCTTTTTTTTTAATTAAACGAAACTTCCAATTGACACGAAAACCACTTTATTCACTAGATAGTAACGTAAAAATACTATTAGTTTGCTCCACTATAGCCAAAAACATTTGTAATTCACATTGACAGCTGAAGTTGTTTTTTTTTTTAATTAAACGAAACTTCCAATTGACACGAAAACCACTTTATTCACTAGATAGTAACGTAAAAATACTATTAGCTTGCTCCACTATAGCCAAAAACATTTGTAATAATTTATTTGGGGCTTACAAATTCACATTGACAGCTGAAGTTGTTCTTTTTTTTTTAATGAAACGAAACTTCCAATTGACACGAAAACCACTTTATTCACTAGATATTAACGTAAAAATACTATTAGTTTACTCCACTATTGCCAAAAACATTTGCAATAATTTATTTGGGGCTTACAAATTCACATTGAAAGCTGGAATTTTTCTTTAATTTTTTTAAATCTAACGAAGGTTCCAATTGATACGAAAATCTCTTTATTCACTAGATTGTAATGTAAAAATGATATTAGTTTGCTCCACTAGAGCTAAAGACATTTGCAATAATTTATTTGGGGCTTATAAATTCACATTGAAAGCTGGAATTTTTCTTTAATTTTTTTAAATCTAACGAAGCTTCCAATTGATACGAAAATTTCTTTATTCACTAGATTGTAATGTAAAAATGATATTAGTTTGCTCCGCTAAAGCTAAAAACATTTGCAATAATTTATTTGGGGCATACAAATTCACATTGACAGCTGAAGTTGTTTTTTTTTTTTTTTAATTAAACGAAACTTCCAATTGACACGAAAACCACTTTATTCACTAGATAGTAACGTAAAAATACTATTAGTTTGCTCCAGTATAGCCAAAAACATTTGTAATTCACATTGACAGCTGAAGTTGTTTTTTTTTTTTTAATTAAACGAAACTTCCAATTGACACGAAAACCACTTTATTCACTAGATAGTAACGTAAAAATACTATTAGCTTGCTCCACTATAGCCAAAAACATTTGTAATAATTTATTTGGGGCTTACAAATTCACATTGACAGCTGAAGTTGTTCTTTTTTTTTTAATGAAACGAAACTTCCAATTGACACAAAAACCACTTTATTCACTAGATATTAACGTAAAAATACTATTAGTTTACTCCACTATTGCCAAAAACATTTGCAATAATTTATTTGGGGCGTACAAATTCACATTGAAAGCTGGAATTTTTCTTAAATTTTTTTAAATCTAACGAAGGTTCCAATTGATACGAAAATCTCTTTATTCACTAGATTGTAATGTAAAAATGATATTAGTTTGCTCCACTAAAGTTAAAACATTTGCAATAATTTATTTGGGGCTTACAAAATCACATTGACAGCTGAAGTAGTTTTTTTTAATGAAACCAAACTTCCAATTGATACGAAAACCACTTTATTCACTAGATTGTAATGTAAAAATGATATTAGTTTGCTCCACTATAGCTAAAAACATTTGCAATAATTTATTTGGGGCTTACAAATTCACATTGACAGCTGAAGTATTTTTTTTTTTATGAAACGAAACTTCCAATTGACACAAAAACCACTTTGTCCACTAGATAGTAACGTCAAAATACTACTAGTTTGCTCCACTATAGCCAAAAACATTTTCAATAATTTATTTGGGGCTTACAAATTCACATTGACAGCTGAAGTTGTTTTTTTTTTTTTTAATGAAACGAAACTTCCAATTGACACGAAAACCACTTTATTCACTAGATAGTAACGTAAAAATACTATTAGTTTGCTCCACTATAGCCAAAAACATTTGCAATAATTTATTTGAGGCTTACAAATTCATATTGACAGCTGGAATTTTTCTTTAATTTTTTTAAATCTAACGACGCTTCCAATTGATACGAAAATCGTTTTATTCACTAGATTGTAATGTAAAAATGATATTAGTTTGCTCCACTAGAGCTAAAGACATTTGCAATAATTTATTTGGGGCTTATAAATTCACATTGAAAGCTGGAATTTTTCTTTAATTTTTTTAAATCTAACGAAGCTTCCAATTGATACGAAAATCTCTTTATTCACTAGATTGTAATGTAAAAATGATATTAGTTTGCTCCACTATAGCCAAAACATTTTCAATAATTTATTTGGAGCTTACAAATTCACATTCAAAGCTGGAATTTTACTTTAATTTTTTTAAATCTAAAGAAGCTTCCAATTGATACGAAAATTTCTTTATTCACTAGATTGTAATGTAAAAATGATATTAGTTTGCTCCGCTAAAGCTAAAAACATTTGCAATAATTTATTTGGGGCTTACAAAATCACATTGACAGCTGAAGTTGTTTTTTTTTTTTTAATGAAACCAAACTTCCAATTGATACGAAAACCACTTTATTCACTAGATTGTAATGTAAAAATGATATTAGTTTGCTCCACTATAGCTAAAAACATTTGCAATAATTTATTTGGGGCTTACAAATTCACATTGACAGCTGAAGTATTTTTTTTTTATGAAACGAAACTTCCAATTGACACAAAAACCACTTTGTCCACTAGATAGTAACGTCAAAATACTACTAGTTTGCTCCACTATAGCCAAAAACATTTTCAATAATTTATTTGGGGCTTACAAATTCACATTGACAGCTGAAGTTGTTTTTTTTTTTTTAATGAAACGAAACTTCCAATTGACACGAAAACCACTTTATTCACTAGATAGTAACGTAAAAATACTATTAGTTTGCTCCACTATAGCCAAAAACATTTGCAATAATTTATTTGAGGCTTACAAATTCATATTGACAGCTGGAATTTTTCTTTAATTTTTTTAAATCTAACGACGCTTCCAATTGATACGAAAATCGTTTTATTCACTAGATTGTAATGTAAAAATGATATTAGTTTGCTCCACTAGAGCTAAAGACATTTGCAATAATTTATTTGGGGCTTATAAATTCACATTGAAAGCTGGAATTTTTCTTTAATTTTTTTAAATCTAACGAAGCTTCCAATTGATACGAAAATCTCTTTATTCACTAGATTGTAATGTAAAAATGATATTAGTTTGCTCCACTATAGCCAAAACATTTTCAATAATTTATTTGGAGCTTACAAATTCACATTCAAAGCTGGAATTTTACTTTAATTTTTTTAAATCTAAAGAAGCTTCCAATTGATACGAAAATTTCTTTATTCACTAGATTGTAATGTAAAAATGATATTAGTTTGCTCCGCTAAAGCTAAAAACATTTGCAATAATTTATTTGGGGCTTACAAATTCACATTGACAGCGGAAGTTGTTTTTTTTTTTTTAATTAAACGAAACTTCCAATTGACACGAAAACCACTTTATTCACTAGATAGTAACGTAAAAATACTATTAGTTTGCTCCACTATAGCCAAAAACATTTGTAATTCACATTGACAGCTGAAGTTGTTTTTTTTTTTAATTAAACGAAACTTCCAATTGACACGAAAACCACTTTATTCACTAGATAGTAACGTAAAAATACTATTAGCTTGCTCCACTATAGCCAAAAACATTTGTAATAATTTATTTGGGGCTTACAAATTCACATTGACAGCTGAAGTTGTTCTTTTTTTTTTAATGAAACGAAACTTCCAATTGACACGAAAACCACTTTATTCACTAGATATTAACGTAAAAATACTATTAGTTTACTCCACTATTGCCAAAAACATTTGCAATAATTTATTTGGGGCTTACAAAATCACATTGACAGCTGAAGTTGTTTTTTTTTTTTAATGAAACCAAACTTCCAATTGATACGAAAACCACTTTATTCACTAGATTGTAATGTAAAAATGATATTAGTTTGCTCCACTATAGCTAAAAACATTTGCAATAATTTATTTGGGGCTTACAAATTCACATTGACAGCGGAAGTTGTTTTTTTTTTTTTTAATTAAACGAAACTTCCAATTGACACGAAAACCACTTTATTCACTAGATAGTAACGTAAAAATACTATTAGTTTGCTCCACTATAGCCAAAAACATTTGTAATTCACATTGACAGCTGAAGTTGTTTTTTTTTT
Source organism: Dorcus hopei (assembly GCA_033060865.1). Taxonomy (NCBI): domain Eukaryota; kingdom Metazoa; phylum Arthropoda; class Insecta; order Coleoptera; family Lucanidae; genus Dorcus; species Dorcus hopei. The sequence continues at coordinate 6,297,048 of JAUPFK010000013.1, forward strand.
TAATTAAACGAAACTTCCAATTGACACGAAAACCACTTTATTCACTAGATAGTAACGTAAAAATACTATTAGCTTGCTCCACTATAGCCAAAAACATTTGTAATAATTTATTTGGGGCTTACAAATTCACATTGACAGCTGAAGTTGTTCTTTTTTTTTTTAATGAAACGAAACTTCCAATTGACACGAAAACCACTTTATTCACTAGATATTAACGTAAAAATACTATTAGTTTACTCCGCTATTGCCAAAAACATTTGCAATAATTTATTTGGGGCTTACAAATTCACATTGAAAGCTGGAATTTTTCTTTAATTTTTTTAAATCTAACGAAGGTTCCAATTGATACGAAAATCTCTTTATTCACTAGATTGTAATGTAAAAATGATATTAGTTTGCTCCACTAGAGCTAAAGACATTTGCAATAATTTATTTGGGGCTTATAAATTCACATTGAAAGCTGGAATTTTTCTTTAATTTTTTTAAATCTAACGAAGCTTCCAATTGATACGAAAATTTCTTTATTCACTAGATTGTAATGTAAAAATGATATTAGTTTGCTCCGCTAAAGCTAAAAACATTTGCAATAATTTATTTGGGGCTTACAAAATCACATTGACAGCTGAAGTTGTTTTTTTTTTTTTTAATGAAACCAAACTTCCAATTGATACGAAAACCACTTTATTCACTAGATTGTAATGTAAAAATGATATTAGTTTGCTCCACTATTGCCAAAAACATTTGCAATAATTTATTTGGGGCTTACAAAATCACATTGACAGCTGAAGTTGTTTTTTTTTTTTTAATGAAACCAAACGAAAATCGTTTTATTCACTAGATTGTAATGTAAAAATGATATTAGTTTGCTCCACTAGAGCTAAAGACATTTGCAATAATTTATTTGGGGCTTATAAATTCACATTGAAAGCTGGAATTTTTCTTTAATTTTTTTTAATCTAACGAAGCTTCCAATTGATACGAAAACCACTTTATTCACTAGATTGTAATGTAAAAATGATATTAGTTTGCTCCACTATAGCTAAAAACATTTGCAATAATTTATTTGGGGCTTACAAATTCACATTGACAGCGGAAGTTGTTTTTTTTTAATTAAACGAAACTTCCAATTGACACGAAAACCACTTTATTCACTAGATAGTAACGTAAAAATACTATTAGTTTGCTCCACTATAGCCAAAAACATTTGTAATTCACATTGACAGCTGAAGTTGTTTTTTTTTTTAATTAAACGAAACTTCCAATTGACACGAAAACCACTTTATTCACTAGATAGTAACGTAAAAATACTATTAGCTTGCTCCACTATAGCCAAAAACATTTGTAATAATTTATTTGGGGCTTACAAATTCACATTGACAGCTGAAGTATTTTTTTTTTTATGAAACGAAACTTCCAATTGACACAAAAACCACTTTGTCCACTAGATAGTAACGTCAAAATACTACTAGTTTGCTCCACTATAGCCAAAAACATTTTCAATAATTTATTTGGGGCTTACAAATTCACATTGACAGCTGAAGTTGTTTTTTTTTTTTTTAATTAAACGAAACTTCCAATTGACACGAAAACCACTTTATTCACTAGATAGTAACGTAAAAATACTATTAGTTTGCTCCACTATAGCCAAAAACATTTGTAATTCACATTGACAGCTGGAGTTGTTTTTTTTTTTAATTAAACGAAACATCCAATTGACACGAAAACCACTTTATTCACTAGATAGTAACGTAAAAATACTATTAGCTTGCTCCACTATAGCCAAAAACATTTGTAATAATTTATTTGGGGCTTACAAATTCACATTGACAGCTGAAGTTGTTCTTTTTTTTTTAATGAAACGAAACTTCCAATTGACACGAAAACCACTTTATTCACTAGATAGTAACGTAAAAATACTATTAGTTTGCTCCACTATAGCCAAAAACATTTGCAATAATTTATTTGAGGCTTACAAATTCATATTGACAGCTGGAATTTTTCTTTAATTTTTTTAAATCTAACGACGCTTCCAATTGATACGAAAATCGTTTTATTCACTAGATTGTAATGTAAAAATGATAACCGGTGATCAACATAAAAACGAATTAGAGCAGGCGCTGGAATTTAAAAGTGGGTCTAGAATAACGACATACTAACATTTATTGTCAATTAATTATGTTATAAATTATAAATTATAAAAGTTCGAATAGAAACGTTGAAAAAGTGATTGAAGGAACGTCCGATGAACTAAATGCACACATGCGTGTTTGGTTGCAACGCCAACTCTAATTCGTTTTTCAGTTGATCACTTGTTATTAGTTTGCTCCACTAGAGCTAAAGACATTTGCAATAATTTATTAGGGGCTTATAAATTCACATTGAAAGCTGGAATTTTTCTTTAATTTTTTTAAATCTAACGAAGGTTCCAATTGATACGAAAATCTCTTTATTCACTAGATTGTAATGTAAAAATGATATTAGTTTGCTCCACTAGAGCTAAAGACATTTGCAATAATTTATTTGGGGCTTATAAATTCACATTGAAAGCTGGAATTTTTCTTTAATTTTTTTAAATCTAACGAAGGTTCCAATTGATACGAAAATCTCTTTATTCACTAGATTGTAATGTAAAAATGATATTAGTTTGCTCCACTAGAGCTAAAGACATTTGCAATAATTTATTTGGGGCTTATAAATTCACATTGAAAGCTGGAATTTTTCTTTAATTTTTTTAAATCTAACGAAGCTTCCAATTGATACGAAAATTTCTTTATTCACTAGATTGTAATGTAAAAATGATATTAGTTTGCTCCGCTAAAGCTAAAAACATTTGCAATAATTTATTTGGGGCTTACAAATTCACATTGACAGCTGAAGTTGTTTTTTTTTTAATGAAATGGAACTTCCAATTGACACGAAAACCATTTTATTCACTAGATAGTAACGTAAAAATACTATTAGTTTGCTCCACTATAGCTAAAAACATTTGTAATTCACATTGACAGCTGAAGTTGTTTTTTTAATTAAACGAAACTTCCAATTGACACGAAAACCACTTTATTCACTAGATAGTAACGTAAAATACTATTAGCTTGCTCCACTATAGCCAAAAACATTTGTAATAATTTATTTGGGGCTTACAAATTCACATTGACAGCTGAAGTTGTTCTTTTTTTTTAATGAAACGAAACTTCCAATTGACACGAAAACCACTTTATTCACTAGATATTAACGTAAAAATACTATTAGTTTACTCCACTATTGCCAAAAACATTTGCAATAATTTATTTGGGGCGTACAAATTCACATTGAAAGCTGGAATTTTTCTTTAATTTTTTTAAATCTAACGAAGGTTCCAATTGATACGAAAATCTCTTTATTCACTAGATTGTAATGTAAAAATGATATTAGTTTGCTCCACTAAAGTTAAAACATCTGCAATAATTTATTTGGGGCTTACAAAATCACATTGACAGCTGAAGTTGTTTTTTTTTTTTAATGAAACCAAACTTCCAATTGATACGAAAACCACTTTATTCACTAGATTGTAATGTAAAAATGATATTAGTTTGCTCCACTATAGCTAAAAACATTTGCAATAATTTATTTGGGGCTTACAAATTCACATTGACAGCTGAAGTATTTTTTTTTTATGAAACGAAACTTCCAATTGACACAAAAACCACTTTGCCCACTAGATAGTAACGTCAAAATACTACTAGTTTGCTCCACTATAGCCAAAAACATTTTCAATAATTTATTTGGGGCTTACAAATTCACATTGACAGCTGAAGTTGTTTTTTTTTAATGAAACGAAACTTCCAATTGACACGAAAACCACTTTATTCACTAGATAGTAACGTAAAAATACTATTAGTTTGCTCCACTATAGCCAAAAACATTTGCAATAATTTATTTGAGGCTTACAAATTCATATTGACAGCTGGAATTTTTCTTTAATTTTTTTAAATCTAACGACGCTTCCAATTGATACGAAAATCGTTTTATTCACTAGATTGTAATGTAAAAATGATAACCGGTGATCAACATAAAAACGAATTAGAGCAGGCGCTGGAATTTAAAAGTGGGTCTTGAATAACGACATACTAACATTTATTGTCAATTAATTATGTTATAAATTATAAATTATAAAAGTTCGAATAGAAACGTTGAAAAAGTGATTGAAGGAACGTCCGATGAACTAAATGCACACATGCGTGTTTGGTTGCAACGCCAACTCTAATTCGTTTTTCAGTTGATCACTTGTTATTAGTTTGCTCCACTAGAGCTAAAGACATTTGCAATAATTTATTAGGGGCTTATAAATTCACATTGAAAGCTGGAATTTTTCTTTAATTTTTTTAAATCTAACGAAGGTTCCAATTGATACGAAAATCTCTTTATTCACTAGATTGTAATGTAAAAATGATATTAGTTTGCTCCACTAGAGCTAAAGACATTTGCAATAATTTATTTGGGGCTTATAAATTCACATTGAAAGCTGGAATTTTTCTTTAATTTTTTTAAATCTAACGAAGCTTCCAATTGATACGAAAATTTCTTTATTCACTAGATTGTAATGTAAAAATGATATTAGTTTGCTCCGCTAAAGCTAAAAACATTTGCAATAATTTATTTGGGGCTTACAAATTCACATTGACAGCGGAAGTTGTTTTTTTTTTTTTTTTTAATTAAACGAAACTTCCAATTGACACGAAAACCACTTTATTCACTAGATAGTAACGTAAAAATACTATTAGTTTGCTCCACTATAGCCAAAAACATTTGTAATTCACATTGACAGCTGAAGTTGTTTTTTAATTAAACGAAACTTCCAATTGACACGAAAACCACTTTATTCACTAGATAGTAACGTAAAAATACTATTAGCTTGCTCCACTATAGCCAAAAACATTTGTAATAATTTATTTGGGGCTTACAAATTCACATTGACAGCTGAAGTTGTTCTTTTTTTTAATGAAACGAAACTTCCAATTGACACGAAAACCACTTTATTCACTAGATATTAACGTAAAAATACTATTAGTTTACTCCACTATTGCCAAAAACATTTGCAATAATTTATTTGGGGCTTACAAAATCACATTGACAGCTGAAGTTGTTTTTTTTTTTTAATGAAACCAAACTTCCAATTGATACGAAAACCACTTTATTCACTAGATTGTAATGTAAAAATGATATTAGTTTGCTCCACTATAGCTAAAAACATTTGCAATAATTTATTTGGGGCTTACAAATTCACATTGACAGCGGAAGTTGTTTTTTTTTTTTTTAATTAAACGAAACTTCCAATTGACACGAAAACCACTTTATTCACTAGATAGTAACGTAAAAATACTATTAGTTTGCTCCACTATAGCCAAAAACATTTGTAATTCACATTGACAGCTGAAGTTGTTTTTTAATTAAACGAAACTTCCAATTGACACGAAAACCACTTTATTCACTAGATAGTAACGTAAAAATACTATTAGCTTGCTCCACTATAGCCAAAAACATTTGTAATAATTTATTTGGGGCTTACAAATTCACATTGACAGCTGAAGTTGTTCTTTTTTTTTTAATGAAACGAAACTTCCAATTGACACGAAAACCACTTTATTCACTAGATATTAACGTAAAAATACTATTAGTTTACTCCACTATTGCCAAAAACATTTGCAATAATTTATTTGGGGCTTACAAATTCACATTGAAAGCTGGAATTTTTCTTTAATTTTTTTAAATCTAACGAAGGTTCCAATTGATACGAAAATCTCTTTATTCACTAGATTGTAATGTAAAAATGATATTAGTTTGCTCCACTAAAGTTAAAACATCTGCAATAATTTATTTGGGGCTTACAAAATCACATTGACAGCTGAAGTTGTTTTTTAATGAAACCAAACTTCCAATTGATACGAAAACCACTTTATTCACTAGATTGTAATGTAAAAATGATATTAGTTTGCTCCACTATAGCTAAAAACATTTGCAATAATTTATTTGGGGCTTACAAATTCACATTGACAGCTGAAGTATTTTTTTTTATGAAACGAAACTTCCAATTGACACGAAAACCACTTTATTCACTAGATAGTAACGTAAAAATACTATTAGTTTGCTCCACTATAGCCAAAAACATTTGCAATAATTTATTTGGGGGTTACAAATTCACGTTGACAGCTGAAGTTGTTTTTTTTTAATGAAACGAAACTTCCAATTGACACGAAAACCACTTTATTCACTAGATAGTAACGTAAAAATACTATTAGTTTGCTCCACTATAGCCAAAAACATTTGCAATAATTTATTTGAGGCTTACAAATTCATATTGACAGCTGGAATTTTTCTTTAATTTTTTTAAATCTAACGACGCTTCCAATTGATACGAAAATCGTTTTATTCACTAGATTGTAATGTAAAAATGATAACCGGTGATCAACATAAAAACGAATTAGAGCAGGCGCTGGAATTTAAAAGTGGGTCTTGAATAACGACATACTAACATTTATTGTCAATTAATTATGTTATAAATTATAAATTATAAAAGTTCGAATAGAAACGTTGAAAAAGTGATTGAAGGAACGTCCGATGAACTAAATGCACACATGCGTGTTTGGTTGCAACGCCAACTCTAATTCGTTTTTCAGTTGATCACTTGTTATTAGTTTGCTCCACTAGAGCTAAAGACATTTGCAATAATTTATTAGGGGCTTATAAATTCACATTGAAAGCTGGAATTTTTCTTTAATTTTTTTAAATCTAACGAAGGTTCCAATTGATACGAAAATCTCTTTATTCACTAGATTGTAATGTAAAAATGATATTAGTTTGCTCCACTAGAGCTAAAGACATTTGCAATAATTTATTTGGGGCTTATAAATTCACATTGAAAGCTGGAATTTTTCTTTAATTTTTTTAAATCTAACGAAGCTTCCAATTGATACGAAAATTTCTTTATTCACTAGATTGTAATGTAAAAATGATATTAGTTTGCTCCGCTAAAGCTAAAAACATTTGCAATAATTTATTTGGGGCTTACAAATTCACATTGACAGCGGAAGTTGTTTTTTTTTTTTTTTAATTAAACGAAACTTCCAATTGACACGAAAACCACTTTATTCACTAGATAGTAACGTAAAAATACTATTAGTTTGCTCCACTATAGCCAAAAACATTTGTAATTCACATTGACAGCTGAAGTTGTTTTTTTTTTAATTAAACGAAACTTCCAATTGACACGAAAACCACTTTATTCACTAGATAGTAACGTAAAAATACTATTAGCTTGCTCCACTATAGCCAAAAACATTTGTAATAATTTATTTGGGGCTTACAAATTCACATTGACAGCTGAAGTTGTTCTTTTTTTAATGAAACGAAACTTCAAATTTACACTAAAACCACTTTATTCACTAGATATTAACTTAAAAATACTATTTTTTTACTCAACTATTGCCAAAAACATTTGCAATAATTTATTGGGGGATTAAAAATCAACATTTACAGCTTAAGTTGTTTTTTAATGAAACCAAACTTCCAATTGATACGAAAACCACTTTATTCACTAGATTGTAATGTAAAAATGATATTAGTTTGCTCCACTATAGCTAAAAACATTTGCAATAATTTATTTGGGGCTTACAAATTCACATTGACAGCGGAAGTTGTTTTTTTTAATTAAACGAAACTTCCAATTGACACGAAAACCACTTTATTCACTAGATAGTAACGTAAAAATACTATTAGTTTGCTCCACTATAGCCAAAAACATTTGTAATTCACATTGACAGCTGAAGTTGTTTTTTTTTTTAATTAAACGAAACTTCCAATTGACACGAAAACCACTTTATTCACTAGATAGTAACGTAAAAATACTATTAGCTTGCTCCACTATAGCCAAAAACATTTGTAATAATTTATTTGGGGCTTACAAATTCACATTGACAGCTGAAGTTGTTCTTTTTTTTTTAATGAAACGAAACTTCCAATTGACACGAAAACCACTTTATTCACTAGATATTAACGTAAAAATACTATTAGTTTACTCCGCTATTGCCAAAAACATTTGCAATAATTTATTTGGGGCTTACAAATTCACATTGAAAGCTGGAATTTTTCTTTAATTTTTTTAAATCTAACGAAGGTTCCAATTGATACGAAAATCTCTTTATTCACTAGATTGTAATGTAAAAATGATATTAGTTTGCTCCACTAGAGCTAAAGACATTTGCAATAATTTATTTGGGGCTTATAAATTCACATTGAAAGCTGGAATTTTTCTTTAATTTTTTTAAATCTAACGAAGCTTCCAATTGATACGAAAATTTCTTTATTCACTAGATTGTAATGTAAAAATGATATTAGTTTGCTCCGCTAAAGCTAAAAACATTTGCAATAATTTATTTGGGGCATACAAATTCACATTGACAGCTGAAGTTGTTTTTTTTTTTTTTTTAATTAAACGAAACTTCCAATTGACACGAAAACCACTATTCACTAGATATTAACGTAAAAGTACTATTAGTTTACTCCACTATTGCCAAAAACATTTGCAATAATTTATTTGGGGCGTACAAATTCACATTGAAAGCTGGAATTTTTCTTAAATTTTTTTAAATCTAACGAAGGTTCCAATTGATACGAAAATCTCTTTATTCACTAGATTGTAATGTAAAAATGATATTAGTTTGCTCCACTAAAGTTAAAACATTTGCAATAATTTATTTGGGGCTTACAAAATCACATTGACAGCTGAAGTTGTTTTTTTTTTTTTTAATGAAACCAAACTTCCAATTGATACGAAAACCACTTTATTCACTAGATTGTAATGTAAAAATGATATTAGTTTGCTCCACTATTGCCAAAAACATTTGCAATAATTTATTTGGGGCTTACAAAATCACATTGACAGCTGAAGTTGTTTTTTTTTTTTTAATGAAACCAAACGAAAATCGTTTTATTCACTAGATTGTAATGTAAAAATGATATTAGTTTGCTCCACTAGAGCTAAAGACATTTGCAATAATTTATTTGGGGCTTATAAATTCACATTGAAAGCTGGAATTTTTCTTTAATTTTTTTTAATCTAACGAAGCTTCCAATTGATACGAAAACCACTTTATTCACTAGATTGTAATGTAAAAATGATATTAGTTTGCTCCACTATAGCTAAAAACATTTGCAATAATTTATTTGGGGCTTACAAATTCACATTGACAGCGGAAGTTGTTTTTTTTTTTTTTTTAATTAAACGAAACTTCCAATTGACACGAAAACCACTTTATTCACTAGATAGTAACGTAAAAATACTATTAGTTTGCTCCACTATAGCCAAAAACATTTGTAATTCACATTGACAGCTGAAGTTGTTTTTTAATTAAACGAAACTTCCAATTGACACGAAAACCACTTTATTCACTAGATAGTAACGTAAAAATACTATTAGCTTGCTCCACTATAGCCAAAAACATTTGTAATAATTTATTTGGGGCTTACAAATTCACATTGACAGCTGAAGTATTTTTTTTTTTATGAAACGAAACTTCCAATTGACACAAAAACCACTTTGTCCACTAGATAGTAACGTCAAAATACTACTAGTTTGCTCCACTATAGCCAAAAACATTTTCAATAATTTATTTGGGGCTTACAAATTCACATTGACAGCTGAAGTTGTTTTTTTTTTTTTTAATTAAACGAAACTTCCAATTGACACGAAAACCACTTTATTCACTAGATAGTAACGTAAAAATACTATTAGTTTGCTCCACTATAGCCAAAAACATTTGTAATTCACATTGACAGCTGGAGTTGTTTTTTTTTTTAATTAAACGAAACATCCAATTGACACGAAAACCACTTTATTCACTAGATAGTAACGTAAAAATACTATTAGCTTGCTCCACTATAGCCAAAAACATTTGTAATAATTTATTTGGGGCTTACAAATTCACATTGACAGCTGAAGTTGTTCTTTTTTTTTTTAATGAAACGAAACTTCCAATTGACACGAAAACCACTTTATTCACTAGATAGTAACGTAAAAATACTATTAGTTTGCTCCACTATAGCCAAAAACATTTGCAATAATTTATTTGAGGCTTACAAATTCATATTGACAGCTGGAATTTTTCTTTAATTTTTTTAAATCTAACGACGCTTCCAATTGATACGAAAATCGTTTTATTCACTAGATTGTAATGTAAAAATGATAACCGGTGATCAACATAAAAACGAATTAGAGCAGGCGCTGGAATTTAAAAGTGGGTCTTGAATAACGACATACTAACATTTATTGTCAATTAATTATGTTATAAATTATAAATTATAAAAGTTCGAATAGAAACGTTGAAAAAGTGATTGAAGGAACGTCCGATGAACTAAATGCACACATGCGTGTTTGGTTGCAACGCCAACTCTAATTCGTTTTTCAGTTGATCACTTGTTATTAGTTTGCTCCACTAGAGCTAAAGACATTTGCAATAATTTATTAGGGGCTTATAAATTCACATTGAAAGCTGGAATTTTTCTTTAATTTTTTTAAATCTAACGAAGGTTCCAATTGATACGAAAATCTCTTTATTCACTAGATTGTAATGTAAAATGATATTAGTTTGCTCCACTAGAGCTAAAGACATTTGCAATAATTTATTTGGGGCTTATAAATTCACATTGAAAGCTGGAATTTTTCTTTAATTTTTAAATCTAACGAAGGTTCCAATTGATACGAAAATCTCTTTATTCACTAGATTGTAATGTAAAATGATATTAGTTTGCTCCACTAGAGCTAAAAACAATTGCAATAATTTATTTGGGGCTTACAAATTCACATTGAAAGCTGGAATTTTTCTTCAATTTTTGTAAATCTAAGGAAGCTTCCAATTGATACGAAAATCTCTTTATTCACTAGATTGTAATGTAAAAATGATAATAGTTTGCTCCACTAAAGCTAAAAACATTTGCAATAATTTATTTGGGGCTTACAAATTCACATTGACAGCTGAAGTTTTTTTTTTTTTTAATGAAACGAAACTTCCAATTGACACGAAAACCACTTTATTCACTAGATAGTAACGTAAAAATACTATTAGTTTGCTCCACTATAGCCAAAAACATTTGTAATTCACATTGACAGCTGAAGTTGTTTTTTTTTTTAATTAAACGAAACTTCCAATTGACACGAAAACCACTTTATTCACTAGATAGTAACGTAAAAATACTATTAGCTTGCTCCACTATAGCCAAAAACATTTGTAATAATTTATTTGGGGGTTACAAATTCAAATTGACAGCTGTAGTTGTTTTTTTTTAATGAAACGAAACTTCCAATTGACACGAAAACCACTTTATTCACTAGATATTAACGTAAAAATACTATTAGTTTACTCCACTATTGCCAAAAACATTTGCAATAATTTATTTGGGGCGTACAAATTCACATTGAAAGCTGGAATTTTTCTTTAATTTTTTTAAATCTAACGAAGGTTCCAATTGATACGAAAATCTCTTTATTCACTAGATTGTAATGTAAAAATGATATTAGTTTGCTCCACTAAAGTTAAAACATCTGCAATAATTTATTTGGGGCTTACAAAATCACATTGACAGCTGAAGTTGTTTTTTTTTTTTAATGAAACCAAACTTCCAATTGATACGAAAACCACTTTATTCACTAGATTGTAATGTAAAAATGATATTAGTTTGCTCCACTATAGCTAAAAACATTTGCAATAATTTATTTGGGGCTTACAAATTCACATTGACAGCTGAAGTATTTTTTTTTTATGAAACGAAACTTCCAATTGACACAAAAACCACTTTGCCCACTAGATAGTAACGTCAAAATACTACTAGTTTGCTCCACTATAGCCAAAAACATTTTCAATAATTTATTTGGGGCTTACAAATTCACATTGACAGCTGAAGTTGTTTTTTTTTTTTTTTTAATGAAACGAAACTTCCAATTGACACGAAAACCACTTTATTCACTAGATAGTAACGTAAAAATACTATTAGTTTGCTCCACTATAGCCAAAAACATTTGCAATAATTTATTTGAGGCTTACAAATTCATATTGACAGCTGGAATTTTTCTTTAATTTTTTTAAATCTAACGACGCTTCCAATTGATACGAAAATCGTTTTATTCACTAGATTGTAATGTAAAAATGATAACCGGTGATCAACATAAAAACGAATTAGAGCAGGCGCTGGAATTTAAAAGTGGGTCTTGAATAACGACATACTAACATTTATTGTCAATTAATTATGTTATAAATTATAAATTATAAAAGTTCGAATAGAAACGTTGAAAAAGTGATTGAAGGAACGTCCGATGAACTAAATGCACACATGCGTGTTTGGTTGCAACGCCAACTCTAATTCGTTTTCAGTTGATCACTTGTTATTAGTTTGCTCCACTAGAGCTAAAGACATTTGCAATAATTTATTAGGGGCTTATAAATTCACATTGAAAGCTGGAATTTTTCTTTAATTTTTAAATCTAACGAAGGTTCCAATTGATACGAAAATCTCTTTATTCACTAGATTGTAATGTAAAAATGATATTAGTTTGCTCCACTAGAGCTAAAGACATTTGCAATAATTTATTTGGGGCTTATAAATTCACATTGAAAGCTGGAATTTTTCTTTAATTTTTTTAAATCTAACGAAGCTTCCAATTGATACGAAAATTTCTTTATTCACTAGATTGTAATGTAAAAATGATATTAGTTTGCTCCGCTAAAGCTAAAAACATTTGCAATAATTTATTTGGGGCTTACAAATTCACATTGACAGCGGAAGTTGTTTTTTTTTTTTTTAATTAAACGAAACTTCCAATTGACACGAAAACCACTTTATTCACTAGATAGTAACGTAAAAATACTATTAGTTTGCTCCACTATAGCCAAAAACATTTGTAATTCACATTGACAGCTGAAGTTGTTTTTTTTTTAATTAAACGAAACTTCCAATTGACACGAAAACCACTTTATTCACTAGATAGTAACGTAAAAATACTATTAGCTTGCTCCACTATAGCCAAAAACATTTGTAATAATTTATTTGGGGCTTACAAATTCACATTGACAGCTGAAGTTGTTCTTTTTTTTTTAATGAAACGAAACTTCCAATTGACACGAAAACCACTTTATTCACTAGATATTAACGTAAAAATACTATTAGTTTACTCCACTATTGCCAAAAACATTTGCAATAATTTATTTGGGGCTTACAAAATCACATTGACAGCTGAAGTTGTTTTTTTTTTTTAATGAAACCAAACTTCCAATTGATACGAAAACCACTTTATTCACTAGATTGTAATGTAAAAATGATATTAGTTTGCTCCACTATAGCTAAAAACATTTGCAATAATTTATTTGGGGCTTACAAATTCACATTGACAGCGGAAGTTGTTTTTTTTTTTTAATTAAACGAAACTTCCAATTGACACGAAAACCACTTTATTCACTAGATAGTAACGTAAAAATACTATTAGTTTGCTCCACTATAGCCAAAAACATTTGTAATTCACATTGACAGCTGAAGTTGTTTTTTTTTTAATTAAACGAAACTTCCAATTGACACGAAAACCACTTTATTCACTAGATAGTAACGTAAAAATACTATTAGCTTGCTCCACTATAGCCAAAAACATTTGTAATAATTTATTTGGGGCTTACAAATTCACATTGACAGCTGAAGTTGTTCTTTTTTTTTAATGAAACGAAACTTCCAATTGACACGAAAACCACTTTATTCACTAGATATTAACGTAAAAATACTATTAGTTTACTCCACTATTGCCAAAAACATTTGCAATAATTTATTTGGGGCTTACAAATTCACATTGAAAGCTGGAATTTTTCTTTAATTTTTTTAAATCTAACGAAGGTTCCAATTGATACGAAAATCTCTTTATTCACTAGATTGTAATGTAAAAATGATATTAGTTTGCTCCACTAGAGCTAAAGACATTTGCAATAATTTATTTGGGGCTTATAAATTCACATTGAAAGCTGGAATTTTTCTTTAATTTTTTTAAATCTAACGAAGCTTCCAATTGATACGAAAATTTCTTTATTCACTAGATTGTAATGTAAAAATGATATTAGTTTGCTCCACTAAAGTTAAAACATTTGCAATAATTTATTTGGGGCTTACAAAATCACATTGACAGCTGAAGTTGTTTTTTTTTTTTTTTAATGAAACGAAACTTCCAATTGACACGAAAACCACTTTATTCACTAGATAGTAACGTAAAAATACTATTAGTTTGCTCCACTATAGCCAAAAACATTTGCAATAATTTATTTGAGGCTTACAAATTCATATTGACAGCTGGAATTTTTCTTTAATTTTTTTAAATCTAACGACGCTTCCAATTGATACGAAAATCGTTTTATTCACTAGATTGTAATGTAAAAATGATATTAGTTTGCTCCACTAGAGCTAAAGACATTTGCAATAATTTATTAGGGGCTTATAAATTCACATTGAAAGCTGGAATTTTTCTTTAATTTTTTTAAATCTAACGAAGGTTCCAATTGATACGAAAATCTCTTTATTCACTAGATTGTAATGTAAAAATGATATTAGTTTGCTCCACTAGAGCTAAAGACATTTGCAATAATTTATTTGGGGCTTATAAATTCACATTGAAAGCTGGAATTTTTCTTTAATTTTTTTAAATCTAACGAAGCTTCCAATTGATACGAAAATTTCTTTATTCACTAGATTGTAATGTAAAAATGATATTAGTTTGCTCCACTAAAGCTAAAAACATTTGCAATAATTTATTTGGGGCTTACAAATTCACATTGACAGTGGAAGTTGTTTTTTTTTTTAATGAAACGAAACTTCCAATTGACACGAAAACCACTTTATTCACTAGATAGTAACGTAAAAATACTATTAGTTTGCTCCACTATAGCCAAAAACAATTGCAATTCACATTGACAGCTGAAGTTGTTTTTTTTTTAATTAAACGAAACTTCCAATTGACACGAAAACCACTTTATTCACTAGATAGTAACGTAAAAATACTATTAGCTTGCTCCACTATAGCCAAAAACATTTGTAATAATTTATTTGGGGCTTACAAATTCACATTGACAGCTGAAGTTGTTCTTTTTTTTTAATGAAACGAAACTTCCAATTGACACGAAAACCACTTTATTCACTAGATATTAACGTAAAAATACTATTAGTTTACTCCACTATTGCCAAAAACATTTGCAATAATTTATTTGGGGCTTACAAAATCACATTGACAGCTGAAGTTGTTTTTTTTTTAATGAAACGAAACTTCCAATTGACACGAAAACCACTTTATTCACTAGATAGTAACGTAAAAATACTATTAGTTTGTTCCATTATAGTCAAAAACATTTGCAATAATTTATTTGAGGCTTACAAATTCACATTGACAGCGGAAGTTGTTTTTTTTTTTTTAATGAAACGGAACTTTCAATTGACACGAAAACCACTTTATTCACTAGATAGTAACGTAAAAATACTATTAGTTTGTTCCATTATAGTCAAAAACATTTGCAATTCACATTGACAGCTGAAGTTGTTTTTTTTTTAATTAAACGAAACTTCCAATTGACACGAAAACCACTTTATTCACTAGATAGTAACGTAAAAATACTATTAGCTTGCTCCACTATAGCCAAAAACATTTGTAATAATTTATTTGGGGCTTACAAATTCACATTGACAGCTGAAGTTGTTCTTTTTTTTTTAATGAAACGAAACTTCCAATTGACACGAAAACCACTTTATTCACTAGATATTAACGTAAAAATACTATTAGTTTACTCCACTATTGCCAAAAACATTTGCAATAATTTATTTGGGGCTTACAAATTCACATTGACAGCTGAAGTATTTTTTTTTTTATGAAACGAAACTTCCAATTGACACAAAAACCACTTTGTCCACTAGATAGTAACGTCAAAATACTACTAGTTTGCTCCACTATAGCCAAAAACATTTTCAATAATTTATTTGGGGCTTACAAATTCACATTGACAGCTGAAGTTGTTTTTTTTTTAATGAAACGAAACTTCCAATTGACACGAAAACCACTTTATTCACTAGATAGTAACGTAAAAATACTATTAGTTTGCTCCACTATAGCCAAAAACATTTGCAATAATTTATTTGAGGCTTACAAATTCATATTGACAGCTGGAATTTTTCTTTAATTTTTTAAATCTAACGACGCTTCCAATTGATACGAAAATCGTTTTATTCACTAGATTGTAATGTAAAAATGATATTAGTTTGCTCCACTAGAGCTAAAGACATTTGCAATAATTTATTTGGGGCTTATAAATTCACATTGAAAGCTGGAATTTTTCTTTAATTTTTTTAAATCTAACGAAGCTTCCAATTGATACGAAAACCTCTTTATTCACTAGATTGTAATGTAAAAATGATATTAGTTTGCTCCACTATAGCCAAAACATTTTCAATAATTTATTTGGAGCTTACAAATTCACATTCAAAGCTGGAATTTTTCTTTAATTTTTTTAAATCTAAAGAAGCTTCCAATTGATACGAAAATTTCTTTATTCACTAGATTGTAATGTAAAAATGATATTAGTTTGCTCCGCTAAAGCTAAAAACATTTGCAATAATTTATTTGGGGCATACAAATTCACATTGACAGCTGAAGTTGTTTTTTTTTTTTTTTAATTAAACGAAACTTCCAATTGACACGAAAACCACTTTATTCACTAGATAGTAACGTAAAAATACTATTAGTTTGCTCCACTATAGCCAAAAACATTTGTAATTCACATTGACAGCTGAAGTTGTTTTTTTTTTTAATTAAACGAAACTTCCAATTGACACGAAAACCACTTTATTCACTAGATAGTAACGTAAAAATACTATTAGCTTGCTCCACTATAGCCAAAAACATTTGTAATAATTTATTTGGGGCTTACAAATTCACATTGACAGCTGAAGTTGTTCTTTTTTTTTTAATGAAACGAAACTTCCAATTGACACAAAAACCACTTTATTCACTAGATATTAACGTAAAAATACTATTAGTTTACTCCACTATTGCCAAAAACATTTGCAATAATTTATTTGGGGCGTACAAATTCACATTGAAAGCTGGAATTTTTCTTAAATTTTTTTAAATCTAACGAAGGTTCCAATTGATACGAAAATCTCTTTATTCACTAGATTGTAATGTAAAAATGATATTAGTTTGCTCCACTAAAGTTAAAACATTTGCAATAATTTATTTGGGGCTTACAAAATCACATTGACAGCTGAAGTTGTTTTTTTTTTTTTTAATGAAACCAAACTTCCAATTGATACGAAAACCACTTTATTCACTAGATTGTAATGTAAAAATGATATTAGTTTGCTCCACTATAGCTAAAAACATTTGCAATAATTTATTTGGGGCTTACAAATTCACATTGACAGCTGAAGTATTTTTTTTTTATGAAACGAAACTTCCAATTGACACAAAAACCACTTTGTCCACTAGATAGTAACGTCAAAATACTACTAGTTTGCTCCACTATAGCCAAAAACATTTTCAATAATTTATTTGGGGCTTACAAATTCACATTGACAGCTGAAGTTGTTTTTTTTTTTTTTAATGAAACGAAACTTCCAATTGACACGAAAACCACTTTATTCACTAGATAGTAACGTAAAAATACTATTAGTTTGCTCCACTATAGCCAAAAACATTTGCAATAATTTATTTGAGGCTTACAAATTCATATTGACAGCTGGAATTTTTCTTTAATTTTTTTAAATCTAACGACGCTTCCAATTGATACGAAAATCGTTTTATTCACTAGATTGTAATGTAAAAATGATATTAGTTTGCTCCACTAGAGCTAAAGACATTTGCAATAATTTATTTGGGGCTTATAAATTCACATTGAAAGCTGGAATTTTTCTTTAATTTTTTTAAATCTAACGAAGCTTCCAATTGATACGAAAACCTCTTTATTCATTAGATTGTAATGTAAAAATGATATTAGTTTGCTCCACTATAGCCAAAACATTTTCAATAATTTATTTGGAGCTTACAAATTCACATTCAAAGCTGGAATTTTACTTTAATTTTTTTAAATCTAAAGAAGCTTCCAATTGATACGAAAATTTCTTTATTCACTAGATTGTAATGTAAAAATGATATTAGTTTGCTCCGCTAAAGCTAAAAACATTTGCAATAATTTATTTGGGGCTTACAAATTCACATTGACAGCGGAAGTTGCTTTTTTTTTAATTAAACGAAACTTCCAATTGACCCGAAAACCACTTTATTCACTAGATAGTAACGTAAAAATACTATTAGTTTGCTCCACTATAGCCAAAAACATTTGTAATTCACATTGACAGCTGAAGTTGTTTTTTTTTAATTAAACGAAACTTCCAATTGACACGAAAACCACTTTATTCACTAGATAGTAACGTAAAAATACTATTAGTTTGCTCCACTATAGCCGAAAACATTTGTAATAATTTATTTGGGGCTTACAAATTCATATTGACAGCTGAAGTTGTTTTTTTTTCTTTTAATGAAACGAAACTTCCAATTGACACGAAAACCACTTTATTCACTAGATAGTAACGTAAAAATACTATTAGTTTGCTCCACTATTGCCAAAAACATTTGCAATAATTTATTTGGGGCTTACAAAATCACATTGACAGCTGAAGTTGTTTTTTTTTTTTAATGAAACCAAACTTCCAATTGATACGAAAACCACTTTATTCACTAGATTGTAATGTAAAAATGATATTAGTTTGCTCCACTATAGCTAAAAACATTTGCAATAATTTATTTGGGGCTTACAAATTCACATTGACAGCGGAAGTTGTTTTTTTTTTTTTAATTAAACGAAACTTCCAATTGACACGAAAACCACTTTATTCACTAGATAGTAACGTAAAAATACTATTAGTTTGCTCCACTATAGCCAAAAACATTTGTAATTCACATTGACAGCTGAAGTTGTTTTTTTTTTTAATTAAACCAGCCATGTCAAAGATACGGCCCGCGTGCCGCATACTTCCCCCTGGCCGTATAAATACTGCCCGCGATAGCAATTTATCACAGAAATAATAATCATGTTTTTTAAATATTTTAGTTTACTTCACTCGATTCCTATAAGGAAGTTTTGAAGTACATTTTTTTTATTTGAATCTGGCCCGCCTAAAAATTCTAAATTTAATATATGGCACTCTGCAAAATTGAGTTTGACACCCCTGAATTAAACGAAACTTCCAATTGACACGAAAACCACTTTATTCACTAGATAGTAACGTAAAAATACTATTAGCTTGCTCCACTATAGCCAAAACATTTGTAATAATTTATTTGGGGCTTACAAATTCACATTGACAGCTGAAGTATTTTTTTTTATGAAACGAAACTTCCAATTGACACAAAACCACTTTGTCCACTAGATAGTAACGTCAAAATACTACTAGTTTGCTCCACTATAGCCAAAAACATTTTCAATAATTTATTTGGGGCTTACAAATTCACATTGACAGCTGAAGCGGTTTTTTTTTTTTTTTAATTAAACGAAACTTCCAATTGACACGAAAACCACTTTATTCACTAGATAGTAACGTAAAAATACTATTAGTTTGCTCCACTATAGCCAAAAACATTTGTAATTCACATTGACAGCTGAAGTTGTTTTTTTTTTTAATTAAACGAAACTTCCAATTGACACGAAAACCACTTTATTCACTAGATAGTAACGTCAAAATACTACTAGTTTGCTCCACTATAGCCAAAAACATTTTCAATAATTTATTTGGGGCTTACAAATTCACATTGACAGCTGAAGTTGTTTTTTTTTTCTTTAATGAAACGAAACTTCCAATTGACACGAAAACCACTTTATTCACTAGATAGTAACGTAAAAATACTATTAGTTTGCTCCACTATAGCCAAAAACATTTGCAATAATTTATTTGAGGCTTACAAATTCATATTGACAGCTGGAATTTTTCTTTAATTTTTTTAAATCTAACGACGCTTCCAATTGATACGAAAATCGTTTTATTCACTAGATTGTAATGTAAAAATGATATTAGTTTGCTCCACTAGAGCTAAAGACATTTGCAATAATTTATTTGGGGCTTACAAATTCACATTGAAAGCTGGAATTTTCCTTTAATTGTTTTAAATCTAACGAAGCTTCCATTTGATACGAAAACCACTTTATTTATTCACTAGATTGTAATGTAAAAATGATATTAGTTTGCTCCACTATAGCCAAAAATATTTGCAATAATTTATTTGGGGTTTACAAATTCACATTGAAAGCTGGAATTTTTCTTCAATTTTTTTAAATCTAACGAACCTTCCAATTGATATGAAACTCTCTTTATTCACTAGATTGTAATGTAAAAATGATATTAGTTTGCTCCACTAAAGCTAAAAACATTTGCAAAAATTTATTTGGGGCTTACAAATTCACATTGACAGCTGAAGTTGTTTTTTTTTCTTTAATGAAACGAAACTTCCAATTGACACGAAAACCACTTTATTCACTAGATAGTAACGTAAAAATACTACTAGTTTGCTCCACCATAGCCAAAAACATTTGTAATTCACATTGACAGCTGAGGATGTTTTTTTTAATTAAACGAAACTTCCAATTGACACGAAAACCACTTTATTCACTAGATAGTAACGTAAAAATACTATTAGCTTGCTCCACTATAGCCAAAAACATTTGTAATAATTTATTTGGGGCTTACAAATTCACATTGACAGCTGAAGTTGTTCTTTTTTTTTTAATGAAACGAAACTTCCAATTGACACGAAAACCACTTTATTCACTAGATATTAACGTAAAAATACTATTAGTTTACTCCACTATTGCCAAAAACATTTGCAATAATTTATTTGGGGCTAACAAAATCACATTGACAGCTGAAGTTGTTTTTTTTTTTTAATGAAACCAAACTTCCAATTGATACGAAAACCACTTTATTCACTAGATTGTAATGTAAAAATGATATTAGTTTGCTCCACTATAGCTAAAAACATTTGCAATAATTTATTTGGGGCTTACAAATTCACATTGACAGCGGAAGTTGTTTTTTTTTTTTTTTAATTAAACGAAACTTCCAATTGACACGAAAACCACTTTATTCACTAGATAGTAACGTAAAAATACTATTAGTTTGCTCCACTATAGCCAAAAACATTTGTAATTCACATTGACAGCTGAAGTTGTTTTTTTTTTTAATTAAACGAAACTTCCAATTGACACGAAAACCACTTTATTCACTAGATAGTAACGTAAAAATACTATTAGCTTGCTCCACTATAGCCAAAAACATTTGTAATAATTTATTTGGGGCTTACAAATTCACATTGACAGCTGAAGTATTTTTTTTTTTATGAAACGAAACTTCCAATTGACACAAAAACCACTTTGTCCACTAGATAGTAACGTCAAAATACTACTAGTTTGCTCCACTATAGCCAAAAACATTTTCAATAATTTATTTGGGGCTTACAAATTCACATTGACAGCTGAAGTTGTTTTTTTTTTTTTTTTAATTAAACGAAACTTCCAATTGACACGAAAACCACTTTATTCACTAGATAGTAACGTAAAAATACTATTAGTTTGCTCCACTATAGCCAAAAACATTTGTAATTCACATTGACAGCTGAAGTTGTTTTTTTTTTTTAATTAAACGAAACTTCCAATTGACACGAAAACCACTTTATTCACTAGATAGTAACGTAAAAATACTATTAGCTTGCTCCACTATAGCCAAAAACATTTGTAATAATTTATTTGGGGCTTACAAATTCACATTGACAGCTGAAGTTGTTCTTTTTTTTTTTAATGAAACGAAACTTCCAATTGACACAAAAACCACTTTATTCACTAGATATTAACGTAAAAATACTATTAGTTTACTCCACTATTGCCAAAAACATTTGCAATAATTTATTTGGGGCGTACAAATTCACATTGAAAGCTGGAATTTTTCTTAAATTTTTTTAAATCTAACGAAGGTTCCAATTGATACGAAAATCTCTTTATTCACTAGATTGTAATGTAAAAATGATATTAGTTTGTTCCACTAAAGTTAAAACATTTGAAATAATTTATTTGGGGCTTAAAAAATAACATTGACAGCTGAATTTGTTTTTTTTTTTTTTTTAATGAAACCAAACTTCCAATTGATACGAAAACCACTTTATTCACTAGATTGTAATGTAAAAATGATATTAGTTTGCTCCACTATAGCTAAAAACATTTGCAATAATTTATTTGGGGCTTACAAATTCACATTGACAGCTGAAGTATTTTTTTATGAAACGAAACTTCCAATTGACACAAAAACCACTTTGTCCACTAGATAATAACGTAAAAATACTATTAGTTTGCTCCACTATAGCCAAAGACATTTGCAATAATTTATTTGAGGCTTACAAATTCACATTGACAGCTGAAGTTTTTTTTTTTTAATGAAACGAAACTTCCAATTGACACGAAAACCACTTTATTCACTAGATAATAACGTAAAAATACTATTAGTTTGCTCCACTATAGCCAAAGACATTTGCAATAATTTATTTGAGGCTTACAAATTCACATTGACAGCTGGAATTTTTCTTTAATTTTTTTAAATCTAACGACGCTTCCAATTGATACGAAAATCGTTTTATTCACTAGATTGTAATGTAAAAATGATATTAGTTTGCTCCACTAGAGCTAAAGACATTTGCAATAATTTATTTGGGGCTTATAAATTCACATTGAAAGCTGGAATTTTTCTTTAATTTTTAAATCTAACGAAGCTTCCAATTGATACGAAAACCTCTTTATTCATTAGATTGTAATGTAAAAATGATATTAGTTTGCTCCACTATAGCCAAAACATTTTCAATAATTTATTTGGAGCTTACAAATTCACATTCAAAGCTGGAATTTTACTTTAATTTTTTTAAATCTAAAGAAGCTTCCAATTGATACGAAAATTTCTTTATTCACTAGATTGTAATGTAAAAATGATATTAGTTTGCTCCGCTAAAGCTAAAAACATTTGCAATAATTTATTTGGGGCTTACAAATTCACATTGACAGCGGAAGTTGTTTTTTTTTTTTTTTTTAATTAAACGAAACTTCCAATTGACACGAAAACCACTTTATTCACTAGATAGTAACGTAAAAATACTATTAGTTTGCTCCACTATAGCCAAAAACATTTGTAATTCACATTGACAGCTGAAGTTGTTTTTTTTTTTAATTAAACGAAACTTCCAATTGACACGAAAACCACTTTATTCACTAGATAGTAACGTAAAAATACTATTAGCTTGCTCCACTATAGCCAAAAACATTTGTAATAATTTATTTGGGGCTTACAAATTCACATTGACAGCTGAAGTTGTTCTTTTTTTTTTAATGAAACGAAACTTCCAATTGACACGAAAACCACTTTATTCACTAGATATTAACGTAAAAATACTATTAGTTTACTCCACTATTGCCAAAAACATTTGCAATAATTTATTTGGGGCTTACAAAATCACATTGACAGCTGAAGTTGTTTTTTTTTTTAATGAAACCAAACTTCCAATTGATACGAAAACCACTTTATTCACTAGATTGTAATGTAAAAATGATATTAGTTTGCTCCACTATAGCTAAAAACATTTGCAATAATTTATTTGGGGCTTACAAATTCACATTGACAGCGGAAGTTGTTTTTTTTTTTTTTTAATTAAACGAAACTTCCAATTGACACGAAAACCACTTTATTCACTAGATAGTAACGTAAAAATACTATTAGTTTGCTCCACTATAGCCAAAAACATTTGTAATTCACATTGACAGCTGAAGTTGTTTTTTTTTTTAATTAAACCAGCCATGTCAAAGATACGGCCCGCGGGCCGCATACGGCCCCCGGGCCGTATCAATACGGCCCGCGATCGCAATTTGTCACAGAAAGAAGAATCATGTTTTTTAAAGCTTTTAGTTTACTTCACTCGATTCCTCTACGGAAGTTTTGAAGTACATTTTTTTTATTTGAATCTGGCCCGCCTACACATTCTAAATTTAATATATGGCCCTCTGCAAAATTGAGTTTGACACCCCTGAATTAAACGAAACTTCCAATTGACACGAAAACCACTTTATTCACTAGATAGTAACGTAAAAATACTATTAGCTTGCTCCACTATAGCCAAAAACATTTGTAATAATTTATTTGGGGCTTACAAATTCACATTGACAGCTGAAGTATTTTTTTTTTTATGAAACGAAACTTCCAATTGACACAAAAACCACTTTGTCCACTAGATAGTAACGTCAAAATACTACTAGTTTGCTCCACTATAGCCAAAAACATTTTCAATAATTTATTTGGGGCTTACAAATTCACATTGACAGCTGAAGCGGTTTTTTTTTTTTTTTAATTAAACGAAACTTCCAATTGACACGAAAACCACTTTATTCACTAGATAGTAACGTAAAAATACTATTAGTTTGCTCCACTATAGCCAAAAACATTTGTAATTCACATTGACAGCTGAAGTTGTTTTTTTTTTTAATTAAACGAAACTTCCAATTGACACGAAAACCACTTTATTCACTAGATAGTAACGTCAAAATACTACTAGTTTGCTCCACTATAGCCAAAAACATTTTCAATAATTTATTTGGGGCTTACAAATTCACATTGACAGCTGAAGTTGTTTTTTTTTCTTTAATGAAACGAAACTTCCAATTGACACGAAAACCACTTTATTCACTAGATAGTAACGTAAAAATACTATTAGTTTGCTCCACTATAGCCAAAAACATTTGCAATAATTTATTTGAGGCTTACAAATTCATATTGACAGCTGGAATTTTTCTTTAATTTTTTTAAATCTAACGACGCTTCCAATTGATACGAAAATCGTTTTATTCACTAGATTGTAATGTAAAAATGATATTAGTTTGCTCCACTAGAGCTAAAGACATTTGCAATAATTTATTTGGGGCTTATAAATTCACATTGAAAGCTGGAATTTTTCTTTAATTTTTTTAAATCTAACGAAGCTTCCAATTGATACGAAAACCTCTTTATTCACTAGATTGTAATGTAAAAATGATATTAGTTTGCTCCACTATAGCCAAAACATTTTCAATAATTTATTTGGAGCTTACAAATTCACATTCAAAGCTGGAATTTTACTTTAATTTTTTTAAATCTAAAGAAGCTTCCAATTGATACGAAAATTTCTTTATTCACTAGATTGTAATGTAAAAATGATATTAGTTTGCTCCGCTAAAGCTAAAAACATTTGCAATAATTTATTTGGGGCTTACAAATTCACATTGACAGCTGAAGTTGTTTTTTTTTTTTTTTTTTAATTAAACGAAACTTCCAATTGACACGAAAACCACTTTATTCACTAGATAGTAACGTAAAAATACTATTAGTTTGCTCCACTATAGCCAAAAACATTTGTAATTCACATTGACAGCTGAAGTTGTTTTTTTTTTTTTTAATTAAACGAAACTTCCAATTGACACGAAAACCACTTTATTCACTAGATAGTAACGTAAAAATACTATTAGCTTGCTCCACTATAGCCAAAAACATTTGTAATAATTTATTTGGGGCTTACAAATTCACATTGACAGCTGAAGTTGTTCTTTTTTTTTAATGAAACGAAACTTCCAATTGACACGAAAACCACTTTATTCACTAGATATTAACGTAAAAATACTATTAGTTTACTCCACTATTGCCAAAAACATTTGCAATAATTTATTTGGGGCTAACAAAATCACATTGACAGCTGAAGTTGTTTTTTTTTTTTAATGAAACCAAACTTCCAATTGATACGAAAACCACTTTATTCACTAGATTGTAATGTAAAAATACTATTAGTTTGCTCCACTATAGCCAAAAACATTTGCAATAATTTATTTGGGGCTTACAAATTCACATTGACAGCGGAAGTTGCTTTTTTTTAATGAAACGAAACTTTCAATTGACACGAAAACCACTCTATTCACTAGATAGTAACGTAAAAATTCTATTAGTTTGCTCCACTATAGCCAAAAACATTTGTAATTCACATTGACAGCTGAAGTTGTTTTTTTAATTAAACGAAACTTCCAATTGACACGAAAACCACTTTATTCACTAGATAGTAACGTAAAAATACTATTAGCTTGCTCCACTATAGCCAAAAACATTTGTAATAATTTATTTGGGGCTTACAAATTCACATTGACAGCTGAAGTATTTTTTTTTTTATGAAACGAAACTTCCAATTGACACAAAAACCACTTTGTCCACTAGATAGTAACGTCAAAATACTACTAGTTTGCTCCACTATAGCCAAAAACATTTTCAATAATTTATTTGGGGCTTACAAATTCACATTGACAGCTGAAGTTGTTTTTTTTTTTTTTTAATTAAACGAAACTTCCAATTGACACGAAAACCACTTTATTCACTAGATAGTAACGTAAAAATACTATTAGTTTGCTCCACTATAGCCAAAAACATTTGTAATTCACATTGACAGCTGAAGTTGTTCTTTTTTTTTAATGAAACGAAACTTCCAATTGACACGAAAACCACTTTATTCACTAGATAGTAACGTAAACGTACTATTAGTTTGTTCCACTTTAGCCAAAAGCATTTGCAATAATTTATTTGGTGCTTACAAATTCACATTGACAGCTAAAGTTGTTTTTTTTTTAATGAAACGAAACTTCCAATTGACACGAAAACCACTTTATTCACTAGATAATAACGTAAAAATACTATTAGTTTGCTCCACTATAGCCAAAAACATTTGCAATAATTTATTTGAGGCTTACAAATTCACATTGAAAGCTGGAATTTTCCCTTAATTGTTTTAAATCTAACGAAGCTTCCATTTGATACGAAAACCTCTTTATTCACTAGATTGTAATGTAAAAATGATATTAGTTTGCTCCACTATAGCCAAAAACATTTGCAATAATTTATTTGGGGCTTACAAATTCACATTGAAAGCTGGAATTTTCCCTTAATTGTTTTAAATCTAACGAAGCTTCCATTTGATACGAAAACCTCTTTATTCACTAGATTGTAATGTAAAAATGATATTAGTTTGCTCCACTATAGCCAAAAACATTTGCAATAATTTATTTGGGGCTTACAAATTCACATTCAAAGCTGGAATTTTACTTTAATTTTTTTAAATCTAACGAAGCTTCCAATTGATACGAAAAATTTTTTATTCACTAGATTGTAATGTAAAAATGATATTAGTTTGCTCCGCTAAAGCTAAAAACATTTGCAATAATTTATTTGGGGCTTACAAATTCACATTGACAGCTGAAGTTGTTTTTTTTTTTTTTTAATTAAACGAAACTTCCAATTGACACGAAAACCACTTTATTCACTAGATAGTAACGTAAAAATACTATTAGTTTGCTCCACTATAGCCAAAAACATTTGTAATTCACATTGTCAGCTGAAGTTGTTTTTTTAATTAAACGAAACTTCCAATTGACACGAAAACCACTTTATTCACTAGATAGTAACGTAAAAATACTATTAGCTTGCTCCACTATAGCCAAAAACATTTGTAATAATTTATTTGGGGCTTACAAATTCACATTGACAGCTGAAGTTGTTCTTTTTTTTTTAATGAAACGAAACTTCCAATTGACACGAAAACCACTTTATTCACTAGATATTAACGTAAAAATACTATTAGTTTACTCCACTATTGCCAAAAACATTTGCAATAATTTATTTGGGGCGTACAAATTCACATTGAAAGCTGGAATTTTTCTTTAATTTTTTTAAATCTAACGAAGGTTCCAATTGATACGAAAATCTCTTTATTCACTAGATTGTAATGTAAAAATGATATTAGTTTGCTCCACTAAAGTTAAAACATCTGCAATAATTTATTTGGGGCTTACAAAATCACATTGACAGCTGAAGTTGTTTTTTTTTTTTAATGAAACCAAACTTCCAATTGATACGAAAACCACTTTATTCACTAGATTGTAATGTAAAATGATATTAGTTTGCTCCACTATAGCTAAAAACATTTGCAATAATTTATTTGGGGCTTACAAATTCACATTGACAGCTGAAGTATTTTTTTTTTATGAAACGAAACTTCCAATTGACACAAAAACCACTTTGCCCACTAGATAGTAACGTCAAAATACTACTAGTTTGCTCCACTATAGCCAAAAACATTTTCAATAATTTATTTGGGGCTTACAAATTCACATTGACAGCTGAAGTTGTTTTTTTTTTTTTTAATGAAACGAAACTTCCAATTGACACGAAAACCACTTTATTCACTAGATAGTAACGTAAAAATACTATTAGTTTGCTCCACTATAGCCAAAAACATTTGCAATAATTTATTTGAGGCTTACAAATTCATATTGACAGCTGGAATTTTTCTTTAATTTTTTTAAATCTAACGACGCTTCCAATTGATACGAAAATCGTTTTATTCACTAGATTGTAATGTAAAAATGATATTAGTTTGCTCCACTAGAGCTAAAGACATTTGCAATAATTTATTAGGGGCTTATAAATTCACATTGAAAGCTGGAATTTTTCTTTAATTTTTTTAAATCTAACGAAGGTTCCAATTGATACGAAAATCTCTTTATTCACTAGATTGTAATGTAAAATGATATTAGTTTGCTCCACTAGAGCTAAAGACATTTGCAATAATTTATTTGGGGCTTATAAATTCACATTGAAAGCTGGAATTTTTCTTTAATTTTTTTAAATCTAACGAAGCTTCCAATTGATACGAAAATTTCTTTATTCACTAGATTGTAATGTAAAAATGATATTAGTTTGCTCCGCTAAAGCTAAAAACATTTGCAATAATTTATTTGGGGCTTACAAATTCACATTGACAGCGGAAGTTGTTTTTTTTTAATTAAACGAAACTTCCAATTGACACGAAAACCACTTTATTCACTAGATAGTAACGTAAAAATACTATTAGTTTGCTCCACTATAGCCAAAAACATTTGTAATTCACATTGACAGCTGAAGTTGTTTTTTTTTTTTTTAATTAAACGAAACTTCCAATTGACACGAAAACCACTTTATTCACTAGATAGTAACGTAAAAATACTATTAGCTTGCTCCACTATAGCCAAAAACATTTGTAATAATTTATTTGGGGCTTACAAATTCACATTGACAGCTGAAGTTGTTCTTTTTTTTTTAATGAAACGAAACTTCCAATTGACACGAAAACCACTTTATTCACTAGATATTAACGTAAAAATACTATTAGTTTACTCCACTATTGCCAAAAACATTTGCAATAATTTATTTGGGGCGTACAAATTCACATTGAAAGCTGGAATTTTTCTTTAATTTTTTTAAATCTAACGAAGGTTCCAATTGATACGAAAATCTCTTTATTCACTAGATTGTAATGTAGAAATGATATTAGTTTGCTCCACTAAAGTTAAAACATTTGCAATAATTTATTTGGGGCTTACAAAATCACATTGACAGCTGAAGTTGTTTTTTTTTTTTTTTAATGAAACCAAACTTCCAATTGATACGAAAACCACTTTATTCACTAGATTGTAATGTAAAAATGATATTAGTTTGCTCCACTATAGCCAAAAACATTTTCAATAATTTATTTGGGGCTTACAAAATCACATTGACAGCTGAAGTTGTTTTTTTTTTTTTAATGAAACCAAACTTCCAATTGATACGAAAACCACTTTATTCACTAGATTGTAATGTAAAAATGATATTAGTTTACTCCACTATAGCTAAAAACATTTGCAATAATTTATTTGGGGCTTACAAATTCACATTGACAGCTGAAGTTTTTTTTTTTTAATGAAACGAAACTTCCAATTGACACAAAAACCACTTTGTCCACTAGATAGTAACGTCAAAATACTACTAGTTTGCTCCACTATAGCCAAAAACATTTTCAATAATTTATTTGGGGCTTACAAATTCACATTGACAGCTGGAAATACAAGCAATTTATTAACTATTGGGTGAACGCACGGAAATATTCACAGTTCAAGGTTATGTTACATTTGGCAACACCGAAGGATCTCATCTTATCTCATAAATATCATTTTATACACTAACGGATCTCGTCTGTGCATGTTTTTCTAACGGATCTCATGTTAGTCAGTGTTTATCACAGAAAAATATACTTTGAATTTTTTTACCCCTCTGTGGCAGTAACGCTTTGAGTCACCATTTATAGGCTAGTGACATAAAATATACTCTGAAAAATAAAATCCCTATGGGGGATCTCAGGTTGTCCAAGTTTTATCCGGATCTCGATTTGGATTAAAAATGTATATACAGGGTTAGTTAAAAGTCTGGAAACGGTCATTTATTGCCGTTATTATTCATTTTAGGAAATTATGTTCTTCATGAAAGTTTTTTAGGAAATTTTTATCTACAATTGAGAATACTTGAATTTTTTTTTTCTTCAATTGTTTTTGAGTTATGCCTATCTGCGTAATTTTTTTAAATAGATACTTGTTAATTTTACTCTATCGTTCGGTAGAGTATTTTTTTCTCTTTACAATAGCATTCTTGTTTTTTTCTTCAGAATTGAGGAGTTTTTGAAAAAAAAACAATATTTCAAGCATTCATTTCCCGTCGTGCATGCTTATTAGCGCCAGGTCAGGTACATCTAAGTAAGCGATAAACTAACTCGAGCGAGTAACTTTATCAGTGGTTATTGTTTACGTCAAATTCAATTGTGCAATTGACTGCTGTTAATATTAGCAATGGCGAGTTTAAATGAACGTCAAAAAATTGAAATAATTATGATACTGGGTTATGGAGATAGACGTAGAAGTTTACAAGACGTTTATAATTTATTTAATAATACGCATACTGACAATTTAAACATTTAATTTGATTTACTTAGTTATTTATTAGTTTTTTTTGTTGCTTTTGTTTTTAATGATAAGATAACTTCAATTTTGTCTAGATCTACTTAACTAAAATAAATATGTGAACCAGAGTTTTCAATTTCACAAAAAAGACAAATGTTTTTCTTTTCAGAAAACCCTCAATTCTAAAAAAAAAACAAGAATAATATTGTAAAGAGAAAAAAATACTCTACCGAACGGTAGAGTAAAATTAACAAGTTTCCATTTAAAAAAATTACGCAGATAGGCATAACTCAAAAACAATTGAAGAAAAAAAAAATTCAAGTATTCTCAATTGTAGCTAAGAATTTCCTAAAAAACTTTCATAAAGAACACAATTTCCTAAAATGAATAATAACGGCAATAAATGACCGTTTCCATACTTTTAACTAACCCTGTATATGTATATATATATATATATATATAGATTTAAAAAGAGGAAACCTGAGATCATTTCGCGATAAAAGTTGGGCAAGATGAGATCCTTTTGGAAAGGCGAGATCCGAAATCGGATCTCACCTTTCTTAGCGTGTATATCGGGTCATAACCGACTTTGTTGGTAATAAAGAGCTCAAATTCAAATTTTATCCCGGATCTCGTTTTACCGATTTCTATGCAGTTTTATACACCAGTAGTTCACAATTAGTTATGCAGAGGGCGCATGTGAGCCAAGTATACACGTATATAGTTTCTAACCAAAGTGAGATCCGACAGTCTGGCAACACAGCAGAGCTCTACTTTACGTAGAATTTCTAACATGAAAGAATTATACGTTTTTAATTAAACTAGACTCTTGTTTGATGAAATTGTGTAGAACAATTTGTTTATAATCTTTAAACGCACAGCTTAAAAATCGTCACGTGAAACGTTTATATTCTGTTTTTCTACTTAATAATGATTATGTGAGCTTTTCGTAAATTTTACAATTACTTCAATTCAGTATGGCTGGGTTTCTCAGTCCTAGTTTAACTTTAAACTCCTGTTTGTTTCCATAGAAACAATTGTTTTTATAGTTGCTACCATGGGAATAAACAGGAGTTTAAAGTTAAACTAGGACTGAGAAATCCAGCCTTAGAGATTTAAGACGAAACACTTTCTGAGTTATTTAGGAATTGTAGTTTGCTTGATTTGACACTGCAAAATACCGTCTAGAGACAGTTATAATCACTATCTGATAGTAGTACATTTTAATTTAAATATGTATCACAAAATCTTTTAAGCGGACACTAAATTCCGCACTATACACTTAACATTTCGCAGTCGACGAAGCTGTCGAACGACTGCGAAACGTTAAGTGTATAGTGCGCGATTTAGTGTCCGCTTAAAAGATTTTGTGATACAAATTTCATCGGACAAGAACCAACTGTAAATATTAATTTAAATAAGTAGTTTACAATAAAATATTATCGATTTTACACAGCAATAAAGTGAGTAGAGACTTTCAGTTTCGTTACAATAAAAATAATTCCATCTATCAAATGTGAATTTGTAAATTTCAAATAAATTATTGCAACTGTTATCTGCTGCAGTGGGGTAATTTTTTAAATTTGCATATTAACAATGAAGGCTTTCCTGTCGATGAGAAATTTCGTTATATTAAAAAACAAACAGTCAAATGTGAATCTGTAATTTGAAAAATTACAAATAACACTAACAAATTTTTCCGCAAAAAAAAAATTGTTATTGTTGTGTTATTTGTAATTTTTCATTTTATATGTTCGCTAACAACGTCTTTAATATTTAATTTATGTGAATCTGTAAGTCTCAAATGAACTATTGCAAATGTTTTCTGTTACAGTGGGGTAAACTATAACATTTTTACATAACAATGAAGTGAATAAAGAGGTCTTAGTGTCAGTGGAAAGTTTCCTTAAATGAAAAAAAAAAAAAACAAGTTGTCAAAATAAAGTAAAGCTGTAAGCCTAAAATAAATTATTTTACAATGAAATGAAGAAAAAGGCTTTCGTGTCAATTTCATTTGATTAAAAAATTTTGCAACTGTGAAGTGAATTTGTAAACTTCAAATGAATTATTGCGAATGTTTTCTGCCACAGTGGGGTATTTTTTTAATTTTTACATGAAGGCTTTCGTGTCAATGGAAAGTTTCGTTATATTAAAAAAAAGACAACTGTCAAATGTGAGTCTGCAAGTCTGTGAGTCAGATAAATCATTGCAAATGTTTTCTGTTACAGTGTAAACTGTTATAATTTTTACATAACAATGAAATGAATAAAGAGGTTTTATGAAAAAAAAAACAAGTTGTCAAAATAATGTAAACCTGTAAGCTTGAAATAAATTATTTTACAATGAAGTGAATAAAAAGGCTTTTGTGTCAATTTCGTTAGATTAAAAAAAATCTCCAACTGTCAAATGTGGAATTATAAACTTCACAAAAGTTATTGCGAATGTTTTCTGCTACAGTAGGGTAATTTCTTTTATCTACTATCACATTATAATTGGACTTTTATTTATTAATAAAATGCTATCTAAAACACTTATACAATAAATAACTGTTACTTTTACATAATGAAGATTCTCGTGTCAGTGGGAAGTTTCGCTATATTAAAAAAAAACAACAACTGTCAAATGTGAATCTGTAACCCTCAAATACATTATTTCAAATGTTTTCTGTTACAGTGGGGTAAACTAGAGGGTAAACTATCATCATTTTTGCATAACAATAAAGTAGATAAAGAATCTTTTGTGTCAATTTGAAGTATCCTTAGATTAAAAGAGAAAAACTAGCTGTCAAATTTGAATTTGTAAACCTCAAATAAATTTACATTTTATTGTTATGTAAAAATTGTAGTAGTTACTCGAATACAGCAGAAAACATTAGCATTAATTTGCGGAGTATTCTAGAAAACAGGACATGTCCATTTTGTCTGAAAAATGGAAATTTAGTGGTTAAGAGTCAAGAATTTAGTGGCTTCAATAAAATATGTAGATGTAAGCAATTAAAATTGACACGAAAACCACTTTATTCACTAGATAGTAACGTAAAAATGATATTAGTTTGCTCCACTATAGCTAAAAACATTTGCAATGATTTATTTGGGGCTTACAAATTCACATTGACAGCTGAAGTTGTTTTTTTTTTTTAATGAAACGAAACTTCCAATTGACACGAAAACCACTTTATTCACTAGATAGTAACGTAAAAATGATATTAGTTTGCTCCACTATAGCTAAAAACATTTGCAATGATTTATTTGGGGCTTACAAATTCACATTGACAGCTGAAGTTGTTTTTTTTTTTTTAATGAAACGAAACTTCCAATTGACACGAAAACCACTTTATTCACTAGACACTAGACAGTAACGTAAAAATACTATTAGTTTGCTCCACTATAGCCAAAAACATTTGCAATAATATATTTGAGGCTTACAAATTCACATCGACAGCTGGAATTTTTCTTTAATTTTTTTAAATCTAACGACGCTTCCAATTGATACGAAAATTTTTTTATTCACTAGATTGTAATGTAAAAATGATATTAGTTTGCTACACTATAGCTAAAAACATTTGCAATAATTTATTTGGGGCTTACAAATTCACATTGACAGCTGAAGTTGTTTTTTTTTTCTTTTAATGAAACGAAACTTCCAATTGACACGAAAACCACTTTATTCACTAGATAGTAACGTAAAAATACTATTAGTTTGCTCCACTATAGCCAAAAACATTTGCAATAATTTATTTGAGGCTTACAAATTCACATTGACAGCGGAAGTTGTTTTTTTTTTTTTTTTATTAAACGAAACTTCCAATTGACACGAAAACCACTTTATTCACTAGATAGTAACGTAGAAATACTATTAGTTTGCTTCACTATAGCCAAAAACATTTGCAATAATTTATTTGGGGCTTACAAATTCACATTGACAGCGGAAGTTGTTTTTTTTTTTCTAATGAAACGATACTTCCAATTGACACGAAAACCACTTTATTCACTAGATAGTAACGTAAAAATACTATTAGTTTGCTCCACTATAGCCAAAAACATTTGTAATAATTTATTTGGGGCTTACAAATTCACATTGAAAGCTGGAATTTTTCTTTAATTTTTTTAAATGTAACGAAGCTTCCAATTGATACGAAAATCTCTTTATTCACTAAATTGTAGTGTAAAAATGATATTAGTTTGCTCCGCTAAAGCTAAAAACATTTGCAATAATTTATTTGGGGCTTACAAATTCACATTAACAGCTGAAGTTGTTTTTTTTTTAATGAAACGAAACTTTCAATTGACACGAAAACCAATCTATTCACTAGATAGTAACGTAAAAATACTATTAGTTTGCTCCATTATAGCCAAAAACAATTGCCATAATTTATTTGGGGCTTACAAATTCACATTGAAAGCTGGAATTTTACTTTAATTTTTTTAAATCTAACGAAGCTTCCAATTAATTGATACGAAAATCTCTTTATTCACTAGATTGTAATGTAAAAATGATATTAGTTTGCTCCGCTAAAGCTAAAAACATTTGCAATAATTTATTTGGAGCTTACAAATTCACATTGACAGCGGAAGTTGTTTTTTTTTTTAATGAAACGAAACTTCCAATTGACACGAAAACCACTTTATTCACTAGATAGTAACGTAAAAATACTATTAGTTTGCTCCACTATAGCCAAAAACATTTGTAATAATTTATTTGGGGCTTACAAATTCACATTGACAGCTGAAGTTGTTTTTTTTTTTTTTTTTTTAATTAAACGAAACTTCCAATTGACACGAAAACCACTTTATTCACTAGATAGTAACGTAAAAATACTATTAGTTTGCTTCACTATAGCCAAAAACATTTGCAATAATTTATTTGGGGCTTACAAATTCACATTGACAGCTGGAAATACATGCAATTTATTAACTATTGAGTTAACGCACGAAAATATTCACAGTTCAAGGTTATGTTACATTTGGCAACACCGAAGGATCTCATCTAATCACATAAATATCATTTTATACACTAACGGATCTCGTCTGTGCATGTTTTTCTAACGGATCTCATGTTAGTCAATGTTTATCACAGAAAAATATACTCTGAATTTTTTTACCCCTCTGTGGCAGTAACGCTTTGAGTCACCGTTTATAGGCTTTTGACGTAAAATATACTCAGAAAAATAAAATCCCTATGGGGGATCTCAGGTTGTCCAAGTTTTATCCGGATCTCGACTTGGATTAAAAATGTATATACAGGCTGTTTCAAATTCGACCCTCACCATTGGGATCTCGCTTATTTGAAGAGATAGACGGTAGGTTTAAATTTGGCAAAGTTGCAAAATTTTATGAGCATTAATAATCAGCAGAGAAATAACTTCTATGTTAACTCTTATTCGAAATAATTGTAAAAAATCAAAAATTGTCATTTTCTTATTTTTCCTCTATCTTCTTTATTTGAACAGGTATCAAAAAAATAAAAGTACTTTCTTAAGACACTTTTGAATTCTCTACACACTGATGAATACCATTTTGCTATAACACGTTTCGTCAAATTGATATCTTCATCAAGTTCATTTTTTCTTATGGGCGCCATATTGAAATTTGGTCGCAAAATAATCTACTCTTCCTGCTGATTACGCCAATATAGCACATGTTATCAAAATTCTTTAAAATAAGGTCAAAATTAAAATTTATTTCTTTGAGACAAGAAAATTGGCAATTAATGGAAGCCTGGGTTTGGATTCAAATCAAAAACAGTATAATCTGTCATATTAATACATACTTGTTGCTAAATATTAACATAATAACAATAGCATAATATTTAAAATTGAAGAAAAACGTGATGTTACGTGCCTTGTATTCGTGCCACACACGAAAACAGCAAGTGAATTTTATTTTGAACATTCGAAGAGCTGCAATAAGTTTAAGCAAACTAATGCAATTATGTACAAATTAAAGTGGAAATTGGTTTGAACATTTAATGTAAATATCTTATTTTGAGAGCCTCTATTTATTTATGTCATTATTATTTCTTCAATTTAGTTCTACATTTTTGTTACTGTAAAGAGTAGGTACGTATTCTAGTAAATAATTCCTGCTCTTCAATATTTTTGTTTAATTGTAAAAGTATTATTCTAAGCTGTTTGTTCTCCGAGTAGGTTCGAAAGTACCTACAGTTCACTTGCTGTTTTTGCTTTTTTGTTATAGGAATAAAACACACGTAACACACATATTCTGTTTCTCTTATCTTATTGCTGTGCCGGTAATATTTATTAAACTAGTGCCTACATCAAAGAAACTGCTTTTAATTTGACTCCAAAGTTATCTTCTGTTAACCACAAAATTACCTTCTGTTAGCTACAACAATTCCTATATTATATCAAATATTCTTAATTCTGACATTATTTTAAATAATTTTGATAACATGTACTATATTGCCGTAATCTGTAGGAAGAATAGATTCTTTTGGGACCAAATTTCATTATGGCGCCCATAAGAAAAAATGAACTTGATGATGATACCAATTTGACGGAACGTGTTACAGTAAAATGGTATTCATCAATATGTAGAGAATTCAAAAGTGTCTTAAGAAAGTACTTTTATTTTTTTGATATCTCTTCAAATAAAGAAGATAGAGGAAAAATAAGAAAATGACAATTTTTCATTTTTTTCAATTATTTCGAATAAGAGTTAACATAGAAATTATTTCTCTGCGGATTATTAATGATCATAAAATTTAGCAACTTTGCCAAATTTAAACCTACCGTCTATCTCTTCAAATAAGCGAGATCGCAGTGGTGAGGGTCGAATTTGAAACAGCCTGTATATATATAAATTCGACCAGTCGACGTTGTGGCATCACGGCGCAAAAAAAATGCTAACTCTTTGACATCCATCGACGTTGTAACATCCAAAATCGGATGTCATAACGTTTTTGCATGTAATTGAAAGGTGAAGGGGCAGGATGACGTACACAAAATTTTAGGTGGATGTTAAAAAACCGGAATTTGAAAATTTTTATATATTTTTAGTTCTGGAGTTTACTTTCCAGGGGGCGCGCGGAAATGTCAGTGTTGTATATTTTATATTTGCACTCAAATTCTTGTGACATCCGGTGTATTTCATAGTTTAATTTACCGCGCTTTATAACATCCAAAAATTGGACAGTGTTATTTGCGTCGTGTATGGATAAAGTTTTCACGTTTTATTCAATTTTTGATAATTAGTCTTCTCTAACTGACCTAATTTAAGAATTATCCATCACTCAACGTTTTTCTGAATTTATTTCTAGTTTTTTTATTTTACTTTTGAAGAAGCTAAGAATAAATTTAATGAAACGTTAAATAAGCAGTAGAAAATTCTTAAATTAGCTCGAATGAAAGTGCTAATGAAAACAACTTACGGAGCTCACCGGCTTCAAACCATTCATTTAGAATACAGTGAACGTAAAAATCATGAAATAAAACTAATATTTCCTTAACAATTTATATTTGTGAAAAATCTTTCGACATGTCAATTTTTATATATTATTTGGAACTTTTTGCACATAAAATAAGTTTTCCATGTAATGACGTCATCTTCATTTTTTTTAAATAGGACCCTCATATTTTGACATCACGGATAAAAAGTCCATTGACTTGTTAATTCAGTTATAAACAACAATAAGGGCTTAGGATAAGCTGTTTATATGCTGTAGGGCCCTAAATTTCCCATAAATAAGTCAATTGATGTAGAAGAAAAAAATCAACTCACAAACCAACTATTGATCAAAGTAGATCTTCGAATTACCATTTTTCTTTGGGGGTATCTAAAGTAACGAATATATATCCAACGACCTAGAATTCGGGAAGAATTACAAGAATGCATAACTTTAGTATGTCGACAAATTAGCCAGGTCACTAGAGACAAAGTACTTCATGAATTTTATAACCATCTTAATTTTTGCCAAGAAGTGACTGGATGGCAATTCGAACATCTACTTCGATCAATAGTTAGTAAGTTTGTGTCTTCAACATCAATTGTCATGTGGAAAATTTAGAACCTCAAACAGGCCGAGTCCAAAAAAGCGCCGGTGTTTATTATCGGATTTGACTGGTCAAAAATCAAATGAAATTGCAGAAATAGCTCTACAATATACCATATCCTGGGTCTTTAATACATTTAAAACAGCTGCACGACAGCTGTCAACTTTTGTTTTTCAAGTGTAATGGTATAATTACTGTAATACATTTCGAAAGAGCATTTTTTTCTGCGTCCAATGATATGCCGCAATCAGAGCTGGGCAAATTACTTAAAAAAAGTAATTCAAATAACAAGCTTCAATTACTTTGAAAAGTATTGGCAATTATCAATTATCTTTTTTTGCTCATATACAAAGTATTGGCAATTACCAATTAAAAAGAAAAGTATTTGAAGTTGCAGAGCAATTAGTAATTGAATTACTTTAGACTAATTCAATTACTTTAGAGTATTTCAATTATTTTGACTGCTTGAATTATTATTTGAATTACTTTAGAGTAATTGAATTACTTTAGAGTAATTGAATTACTTTAGAGTATTTCAATTACTTAGACTAATTCAATTGCTTTAGAGTAATTGAAATACTCTAAAGTAATTCAAAACAATTGAAATACTCTAAAGTAATTGAATTAGTCTGAAGTAATTGAATTAGTCTGAAGTAATTGAATTAGTCTGAAGTAATTGAATTACTCTGAAGTAATTGAATTACTCTAAAGTAATTGAATTAATCTGAAGTAATTGAATGACTCTAAAGTAATTGAATTACTATGATTTTTTTTTTCAATGTTGACGTTATTTAATCTTTCCGACCGGTTCTTCTGTTTTCATTTGCAGATAAATCAACGAATATGTTTTATTTTTATTCAATGTAATTGAATATGTTCCTGTTAAACTAATTATTATTTTTCTTTACGTTGAAAATACTTAAATAACGTTATTATAATAATTAAAAAAAAATAAAATTTAATTAGATTCACGTTGCAGTTAACTAGAAAAGAAGAAAACAGTTGCTATGAATTTTGAATTGGCAGACAAATAATTAGATTAAAATTTAGATTCACGTTGCCATTTACTAGAAAAGAAGAACAATTACTATGAATTTTTAATTGACAGAACAATTGAAGAGGTAGGATGCAAAACTCGCTCGTTCCATTTTTTGAAAAGCCCTTATACTACAAGATTATGTCATGGATTTATTTTTAAATCAACTGCATTCATTCAACACATATTTTTCCAGGATAGCAGCACGTTTAGAAAGCAAAAAAAATTGTTTTGACCTGGTCACACCATCAGGGGTAGAGATTTTTTACGTTTTCTGAGGAACACGTTTATGTGAAACGAGTGAGTTTTGCATCTCACCTCTTCAATTATTCAGATTAGTAGATAACACTACTTTTACAGTTTTGTATTTTTTATGATAATAAAATGCATTTTAATAATGAAGAGTTATGTGACATGACATACCTACTAGGAAAACGCAACCAAAACTATCTTTTGGCATTAAGATTATATTCGCAGCATTATCCTATGAGAAGAGATCCGGATTATAGAGTTTTCTAAAGTAATCACAAAGCAACACTAAACCTGTGGTTGTATTCAAAATTAATCAATGAGATACACCCCTAACCACATAAATTCACTGATAGCGAATACGTATTTCAGTAACGACGTTACCATCCTCAGCGTTAAACTGATATTAAATTTAAAATTAGGAATAAAACTAAACTAGACTAGTTTAAACTAATAAACTAAATAACCTAAATAAACTAAACTAAACTAGTTTATTTTATTCCTAATTTTAAATTTACAGTCTTTTTCTTTTGGTTTTCCCCTTTTGTCAATTATGTTTCCGAATTTCTCAAATGACTTTCCAATCTGCAGGCCTACTATACTTTGAACGGATTGGAAAGCCATTTGACAAATTAGGAAACACATTTGACAAAAGGGGAAAACCAAAAGAAAAAGACTGTAATATCAGTTTAGCGCTGAGGATGGTAACGTCGTTATTGAAATACTATTCGCTATCAGTGAATTTATGTGGTTAGGGGTGCATTGATTAAATTTTCTAAAGATTGAGAGAAAGATTCAAAACGCCGTGAAACATTAAATACAGTAAAAATGTTATTAAAATAACGTTATTTAAATATTTTCAAAATAAAGAAAAATGGGAATTAGTTTAACAGGAACATATTCAATTATTGAATGAAGTCCATAATTTGGTGAATTCAATGTATGAAGAAAAAGGCACTTCCTAATTTCTTAATCTTATTTATTCTAGCGACCGGTTTCGGTGAAACCATACACACATACGTTATTTTCTTCTCCAATATTTGTAATTTATGCTATTTTAATTAATTTATTTCGACGTTAGCAGCCTGATGAAGGTGATTTTCATCGAAACCGGTCGCTAGAATAAATAAGATTAAGAAATTAGGAAATGCCTTTTTCTTCATACATATTCAATTACTTTGAACAAAAAATAAAACATATTCATTGATTTATCAGCAAATCAAAACAGAAGAACCGGTCGGAAAGGTTAAATAACGTCAATATTGAAAAAAAAAATTATTTCTATCTCGCTATTTCTTCAGTTTAGACAAATACATTTGGCGTTTTATGAAAGCTTATTAAAACAGTGTTTGAGAGTTTAGATATACTGGGTGTTCCATTTAACAATTTTGATAAGAATTATCTTTTGCAAAACTCAACACCTTGTACACATAATAACTGATAAACCGAAGCTGTTCTGACATTTCTGTAGACAACATATTGCATTAACTACTTACAAAAATTCACGACGAAATGTTAATAAATAACCAAGATATAAGCGCTCATAATACAGCAATTTTTTACACTCATCAATATCATCAATATCTTACAAATTCTTAAGTAAAACTTCCGAACTTTTTGGTTATTACCTATTCTTTATGCGTACTTTCGAAATATGTAAAAATATATTGGGTGTTCCATTTAAAAAATATAACTTTGGTATGGCTCTCAGTTATTGAACACTCTGTATACTCAAAAATAATTTTATAAAATAGAGCTGAGTGAGTTACATCTTAGCTCATTTGAATTTTTTTGAATTTTGTCGGTGGACAACCTGTATACTTTTTTAACTTTTATACTTCAAAATTATTTATCAATAAATATTGTATTACACATACGGAAAATGTTTCATTTAATAAAATAACATGAAAATACTTATTGGCATCATTTTGTCGGAAGAAAGTCAAAAATTTTAATAAATATAATTTACCTCATATAATAAAAAGATTATTCAAATACTAAAAATAACCAAAAAGAACCAACTGTAAACTAAAAATAACGCAAATATACAAAAACAGTTCAAATACTTAAATCTAATTCAATCATTAAAATTTAATTGAAGTACTTAAAAGCAATTGAATTACTCAAAAGTAATTCAATTGCTAAAAAGTAATTCAATTACTCAAAAGTAATTCGATTACTAAAAAGTAATTCAATTACTCAAAAGTAATTCAATTACTGAAAAGTAATTCAATTACTCAAAAGTATTTCAAATAGTGAAAATTAATTGAAATAACATAAAATTATTTCAAATACCAAGCATTTCAATAAAGTAATTAAAATAACAATTATCAAGACCTGATATCAAAAGTATTTGAATATTTTAATTCAATTAACGAAAACGCTTCAATTACTTTTTCAAGCATTTTAATTAAATTAATGCCCAGCTCTGGCCGCAATAAACACTTATTTTTCAAAATAATAGAAGGAAATAAAAAGTAATAAATAAATTATTAACATGAAATGACGTAATAAACAGTTACCGAACAATGAATGATACCTGTTTTACGGTAAATAGCGTAGTCTCTATAAGTACTTACTTATAACCAAACAAATGACCATAACTGTCAACATTTTTTTTGTCAGCAAAAACAAAACAAAAATGTTGACACTATTATCATTTGTTTGGCTATGAGGAAGTACTTATAAAGACTACGCTATTTACTGTAAAACAGGGATCATTTATTGTTCGGCAATTGTTTATTACATTATTTCATGTTAATAATTAATTTATTTCTTTTTATTTTCTTCTATTATTTTGAAAAATAAGTGTTTTTCCACTACTAGTACTACAGCCTGTCATTTTGACATGTGTTAGGTTGCTGTGAAAAACAATTTCTCGACGTGAGGTAAATAATTTTTTTATTATTTACCACGGTAAATAATGAACATCAGTTGTTACGTACGCTTTCAGGTACAAATCTTTTGATTTTTCAGGCAATAGATTGTTTGCCACTTGTCCGGCAATTTCCCGCTTTTCAGGCGGCGTACAATTTAAATCGCCGTATATCGTTTACCGTACTTACTTTATTTAATTGACGATTTGGCAAAAAGATCGACGTAATGTTTGTGACAAATTAAAAAATTTATCATTTGCACTAGTAGTGGAAAAAATAGTATATACACCACGGTAGAGAAGTCTTATAACCCTCGGTCCTTTACATCCCTCGGCCCTAAGGGCCTCGGGATGTAATCATACCCTCGGGTTATAACACTAGACTTCTCTACCTAGGTGTATAATATACTATTATTGCGGCATATCATGGTATATTGTAGAGTTCTTTCTGCAATTTCATTTGATTTTTTCACCAGTCAAATCCGACAATAAACACCGACGCTATTGGCGTAGGCGTTTTTTTGGACTTAGCCTGTATATCGGGTGTGCCACGCCATATGCTCAACCCTTCTAGAACTTATATTTTTCAACCGATTTCAATGAAATTTGGAAAATAAAAATTAAGCAAAAAACGCATTTTCCGACATACCATTGAGCACCGTAGGACTTCCAGTTTCAGCGGAAGTGACGTCAACTTTCTTATTTTAAATGGAACACCCTGTATATTTTTACATATTTGGAATCTGCAGATCATTGCGAGTCCGAAAATGTATCATTTGGTAATTTTGATTTCCATGACAACGAAAAAAAAAAAACTTTTTTGTTTTTCAATCTAGGAAGCTTTGAATCGCGTATTTTCCTTCTAATGCCATCAAGCAATTTGAGAAAATCACTATTTTGATTGTATTTTGATTTTTAACATTTTTACGGCATTTCAAATTTTCATTAGGTCGTAACTCATTTTTTGAAATGGAACCTCATGTGCTCCTTAGCCTAGTTCAAAAGAAATTTTTTTCTGAGTACACTGATACCAAATACTTCATACTTTCTTTGAAAGTCATTTGAAACAGAGCGGACATAAAACCTCAATAAATCACGTTCTGTTTTAAATGACTTTCAAAGAAAGTATGAAGTATTTGGTATTAGCGTACCCAGAAAAAAATTTCCTTTTGAACTAGGCTAAGGAGCATATGAGGTTCCATTAAAAAAAATGAGTTACGACCTAATGAAAATTTGAAATGCCGCAAAAATATCAAAAATCAAAATACAATCAAAATAGTGATTTTCTCGAATTGCTTGATCGCATTAGAAAGAAAATACGCGATTCAAAGCTTCCTAGATTGAAAAACAAAAAAGTTTTTTTGTTGTTGAGATGGAAACCAAAATGATATGCAGATTCCAAATATGTAAAAATA
Source organism: Dorcus hopei (assembly GCA_033060865.1). NCBI lineage: Eukaryota > Metazoa > Arthropoda > Insecta > Coleoptera > Lucanidae > Dorcus > Dorcus hopei. The sequence continues at coordinate 6,341,563 of JAUPFK010000013.1, forward strand.
AACATTTAAAATAAGAAAGTTGACATCACTTCCGGTGAAACTGGAAGTCCTACGGTGCTCAATGGTATATCGGAAAATGCGCTTTTTTGATTAATTTTCATTTTCCAAATTTCATTGCAATTGATTAAAAAATAAAAGTTCTAGAAGGGTGAGCATATATAAGTACAAAAGACAATTAGAAAATAATATAAGAGTAATATAAATACCTGCCTTAAACCACTCAAATATAACATAATACTTCTATGTTAATAGAACTTTTTTAATAAAGAAAATTACATTATATCGTTAAGTTTCTGTATCCTTCTTCTCTGTTAGCATTTAATGTGACTCATAAAATCTTTCCAACTGGCAACATTGTAAGGATGTCACAAGTACTGCAAGTTTTTTTAGGGATGTCACAAGACTTATAACATAAAAATATATACTGGATATACACTGGATGTCAAAGAAATAGTAAATATTTTGATTTTAATTTTGTGTATCTTTCAATTTTTTTGTTCACACTAGCGCCATCTCCAGATTTCCATAAAGTCATATTTTTATGTTGTCTCTATTTGCTCTTTAAAGAGTGGATGTCTAAACGTCGTCATTTTTACTGGATGTCACAAGATACGGTGGTCGACTATACAGGCTGTTTCAAATTCGACCCTCACCATTGGGATCTCGCTTATTTGAAGAGATAGACGGTAGGTTTAAATTTGGCAAAGTTGCTAAATTTTATGAGCATTAATAATCCGCAGAGAAATAACTTCTATGTTAACTCTTATTCGAAATAATTGTAAAAAATCAAAAATTGTCATTTTCTTATTTTTCCTCTATCTTCTTTATTTGAAGAGGTATCAAAAAAATAAAAGTACTTTCTTAAGACACTTTTGAATTCTCTACACACTGATGAATACCATTTTGCTATAACACGTTTCGTCAAATTGATATCATCATCAAGTTCATTTTTTCTTATGGGCGCCATATTGAAATTTGGTCGCAAAATAATCTACTCTTCCTGCTGATTACGCCAATATAGCACATGTTATCAAAATTCTTTAAAATAAGGTCAAAATTAAAATTTATTTTTTTGAGACAAGAAAATTGGCAATTAATGGAAGCCTGGGTTTGGATTCAAATCAAAAACAGTATAATCTGTCATATTAATACATACTTGTTGCTAAATATTAACATAATAACAATAGCATAATATTTAGAATTGAAGAAAAACGTGATGTATTCGTGCCACACACGAAAACAGCAAGTGAATTTTATTTTGAACATTCGAAGAGCTGCAATAAGTTTAAGCAAAGTAATGCAATTATGTACAAATTAAAGTGGAAATTGGTTTGAACATTTAATGTAAATATCTTATTTTGAGAGCCTCTATTTATTTATGTCATTATTATTTCTTCAATTTAGTTCTACATTTTTGTTACTGTAAAGAGTAGGTACGTATTCTAGTAAATGATTCCTGCTCTTATAGGAATAAAACACACGTAACACAAATACTCTGTTTCTCTTATCTTATTGCTGTGCCGGTAATATTTATTAAACTAGTGCCTACATCAAAGAAACTGGTCTTAATTTGACTCCAAAGTTATCTTCTGTTAACCACAAAATTACCTTCTGTTGGCTACAACAATTCCTATATTATATCAAATATTCTTAATTCTGACATTATTTTAAATAATTTTGATAACATGTACTATATTGCCATAATCTGTAGGAAGAGTAGATTCTTTTGGGACCAAATTTCATTATGGCGCCCATAAGAAAAAATGAACTTGATGATGATACCAATTTGACGAAACGTGTTACAGTAAAATGGTATTCATCAGTATGTAGAGAATTCAAAAGTGTCTTAAGAAAGTACTTTTATTTTTTTGATATCTCTTCAAATAAAGAAGATAGAGGAAAAATAAGAAAATGACAATTTTTCATTTTTTTCAATTATTTCGAATAAGAGTTAACATAGAAATTATTTCTCTGCGGATTATTAATGCTCATAAAATTTAGCAACTTTGCCAAATTTAAACCTACCGACTATCACTTCAAATAAGCGAGATCCCAATGGTGAGGGTCGAATTTGAAACTGCCTGTATATATATATATATCTAGCCTGCAGTGGATGCGGCGTCCGGTAGTATCCCATTTACATTGCATGTGACGTCCGGTTGCTATACGGCGTCCGTATACGGACGCCATATCACATTTCTGTACAAATAAATCCAAACTGCTATAGGACATCCCTGAACCGATTTTAATCGGACGTCACTTTTACGGAGTTCTGAGGATTTTGTATATTTTAGTGCAGGTGGACGCCACTTTGGCAGATGGGCGCTACTGTCGCGTATATCTGAAGCGTATTTTTTGTTTTTGTTTTACGGTTGTTGTTGCGTCCTCTCGATTGGCAACGTCGTATCATTTTAAATCGTAACTTTCGGTTTTCAACGTGGAGCGCTCATTCACTTAGGTATTGTTTTTTGTAAGTACTATTTAATCATAATCATTAAGCTAGAGTTATTATTACATATTTTAAAACTCCCGTAATGTTTACAGCTTCACATTGAAGCTTTTAAGTATATCTTTAGGGAATGTTTGCAAAACGTTCCGTTAAAATTTGCGTGCGTTAAAGGTTAAAACTCCATTTTTGATTGGCTAAAATCATAATACTGCTAAGCAAAATAGCCTTTAACGTAACGATATTTTTATCGTAAGGTATTGGAAAAACTCCCTAATAAGTAGTAAACTATTTAACGGTCAATATTGACGTTATTGACCGTTGAATATAGTCAGTTAACACATTATCAAATACTCAAAATTAGAAATATGGAATGGATATACATAAATGAATTCTTTCGGAATCGAAATAAACTTGAACATGTGGAACTGATTCGAGAAAAAATCGATTCATCACTTATAGGTATCATGTTTTTCAATAAATTTAAAAACAAAAGCATTAAGGAATGATAAAAAGTAAATTTTACTAATAAAATGGGAAATGTTTAGTTAATCAACTAATTGTAAAGAAATTAAAATGGTCTTTTAGCATTAGAAATAACGGTGCCCCACGTTCACCCTCTCCTAGAATTTTTATTTTTTAGTCAATTTACATGAAACTTGGAAAGAATGAATTAAACAAAAAAGTGAACTTTCCGTCGTACTATTGAGCATGATGGGACATCAGGTTTCACAGAAAGTGATGTCAACTTTCTTATTTTAAATTAAATACGCTCAGTTTTAAATAACTTTCAAAGAAAGTATTAAGTGTTTGGTATCAGTTTACCCAGCAAAAAAAAATCTGTGCTAAGAAGCACCAGGTTCTATTTAAAAAAAAAGAGTTACGATCTAATGAAAATTTCATATGCTGTAAAATATGTCAAAATCCAATCAAAGTAGTAATTTTTTTCGAATTACTTGATTATAGCTTTCTAGATTGAAAAACAAAAAAAGCTTTTTTTTCGTTGTCATGGAAACTTGTCTTACCGTATAAAACATATTCAGACTGGCAATGATCTGCAAAATTTAAATATGTAAAAATATATAGGATGTGCCATTTAAAATAAGAAAGTTGACATCACTCCTGCGAAACCGGAAGATCGACCGTGTTCAATAGTATGTCGGAAAATTAACTCTTTTGTTTAATTTACCTTTTCCAAATTTCATGTAAATCGATTAAAAAATAAAAATTCTAGGAGGGTAAACACACGGGGCACCGGTATATTGATTTAAAAACTAATGTATTAGTCAACTTTTTTTTTCAAATAGGATCACATATTTCTTTTCATTAATTTTGATAGATTTTTTTCTTGAATTCAACGGTCCATTTCAACATGTTTTTGAGAAATTGAAATTTTCGCGAGATACTTACCTACCTCCTTAATCTTAAATGCAATATATGGGGTAATTAAAAGAAATCAAGTAACTACGTATTTAGCAAGGTAGGGGACATTTTGAGCAATATTTATAATAATTACATACCTCTTGTGTTTTGTTATATTGTTTTATTTTAATAAATAACAAACTTTCCATTATTTTGAATTCCACTGCAAAATTATTCCCCTAAAGTATTCTACAAAATCAAATTGAATTTGAATGATTTGAGTTGAATTCAGAAATAAATCTATCGAATGAAAAAAATGTGATGCTATTTGAAAAAAATTCATTATTACTCGACAAAAATGTCATTAACAAAATTTAAAAAACATTCTTTTGGATTATTTATAAACTGGTCTTGTGTGATTTTTAAATTACTAAAATATCGAATTATTATTAAGAGGGATCCAGCGTGTTGCGTTTTTCGTAAGACAGTTTGTATAGTGATCTAACTATGTAACAAGTTTTGGGAAAAAATTTAAAGGTTTTAAGCAAACAGTACCAATTTTTTTATCAAGCCATGAGTATTAGGGCTTGTTCTTCTATCCTAAAATAATACGTAACTAATTTTACATAACTGCCAGAGGACCATTACCTTCAATAGCGCGCAGTTTTCTGCGAATATGTCTCATTTCTCGCTCGACAAAAGTAACATCTATTTCCCGAATCTTCTGAAATATTCTTCTCCGCAACTGGTGTTCGTTTTGGGCTTCTCAACCATTATCATAAACTTTTCTAGCGAGATGTGCCCAACATTCTTTAATAGGTCCCGCCTGAACGAGTTCTTCTTCCCCCGTCCGGACGCGGACGACGGGCCAGACGCTACGGTCGATGTGGCGAGGAACTCGGAGGACTTCTACGCCCGCCTGAACGTGGAACAGAGGAGCGTGATAGACGCCGTGGAAGCAGCCCTGCAAGCCGCACCCGGCGAAACGCCGCGCCTATTCTTCCTGACGGGATCCGGAGGGACGGGCAAGACGTACGTATACAACACGCTCATCTTCAGGTGCATAAGCAGAGGCGTCAAGGTGATGGTCACGGCAGTGACGGGCATCGCCGCCTGCCTGCTCTTCAACGGGAGCACGGTGCACAGGGCTTTCCGCACCGGCATTCGCATCGACCCGAAGAACTTACCGTCGCACGCCGCCGAAAGCTTCACGGCGAGATGCATCAAGCAGGCGCAGCTAATCATAATCGACGAGGTGTCCATGATGCACACGGACCTCCTCGAAGTCGTCGAAGGTCTGCTGAAGACGTTCGCGCCGCCGCAAGCGAAGGAACTAAGCTTCGCCGGAAAGGTAATATTGCTGGGCGGCGACTGGAAACAGATGCTGCCCATCGTCACCGACGGCAGCAGCTTGGGACCCGTGGCGGCCTGCATCCAGAGCCGACCTGACTACGGTCAATTCCGACAAATGAAGCTGCTAACGAACATGCGGGTGACCGAAGGACAGGAGCGATTTTCAGAGTTCCTGCACAAGCTCGGCACCGGCTCCAACATGATCGAGGGCACCGACAGAGTGGAAGTACCTCCGGAGATGTTGGTGAACAGTTCGGAGGAGCTGATGCGCTTCGTGTTCGATGACGGCGCGGTATTCAATCGCCCTGAAACGCTACACGAACGCTTCCTCATGGCACCGATGAACGCCCAGGTAATAATAATAACGGACTTTATTCTCAGATATACGATATCAGTAGTAATATAACTCAACCTTTTACTACTAAACTTAAATTAATATATTGAATTTAAATTAACTTAAAAGAAGAGGGATGACGCATGAAAAGTAAAATGTAAAAGAAAAAAAAAAGTTAATGAAAAATAGTGAAATGATAATATTTTGTATTTATCTATTTAATAAAATTCTAAATGAATTGCTCCCTAAAATCTTTAAATCATTCGATAGGTAGACGCCATGAACGAGCTCATTCTGAACGCGTTTCCCGGAGAAGCGCGCGAATACCTTTCCAGCGACGAGGCGTTTAACGACAATCCGCTGGACGTGCACGCGGCAGAGAACGATCCGCAGAGCCTGAACGAGTTCCGCGCGGGCAGCATGCCCGACCATCGACTTCGCCTGAAGAAAAACGTCGTGGTGATGCTGATGTGCAACGTGGACGTATCCCGAGGACTCTGCAATGGCACGAGGATGACGGTGGAATCGCTCGGCAACGACGTGATTCATTGCAGAACGATCGCCAACTCTTCGTTTCGAACCGGAAACGTGGTAACGCTTTGCAGGTTCAAGTTCAGGTACGACGGGACGCGTCCGGACGGTTCCGGCCCCAGGTTTACCAGGCTGCAGTTTCCCGTCCGGGTGGCTTTCGCCATAACGGTTAACAAGGCTCAAGGGCAGACGGCCGGCCGAATCGGACTCTCTCTCGAGAGGGAACTGTTCGCGCCCGGACAACTATACGTCGCCCTGTCCAGAGTGAGAGCCGCAGAGTCCGTGAGAATCTTCAATCCCCACGGACGTACCGAACTGAAGAACGACGTGAAGAACGTGGTCGCAGCCGGAATCCAGTTCTGAGCCGCCCTACCAAAAGCACGAGTCTAGAATCCGTTACCCGAAGAAACGTGTACTAGACTTTTGAGCATGTCCTGGCACGAAGAGTGTCACCACGAGAAGAGACACGCCAGGTTTCAGGGTTCCAGTCTAGAGAGCGTTCCAAGGAAAAACGTGGACTCGACTGCAGAACTCCCTCTGGCATGAAGAGTATCAAGTAGACCGGAGGAGATGCCATGCCAGAGGTCTTGCCACTCGGGATGTCCAATTGCAAATGAGGTTGAAATCCGTCTGACCGTAATCAATTTGTCGAAAATTACGCACGAAAAGATAATCGTATCACAAAATCTTCTAAGCGGACACTAAATCGCGCAACAATACACTTTACGTTTCGCAGTCGTTCGACTGCTTCGTCAGAAGCAGTCGAACGACTGCGAAACGTAAAGTGTATTGTTGCGCGATTTAGTGTCCGCTTAGAAGATTTTGTGATACAAATTTCATCGGACAAGAACCAACTGTAAATATGAAAAGATAATCCTTAACTTACGAAAAATATTTTCGATTTTCTCGACCCCAACGCATTCACACGCATTCAATGCAAAATTAAGACAAATTATTACGGTCAGGTTAGGGTACCTACCTGTCGTGCTAAGCATTCGGCAAATTTTCGAAATGTATCATATTTCTCTTCAAACTTTGATTTGCAAAAATATACTATTCAATGATATATCTTTCAGAGTAAAAAGTATCTGCATCATTTAAATGTGCAAAATTAATTACAATAGGAACATGTGTCTGTACTGCGCAATCATTCCAGGATTAAAACAGTCACACATATCGCTTAGCAAGGCAGTGTAAAACTGAAATTCCTATTTCGTTTTTACGACAAGTTTTACGATGTGAAAGTAAATTCAACTAATAGATAACTGGCAAAAAAAAATGAACCCATTACATTAATCGAACGAAACAAATCACAAGAGTCAACTTTACATCTAAACCAATTGTTATTTTAAAAGCGAAATAGAAATCAAAGATACGTAAAACGTTTAGAGATAAACATGTGGTAAAAAAATATAATTATTATTTCCTTTCCGATTCTAAATCGCAAATTATATATTAAATCTCCATCTCGAAGGGATACGTTAAAAAGAAAACTTCACTAAATGAAAGTACGTCGACAAAAAAAAAATTGCATTACATTTTACGCAATCGTTTCGATTTCTTGAAAACATCGCACAAGTGCGATATCACTATTTAATGCGACCCCTGTGTGCACCCGTACATAATTCAAAGTTCTTTGCGAATTATCGTCGAAATCCTCATTTCCAGAAATAAATCGATCGATATTATTTTTCAATCGAGACAAACAACGACCACATGTTTATTGAAACACGTTATTACATTAAAATTGCACCAAGAAGAAGACATCCCGAGGCCCCAAGGAGATAGATCGACAACGCGAGGGTCCGTAGGACTGTGCCCGCGATGTTGAGGGCCATCGCAAGGCTCCAATCTTGAATCTCACAGAAAATGGACATAGATTCGATTGTAGAGCCGGTGGCGTTCGCCCGTGACGTAACAAGAGTCGCGCCGATATGGACGGAGCACATTCGACGGTCTCCCGGGCAAAGAGATCTCTGTGCTGGAAGGACCTAAGCGTTGTCGATCGGAAGATCGTCGTCGAATAATCAAGAGCCTTAGCAAGTAACACCGAATTTCCAATAGCAATCCACCGAAGCTAAAAGGTAATTCAACTTTTGCATTTCCGTATCTTTCAAAAGCCAAAAATTTTAAATTTTTTTTAAAACGAACAAGCGTGGAAACATGACATGAGAAATAAATAGAAAACTCCTCTGAATAAATATGTGGTCAAAATTATAATTTCTTTTTTTCGCTTCTAAATCGCACACGCTGTATCATGTCTTTTTCTCAACGAAATACGATTAAAAAAAAAATGAACCAAAAATATGTCGAAACTGAAGTACATTTTACGCAATCGTACTTAGCTATCGTTTCGATCGCTCAGAAACATAGCATGCGTACACAATTCAAATTTCTTAAAATAATGACAACTATTCAATACAATTCTACGTGCGCAATCATGATTCTGCAAAATAAAACAATCGATATTATTACTTAATCGAAACAAACTACGACCACATATTCATTCAGAAACAAAATTATATTAAAATTGCACGCGAATCAAGACATCCCGAGGTGATCGACGAAGCGAAGGTCCGTTGGCTACTATGACGAGGAAGGAATCCCATAGCCACGCTCCAATCTTGAATCTCTTGGAGGGCGAACATGGACTCGATTGTAGAGCCGGCGTCTAACAAGAGTACGCCGCGCCTATCCTTCCGAATAAAGTCTGAACACAATCGACGTTCTCTGAAGGCAAACAGAGAGCTCTGTGCTGGAAAGACCTTCGCGTAGTCGATCGGAAGATCGTCGTTGAATAATCAAGATTATTCGAAATTAACAACAACTTTCAAAGAAAAACTTTCCGAATGAAAAAGGTAACGCGATTTTTAAATGTTCTTAAAAAAATTATTATTATTACTATTTTTCTTAAATTTTACAACTACAAGATAAGTCCAAATTGGATACTTGAATCTACGAAGGTAAGAAAAGAAAACGATCTCAATAGAAAAATGCAAAATAAATTTCATCAAGCTTCTCAAGATAGAACGAAATGAAGATTTAAAGCGACGAGAAAGAAAACCACCGACAACGTGCCCGATGAAAAGAGCATCTCGAACACCATCGGCGCTAATGAATTTCTTCAAGAAATCATAATAATAACGCGGAATAAGAAAACAAAACCAAATTTTGACATGCGTTTACACGATGACGAAGCAACATCAAGATAATTTCACCTAGCAAGGTAAACTATAAATTATTTCTGATAATAATTTCCTTAAATTTCCAATAAATCATAAAAAATTAAAATATGATTTAAGAAAATTAAGTTGCAATTATTATATAATGTCTTATAAATACGAATTACAATTAGTGCGAAGGTAATTGTCCGTGTTAATTTTCAGCTCAAGATGAACGAATCACGTTCTATTTAAAGAAAAATCGCGGCCAAGTCAATGCAAACATCACAAGCGGTCTAACGACGACAAATACGAATTTAATCAAACAAGAGGAAACAGCAGCGTCGCATGCGAATCAAGAACCACTTCGAGAGAAAGTGTACATCCAATTTTAAAAACATAACTTCAAAACAAAAACTTTTATCAAAAATCAACTTCTTAAAAAGAATAAAAAAATGAATTGGTTTTAAATTTTCACATTTTATTAAAATTTCATTGCATTAAAAAACAAAATTTCGACAATTAAAACTTTCACATTACAAATTCAAAATTTTATCAAGCAGTAATTAATTGTTTTTTTTTTTTTTATTCCTCATAACTAATATTTTCTTTTTTCCATCAAGTAAGAAAAACAATCGTACAGCCTGCAAACTCCAAGACAACTAAGAAATTTTCATAACGAAGAGGATTAACAAGTAAGAAGAAGAAAAATTACGGACAAGTCAAAGAAAACATCACAAGCGACCTAACGACGACGACAAATACAAAATTAATCGAACAAGAATCAGCAGCGACTTTTCATGCATATCGCGAACCTCTTCGAAATAAGGTATACTTTCAATTTTAAAAACATCATTTCAAAAAAATAATATTTTTCATAAAAGAAATTCTCCTCTTAAAATAAACAAATGCAATCGATTTATAATCTTCATAAGCATAAAAAAAATTCGGCAAGTACATTTTAAAAATGTCGTCAAACAAACAATAACAATTATTATTCCCCATAACTAGCAATTATTTTAAATTTTTTTGGTAAAAAAATGCTAAATGAAATGAAACAAGAAAATTTTCATTCTTCAAAGATGATCAACAAGTAAAGTCGTTCTCTTTAAGTAAAAACTACGAACACGTCACATCACAAGCTGCCTAACGACGACAAATACGAATTTCATCAAACAATAAGAAGCAGCAACGTTTCATGCAAATCACAAACCTCTTCGAGTCAAAATACACTTTTAACTTTAAAAATATAACTTGAAAAGAAAAACTTCTTCCATAAAACAATATCTTCATAAAAAAAAACAATCGATTTGATCTTTTCATATATATAAGAACACTCCCAATTAATGAACCTATTAAAATTTTACTAAAAAAAAAAAAAATTAAACAATTAAAATTTTTAAATCAAAAAAATTAAAATTTTATCAAAAAACGATTGATTTTTTTTATATTATTTCCTCAACTAATATTTTTTTTTCTTCAAGTAAGAAAGACAATCACGCAGCCTGCAAACTCCAAGATAACTAGAAAATTTTGCAAACGAAAAGGATCAACAACTAAGAAAAAGTCGTCGCAATCGAATGACGAGAGTCTTCAACATCAACGTCTTATCCTCAAGATTGTAATACCAATGGGCCGCCAACTACGTCGGTCGTACAAAAATTTAAAGTTTATTGCTAAGTAAAAAGAATGACATAATAATACGATAAGAAACAAAAAAAAAATTCGATCTAAACACTTTACATAACAAGCTTCGCATCGTGATCGCGTTTTCTTTTTTTTTGTCGAAACAATGAAAATTAACAATTTGATTTCAACTTGATATATACGCTTGCAAAATACAAAATTTGGTTTCGTGAACATTGTTCCGCATGTAAAATTTAAAAACCAACTGTAAACGATTGCAAGACAGTACTGAAAAAAGAAATTACGTTTCAAAATTATAAATCGAGAGTATTTTTCTTTAATTTCGAAAAAAAAAACCGCTTAAAAATAAAAACACATGAACGCTAAATCGTACATTTCCAATGAACTGTATTGCAATCGCATGCCTATTATCTTTGTTACGTTTATGCGATCATTAACATGTAAAGTACGTAATGTAAAAAAGAAAAATTATCTGACTGTAACTTTTCCCTGCGGACATTGTTAACAACTGTGACTGTCATCACCTCTTATCGAAAATAAATGTACACATCATTTTTGATTTAAGAATCGATTTCATGCAGCATTGTCGAAAAACTATCGTGCGTCCAAAATATTATTGTAGTCCTGGGTGGCTGTGCTATCACAAATAAATGCCTATTTTTACTTCGCATCGTCGAATTTAAGCCTCAAATGTTTACCTTTAGACGACATGGAAATGTTTCTTTGCGTATTTAACGTTTAAATGCCAGTTGAAACAATAATTATTTAATAACATTTGACTCCGCAGCCACCCAGGACTACAGTAATTTATCGTTGGACACACGTTATGAAGTAATTTATGAAAATTATGCATTTTCGCATCGTAATTAACAATCTCAATTTAAATTTACTCATCGTTTTTCGTTTTCACGAAACCATAACACTTCATTAAACGATAAATTACGTAACAGTTGCAACAATGTGCTTACTATTCAGAAATTGCAGAAGAGCTCATCTTCATCGATTGTCATTAATAAAATTTTACAATTGCCTGTAATAAAAAAAAACAAAAAAAAACATAGCGCTCACAAATGTATCCAATTTAACTAATAAAGGACAGAAAAAAGTAATGTTGATGTTTTACTTTTAATTCTCTTCAAGTGAAGCAAGAAATTTTTTCTTTCGATTCGGAAAACAAAATCAAAATTGTTCTTCGAGATTAAAGTAAATATCTAAAGAAATTTTCAGAGTTTTCTATATGATTTTAATAAACTAAAACGTTGAGACATAATAGCCGAAAAAGGAAAAAGAAAAAATGTTGAAACTTTAACGCTAATAAAACAAATAAATCTCAAGACTTTGCAACATTAACAAATGAATTTGGCAATTTCGTTCGAGTCGTGTAATTTAACGCCAAACAACCGACATCGTTGAAAATTTAACAAATATGAACCGAAAAAACGAAACAATATAACTTACATATTCAAAAACAATTACGGCAAAAAATTATATATTTATCAAATTTATACCTACCGTCTGTAATGCTTTCTTCAATTTAGGACGTACTCGAACTGCGTTCGTTTATTCAATTCAATTCACTCTATTTACTTTTTTTATACTGTAATAAAGAGTGATAACGAATAAATCCTAATACAAATAAGATCGAGACAAGAGTGCGAACAGAGTAAATAGGGAGAACGGAATTAAATAAACGAACGCAGATTTTGTTTTTCGTTGTTAATCAACTAATTTGATTTTACCGTTTTATCTCTTTTCATCAAAAAATCAAATTCAATTTCTTTATAACATGCTGAATGCATAATCATTGACTATTTATATGAACGTTTGCATTAATATAAACAACGTACGTCGTCAATTTTTTCTTCCATTTCTGTGCTTATAAACAAAAAAACTTTTAAAAAAATTTGCAATTAAAAGACAGTACACGGTATATATATATATATATAAAAAATTTAAAAAAAGAACAAATTTAATTAAAATGAAACAACTAAAAAAAAAAAAACCAACAAAAACTTTAACTATATATTTTAGTTATAACTCAGTTAGTTATAATAAAAAACATTATAATAATTTTTTCTGAAAAAAAAAAATAAATAAATAAATTTTTAATACTGTAACATTATCAAAACAACTTACGATCCGCTACCGTCGTTCCTCTTTTTTTTTTCTTCTTCTCGCCGCCGTGCGTTACGGCGACGACGTCTTCTTAAAGAAGACGAAGGACGTTGCCGTAGCTTACGTCCTCCGTCTTCTTTACGTGGTCGTCCCGACGAAAAATTTCCGTTTGTTCTTCGACCTACTCTTCCATCTACTCTTCGAGATCGCTCTCGAGGTCGTGAACGTGATCTATTATGTTCACGACCTCGAGACAATGTTGAAGCTTCTTTTTTTTTTCTTTCTACTAAAAAAAAAAAAAAAAATTAGAAATTACAAATTTCGTTCTAAAATGAAAAAGAAAATATAAAGAAAAAATTAAAACGAGACTAACCCCGTTATTCTGTAACTCGTAACGACATCGTTAAATAACGATAATCGTTAAGTGACATAGTTTGACAAATCAGTACATAGAAATACGTTGTATCTAAGCACTGATTGGTCAAAATATGTCACTTAACGATTATCGTTATTTAACGATGTCGTTACGAGTTACAGAATAACGGGGTAAATTTGGCTTATAACGAACAAAAAATTAAAAAAAAAAAAACATGAAATCAACATCTATAATCGGCAATATCCGAAAAATGAAAACCAAGTAAGCACCTATCTAATCCAACTTTACTGAATAAAATATTTTAAAACAACTGTATTCTTTAATATTTTTAAATTTGTTTTCGATCATGACAGGCTAAAGATTACAACAGAAAATGTTTCCTTTCAAAAAAGATCTATTTTTAAGTATTTTTAAAACGTAATAACAATTGTCGTAGATTTTAAATCGATCGGTTATTTTTTATTGAATGAGAAAAAAATACAAGACTGTATCCATAACATACGAAATGCACTGTATAAAATAAAGATACAAAACAAACTGTGAAATTAAAAGGCAAACATTCAAACACTTACTTCTCATTCAGCACTGCTTTTATCTTTTCGAAGAGATCCGCCGACAACTCAATAATGTCGGCGGAATCTCTTCCTTGGAGAAACCGCTCCGGCGGAGCCGAATCGCCGCCGGCAGTTTCTCCTGTATTTCTTCGTGATCTGTCAGAAAAAAAAAATTTTTAAAATCTCATTTACCATTTCGCACGTAATACACTTAGAAAAATAAACTGTTCAATAAACAAAAAAATGTTGAATTAACAATTTTTTTTAACTATTATTGAAACAGTATATAAAAAAAGTATTGTTAATTCAACAATGTGCGAAACATTCAACTAAGAATCATATACAAGTAGGTACATATTTTATTAAAGACGACGCAGTTAATATTCACTAATTTGTTAACTTTACTTTTATTTTTCTCAGTGCATAACAACTCCACTCAATAAAAAAGTAATATCATAAGCTACATGAAGGCGAAACTCATCAAAGCCACAAAATACGAACAATTAAAAATGAACAGAAAACAAAAAAGAAATTTCTTTTTTGGGACTAACACCCTACGAAATCATTCGATACGACAACACCCGCTATAGGAGGTAGGCTGAAAAAGTGATTTCGCTATCTCTCAAATAAATCAATTATTGAAAAACTGAGAGCAAGTGGCCCCACATCTCCCGAGTCTTCGCCGCTGCCTTCATTTAAAACTTCAAGCACACCGAACTGATCCACCACACACATAGTACGAATAATAAACATAGCAAAAATTCATACACTTACGTTTCAACTTCCATATACGACGCATCCTTATTTCTAATGAAAAAAAAAGAAAAAATTAATTAAAAAAAAAAAATACGTATATACAGGTATCCTATTCCATATAAGCGTACTATTAAAATTGAAAATTATATTCAACGCAAAGCAATCGTCGTCAATTTCACAAACGTCGATACGATTTAAAAAAAAACGAATAACGAACTAAACAATTAACTGCGATTTTTTCCCTCAACCCAACCCAAGCGAACCCAACCCGAGCGAACCCAACTCAAGCGAACCCAACCCAAGCGAACCCAATCTAAACGAACCCAACTCAAGCGAACCCAACCCGAGCGAACCCAACTGTGGTCAACTAGAGCGAGGAATTGCAATCGAAAAAATTCAAAATTAAAAAAAAAATCGAAAAGGTCAAGATCAAACGGAAGTTCAAGGTCAACAAAACCCAAGCGAACCCAACTCGAGCGAACCCAACCCGAGCGAACCCAACCAGAGCGAACCCAACTGTCGTCAACCAGAGCGAAGAATTGCAATCGAAGAAATTCAAAATAAAAAAAAAACATTGGATAAGTCGAAGGCCTATATCACGGATCGGGAAATATGATTTTTTGAAAATCACCCATTTTTCACGACTTTTTTTCGGAATTTTTTACGGCACCTGGGGGGGTCGGAGCGGATCGAGCGCAATGTAAAGGCATCCCAGAAAATCGCGAGGAACGCGATGCCGCCTCGCGCTTCGAGCTCCGGTCACCCGGAACGATGCTACAGGACCGGAGTCCCGGAAAAGGGTGGGACAAGTTTCGGGGGCCGCCCCCGCCACAATTACCGACGGATTCGGCCCGGGACACGTTTCCGCTTAACTCCTTCCTTCCTCTTGCCGCCCCCGTACGCAACTTCCCCCTCGGACCCACCCTAAGCCGACGAAATGCGCTCGAGCGGAACGATGCACCCAATGCATTTTAAATGGGGACACCCCTATTGTGATGGTCTTTTCGATTTGGACGGTGCCCCTTTAATCCCAGGAGGACGAGTTTTTGAAGGCCGTTGGCTTAGTTTCTCCCGCATCTTTTGAGGCCCCGCGCGTTCCGGTACGATGCACATGGCCGGCTCGGGAGGGCTTAAAGTTCGATTCCGGCTAAATAACGCACCGGAAAAAAATTTATTTCTGCGCAACCGGAAGTGATATTGTTCGGCTGTTTCAACTGGAAGATAGTTTTATCTTCCCTCTAAGCCACAACACCGGTCTCGAAGCGATAGCACGATTAATAACGAAACGGCGAATTTAAAAAAAAATTCCGTTAGGGCGACGCTCCGGAAAAAAAATTCTTTTCTCCGAAACCGTCGCGGATAATGTCGATATGTTTGGATCGGAGAATAGCCGACACCTTCCTCTAAGCAACGGTACCGGTCTCGATCCGGTAGGGCTGTAAATAAACGAACGGCGAATTTTTGAAATCGGTGCATTTCAGGGGCTTTGGTTTGAAATTCGACCGGGTCGCTATCGTTCAAAAATTGCATGCAACATCTCGGTGACGCTAAGCCGTCCACAAACTTGCTTATTCGCGTTCCGGCATTCCCGCCGCGCTCGAGGAGACGAATCCTTCGTGTCGCATATCAAATGAAAGGTCTCTACAAGAGAAACTCGATCGTCATACCGACGCCATCTTGGAATCCAAGATGGCGTCGGTATGATCGAAAATCGCACCGTAAGAGATAATCCCGTCGTGTCGCATATCAAATGAAAGGTATCGACGAGAGAAACTCGAATGTCGCGGCGACGCCATCTTGAAATCGACGATGGTGGCGCTGCGATCGAAAAACGCACCGTAAGAGATAAACCGGTCGAGTCGCATATCAAATGAAAGCTCTCGACGTGGCGAACACGAATATCTTAGCGACGCCATCTCGAAATCCAAGATGGCGGCGCCGCGATCGAAAATCGCACCGTAAGAGGTAATCCCATCGTGTCGCATATCAAATGAAAGGTATCGAGGAGAGAAACTCGACCGTCATACCGACGCCATCTTGAAATCGACGATGGGGGCGCTGCGATCGAAAAACGCACCGTAAGAGAAAAACCGCTCGAGTCGCATATCAAATGAAAGCTCTCGACTGGACGAACTCAAATATCGTAGCGACGCCATCTCGAAATCCAAGATGGCGGCGCCGCGATCGAAAATCGCCCTGTGAGAGGTGAGCCCGTCGAGTCGCATATCAAATGAAAGGTATCGACGTGGCGAACACGAATATCTTAGCGACGCCATTTCGAAATCAAAGATGGCGGCGCTGTGATCGAAAATCTCCCTATCGGAGATAAACCCGTCGTGTCGCATATCAAATTAAACGTGCCGGCGAGGCGAACTCGACCGTCACATCGGCGCCTTCTTTGAATCAAATATGGCCGACTTATGAGATCGAGAAACTTTCCTTTAAGAGGTAAGTAGGTCGTTCGACCCCTCGAATTAAACGTGCCGGCGAGGCGAAAACACGACCGTCGCATCGGCGACATTTAGAAATCAAAGATGGCCGACTTTTGAGGTCGATAATTTTGTAATCCGACTTTCGAAAAATTTTAGGTATTGCAGAATTTTTTTTTCCCCGGAAATGCAAGACCCAAAAGAGGATTTTCCTTTTCAGTTACTGCGCAGAACATTGCCTTTTCCGACTACCCCACGTCCGTTGAGGACGTTCACGAACAAATTGAACCGTCTTAAATGAATTCAAGGTTCTGATGTAAAATTAGGACTTTGCGATTTAGTTATGTGACGATATTACCTTCGGGCTGCCGCGGAGTTCGCCCCTGTACCGTTTATAATAAGTAAAAAATGGCAAACTGAGGAAATGCGAAAGGCAACATTGACGAAAACGTGTTCCCCTCATTATTAATTAAGGGGAAAAGAAATTATACAAAAAAAAATTATCCCATCAATACGGAAAAGCGTTCTAATATTCGAACGTACCCGAAGTTGGCACAACTAACTACCGACGATCGGATTTGCGTTAAGTTTAATTAAATACTATAAGAAAAATTCGTTTCGTTCGAAATCTTATTTCAAACGAAAGATTATTATTAGCACGCAAAACTGACGGCCTCATGTCCGCTTTGAAACGAAATAATTCTAATGAACAAGGTGAACGACACAATTCTAAAAGAAGTTGACAATTTGTGAACGTTCGGAGCGAGTTCCGATGTGACTCGCGAACGTTTCCCATCCCGAGTCCTTGAGTGATACTTTTAATATACGGCACGGCAGTGAACCCCAGGCTCGGGGGGGGGGGGGATGCATGTGGGTTTTCTAACCTAAAAAGGCTGACGGCCGTCGAAAGCTGGAGCGCGGGATTTTCGAAAACGAACGATCGCGCGGCCGGGCCGGGCGAGAATCTTTTCGTTTGTTTAACGGGCGGGGCGCCGTAAATAATCGTCGCGTCGCGTCGGTTCGAAGAGAATTTTTCTTTTTGTTTAGCGCTCGACGTAAATGATTGTCGGTTCGAATAAATAATTTCGTTTTATTTATTTATTTATTTGTTCACTTTCTTCGGTTATCGTTCTGAATCTAGAAAAAGCGTATCGCCGCGTACTTTTTTCGTCCGACGTACGTCGAGTGCTTTCCTCTGTCGAAATTTGTTGTTAATTAATTATTATCGATGAGCGACTATTTGTTATTATCGTTTTAAATCCATAAAAAGATGGGCACGTCGAAATGAACGTCTCGAGGAGCGTAATCGAACGAGAGATAAATAATTCGAAAAAATTTGAACAAAGTAAATAAATACCGACACTATTTGTTGTCGATTGTTTATCGTTATTTGTTATTATCGTTTTAAGTCTAAATAAAGATGGGCACGGCGTGTCGCACGTCGTAAGAAACGTCTCGAGGAGCGGAAACGAACGGAAAGTAAATAATTCGAGAAAATTTGAACAAGCTTAGAAAAAATGGCAAAAAAATATTAATACAACCCAAGTCGACTTGACGTGAATGAACCCAACTGTAATCGGCACTGCCGACCCAAGATGGATTTAAAAAAAAATCGGCAAGAAATGGGAGGGGGGAGGGGATTTTTAAAAAAATTCGGATTAACGTCGAGGGAGGGGGGGGGATTTAAAAAAAATTGAATTTACACGGTGGATCGCCTTAAAGGTCAACGTCACCACCAAAAACATAGGGAAAAGAGGGGGGGGAATTTTCAAAAAAATTTTGCATTTAGACGGCGGATCGTCTTAAAGGTCAACGTCACGACCAAAAATATGGGAAAACGGGTGGGGGGGGTTCAAAAAAATTTTGAATTTCGATAACGAATCGATGCAAAGGTCAAGGGTCAAGGTCACGACCGAAGATTGGGGAAGAGTGGGGTGGGGAATTTTTTAAAATTTTCGGATTTCGAGAAAGAAACTTCGTTAACGTCGAGGGATAAGGGGGTATATCCCAAAAATTTGAAATTAGACGGCGGATCGTCTCAAAGGGCGAAGGTCAAGGTCACGACTACTAATTTGGGGAAGGGGGGAATTTTTCAAAAATTTTTGAATTTAGACGGCGGAGTTTTAAAGGTCAAAGGTCAAGGTCGCGACCGAAAATATGGGAAGAGGGGGAGGGAAATTTTCAAAATTTTTTTAATTTTTCAAAAAAAATTGAATTTATGCGGCCGTTCGTCTTAAATGTCAAAAGTCAAGGTCACGACCGAAAATTTGGTGAAAAAGGGGGTAAATTTTCCAAAAATTTTAAATTTTTCAAAAAATTTAGAATTTATACAGTGGATAGTCTTAAAGGTCAAAGGTCAAGGTCGCGACCGAAAATTTTGGAGAAGGGGGGAAGATTTCCAAAAATTTCGAAATACCACGCCGTATCGTCTTAAAGGTCAAAGGCCAAGGTCGCGACCGAAAATTTAGGGAAAAGGGGGAAATTTTCAAAAACTTGAAAATACACGCCGGATCGTCTTTAAGATCAAGGGTTAAGGTCGCTACCAAAAATTCGAGAGAAATCGGGGGAATTTTTTTATTCTTGACAGCGAATCGACTTAAAGGTCAAAGGTCAAGGTCACGGCCGAAAATTTGGAAGAAATAGGGAATTTTTTTAAAACGTCGATTTTCGACAACCAGGCGTGCCAAAGGTCTTAGGTCAAGGTCGCGAGAGCGAATGTGAGAACAATGAAAGAATTTCTTATTCAACCCGAGCAAGGAATTGATATCGAAAAAAATTGAAACAATTTTTCTTAACACAAGTTAAAGGTCAAGGTCAAACGGAAGTTCAAGGTCAACCCAACCCAAGCGAATCCAACCAGAGCGAACCCAACTCGAGCGAACCCAACTGTCGCCAACCCGAGCGATCGAAGATATTCAAAATAAAAAAACATTCGATAAGTCAAAGGTCAAGGTCAAACGGAAGTTCAAGGTCAACCCAACCCAAGCGAACACAACCCGAGCGAACCCAACCCGAGAGAACCCAATCCGAGAGAGCCCAACCCGAGCGAACCCAACCCAAACGAACCCAACCAGAACGAACCCAACTCAAGCGAACCCAACCCGAGCGAACCCAACCCGAGCGAGGAATTGCCATCGAAGAAATTCAAAATAAAAAAACATTCGATAAATAAAAGGTCAAGGTCAAACGGAAGTTCAAGGTCAACCCAACTCAAGCGAACACAACCCGAGCGAACCCAACCCAAACGAACCCAACCCAAACGAACCCAACCCAAGCGAACACAACCCGAGCGAACACAACCCGAGCGAACACAACACGAGCGAACACAACCCGAGCGAACCCAACCCGAGCGAACCCAACCCGAGCGAACCCAACCAGAGCGAACCCAACTCAAGCGAACCCAACTGTCGCCAACCCGAGCGAGGAATTGCTATCGAAGAAATTCAAAATAAAAAAAACATTCGGTAAGTCAAAGGTCAAGGTCCAACGGAAGCTCAAGGTCAACCCAACCCAAGCGAACCCAACTGTAGTCGACCCGAGCGAGGAAACGCGATTGAAAAAATTCAAAATAAAAAAAAATTCGATAAGTTAAAGGTCAACGTCAAACGGAAGTTCAAGGTCAACCCAACCCAGGCGAACCTAACCAGAGCGAACCCAACTGTAATCGACCCGAGCGAGGAATGGAGATCGAAAACATTAAATTTAAAAAAAATTCGATAAGTTAAAGGTCGAGGTCGAACGAAAGGTCAAGGTCAACCCAGCCCGAGCGAACCCAACTGTAGACGACAAAAGCAACGAATTGAGATCGAAAAAAAATTTTTTTTTAACTTAAACGAATGACTTCGGGGTCAAGGTCGAATGGACCCGAGAAAAAATTCAATTCCCTAGCTGCCGCGAGCCCCCTAAAGGCGAGCGGCCCTCAACGCGCGAAGCGCGTTCTTCAAAAAAGTTTTTCTCTGTGGGGGGTGTTCTCTGTGGGGGGAGTTCAATGGACAAGGGAATTTTTTTCGACCCTTAGGAGTGCTCCAAAAATTTGAACAAGCTTAGAAAAAATGGCAAAAAAATATTAATACAACCCAAGTCGACTTGACGTGAATGAACCCAACTGTAATCGGCACTGCCGACCCAAGATGGATTTAAAAAAAAATCGGCAAGAAATGGGAGGGGGGTGCATTTTAAAAGAAATTCGGATTAACGTCGAGGGAGGGGGGGGCATTGCAAAAAAAAATTGAACTTACACGGTGGATCGCCTTAAAGGTTAATGTCACCATCAAAAATACAGGGAAAAGAGGGGGGGGGGGACTTTCAAAAAAATTTTGAATTTAGACAGCGGATCGTCGTAAAGATCAACTTCATGACCAGAAATATGGGGAAACGGGGGTGGGCTCAAGAAAATTTTGAATTTCGATAACGAATCGTCGCAAAAGTCAAGGGTCAAGGTCACGACCGAAAATTGGGGAAGAGTAGGGGGGGGGCTTTTTTAAAATTTTCGGATATCGAGAAAGAAACTTCGTTAACGTCGAGGGATAAGGGGGGGATTTTCAAAAAATTTGAAATTAGACGGCGGATCGTCTCAAAGATCGAAGGTCAAGGTCACGACTACATTTTTGGGGAAAAGGAGGGATTTTTTAATAAATTTTTGAATTTAGACGACGGAGTCTTAAAGGTCAAAGGTCATGGTTGCGATAAAAAATCTGGGCAAGAGGGGGGGAAAGTTTTCAAAATTTTTTTAATTTTTCAAGAAATTTTGAATTTATGCGGCGGTTCGTCTTAAATGCAAAAGTCAAGGCCACGACCGAAAATTTGGTGAAAAAGGGGGTAAATTTTCCAAAAATTTTAAATTTTTCAAAAAATTTAGAATTTATACAGTGGATAGTCTTAAAGGTCAAAGGTCAAGGTCGCGACCGAAAATTTTGGAGAAGGGGGGAAGATTTCCAAAAAATTTCGAATTTCCACGCCGTATCGTCTTAAAGGTCAAAGGCCAAGGTCGCGACCGAAAATTTAGGGAAAAGGGGGGGAAATTTTCAAAAACTTGAATTTACACACCGGATCGTCTTTAAGATCAAGGGTCAAGGTCGCTACCAAAAATTCGAGAGAAATCGGGGGAAATTTTTTATTTTTGACAGCGAATCAACTTATAGGTTAAAGGTCAAGGTCACGGCCGAAAATTTGGAAGAAATAGGGATTTTTTTTAAAACGTCGATTTTCGACAACCAGGCATGCCAAAGGTCTTAGGTCAAGGTCGCGAGCGCGAATGTGAGAACAATGAAAGAATTTCTTATTCAACCCGAGCAAGGAATTGATATCGAAAAAAAATTGAAACAATTTTTCTTAACACAAGTTAATGGTCAAGGTCAAACGGAAGTTCAAGGTCAACCCAACCCAAGCGAACCCAACCCGAGCGAACTCAACTGTCCCAACCCGAGCGATCGAAGGTATTCAAAACAAAAAAAACATTCGATAAGTCAAAGGTCAAGGTCAAACGGAAGTTCAAGGTCAACCCAACCCAAGCGAACACAACCCGAGCGAACCCAACCCGAGCGAACCCAATCCGAGAGAACCCAACCCGAGCGAACCCAACCCGAGCGAACCCA
The DNA here is from genome assembly GCA_033060865.1 of Dorcus hopei. Taxonomy (NCBI): domain Eukaryota; kingdom Metazoa; phylum Arthropoda; class Insecta; order Coleoptera; family Lucanidae; genus Dorcus; species Dorcus hopei. The sequence goes on from JAUPFK010000013.1 coordinate 6,364,221, forward strand.
ACCCGAGCGAACCCAACCCAAACGAACCCAACTCAAGCGAACCCAACCCGAGCGAGGAATTGATATCGAAGAAATTCAAAATAAAAAACATTCGATAAATAAAAGGTCAAGGTCAAACGGAAGTTCAAGGTCAACCCAACTCAAGCGAACACAACCCGAGCGAACCCAACCCAAACGAACCCAACCCAAACGAACCCAACCCAAGCGAACACAACCCGAGCGAACACAACCCGAGCGAACACAACACGAGCGAACACAACCCGAGCGAACCCAACCCGAGCGAACCCAACCCGAGCGAACCCAACCAGAGCGAACCCAACCCGAGCGAACCCAACTGTCGCCGACCCGAGCGAGGAATTGCTATTGAAGAAATTCAAAATTAAAAAAACGTTCGATAAGTCAAAGGTCAAGGTCCAACGGAAGTTCAAGGACAACCCAACCCAAGCGAACCCAACCCGAGCGAGGAAACGCGATTGAAAAAATTCAAAATAAAAAAAATTCGATAAGTTAAAGGTCAAGGTCAAACGGAAGTTCAAGGTCAACCCAACCCGGGCGAACCTAACCAGAGCGAACCCAACTGTAATCGACCCGAGCGAGGAATGGAGATCGAAAACATTAAATTTAAAAAAAATTCGATAAGTTAAAGGTCGAGGTCGAACGAAAGGTCAAGGTCAACCCAGCCCGAGCGAACCCAACTGTAGACGACAAAAGCAACGAATTGAGATCGAAAAAAAATTTTTTTTTAACTTAAACGAATGACTTCGGGGTCAAGGTCGAATGGACCCGAGAAAAAATTCAATTCCCTAGCTGCCGCGAGCCCCCTAAAGGCGAGCGGCCCTCAACGCGCGAAGCGCGTTCTTCAAAAAAGTTTTTCTCTGTGGGGGGTGTTCTCTGTGGGGGGAGTTCAATGGACAAGGGAATTTTTTTCGACCCTTAGGAGTGCTCCAATCGCGACGAAAATTTTCCCCAAAGGTCGAGGAAAAATACCGAAAAATCCGAATCCGGGTCCGTTTGGCGATCTGACGAGGGGGGGAAAAGTTTTTGTATGCGCGTGTCCGAAAAATACCGTTTTTGGGGTTTAAAAAAATTCCACGGCCCTCATTTACCGACCGAATCGAACCAAACTCGGAACGTAGACGCAGGACCGACGGTTGCTTCTACGTCCGGTCGCGCGGCCCCGAGGCCGGTCCTGGATTTGAGCTGGGGCCCGGAAAGTGACGCGAAAACGAGGTCGTCTTACATTTTCGATTTTTTTTCAAAAATTCGAAGACAGAATTTTTTTATACTCTCTCGAGGGCAACGGCAGGCTTCCGTGTACGTAACCCACCGGGTCCGGTACGGCCCTATATCACGGATCGGGAAATATGATTTCTTGAAAATCACACATTTTTCACGACTTTTTTTCAGAATTTTTTACGGCACCTGGGGGGGGTCGGAGCGGATCAAGCGCAATGTAAAGGCATCCCAGAAAATCGCGAGGAACGCGATGCCGCCGCGCGTTTTGAGCTCCGGTCACCCGGAACGACGCTACAGGCCCGGAGTCCCGGAAAAGGGTGGGACAAGTTTCGAGGGCCGCCCCCGCCACAATTACCGACGGATTCGGCCGGGACACGTTTCCCTTAACTGCGTCCTTCCTCTTGCCGCTCCCGTACGCGACTTCCCCCTCGGAGCCACCCTAAGCCGGCGAAATGCGCTCCAGCGGAACGATGCACCCAATGCATTTCAAATGGGGCTACGGGTACGGTGGAGGTTTTTTCGATCCTGACGGTGCCCCATTAACCCCAGGCGGACGAGCTTCTCACGGCCGTTGGCTTAGTTTCTCCCGCGTCTTTTGAGGCCCCGCGCGTTCCGGTACGATGCACGGGGCCGGCTCAGCACGGTTTAGGATGCCGCTCCGGGTGAGTTACGCCCCGGAATTTTTTTCTGCGCAACCGGAGCCGATATTGCCGAGATGTTACGACGGGAGCAAAACCGACTCCTTTCTCTATCCAACACCACCTGTCTCGATCCGAGAGGACTACAAACAACCGAACGACGAATTTTTTAAATCGGTGCATTTTAGGGGCATTCGTTTGAAATTCGAACCCCGTCGGAGCCCGCCAAACCTTAAGCATAACGTCCGCACAATGGCAGATTCACGTCCCGCCTTTCCCGCCGTGTTCGTGGAGAAAAGTCCTTCGTGTCGCACATCAACTGGAAGGTCTCGACCAGAGGAACTCGACCGTCATACCGACGCCATCTTGGAATCCAAGATGGCGGCGCGGCGATCGAAAATCGCCCCGTAAAAGATAAACCCGTCGTGTCGCATATCAAGTTAAAGATAAACCCGTCGTGTCGCATATCAAATTAAACGAGCCGGCGAGGCGAACTCGACTGTCATATCGGCGCCATCTTTGAATCAAAGATGGCCGACTTTTACGGTCGAAAATCTTTCCCTTCAGAGATAAGTAGGCCGTGCGGCCACTCAAATGAAAGGGGGGAACACGAAGGAATCAGTTCTCTAGCTGCCGCGAGCCCCCTAAAGGCGAGCGGCCTCAACGGGCGAAGCGCGTTCTTCAAAAAAGTTTCTTTCTGATTACCTTATAAGAAAGTTTTAAGCTAAAAGAGCATTCGCGGGATTGCATTTAAAAAAATTGAATAACGGCAATTTGAAAATCTGACAATTACATAGGCTTGAACACTTGAAAAAACAAATGAAACTAAATCAGTTTATATCTGGGTTATTCCCTGTACTTTACTTTATAACACTGCCTATTTTTATTTCCGTACGACAAACGATACGTTTACAGTTAATATTTTAAGAGAAGTTGAAAATCAGACCGTTTCCAATAAAATATTAATTTACTCTTAATTGGTTAAGTAAATATAAATATTTTATGTGCTGCTGTTTAGAGGATCGAGTGTTATATCTTTCCATAGGAAAATACACAGGGTGTTCCATTAAAAAAAATTCCGCTGCATGCTGCCATTATTTTATGTAACACTCTGTACGTATCAAAATAATTTTAGGTTATAGTGCTCAATAGGCAGAATGTCCTTGTAAAAGAAAAAAATTCTATAAATGAGCTATGGAAGAAAGGGCGCTTCATAATTCACCCTGTATAACAATAAAAGTTTCTAGAAACTAGGCATAATAATAGTATATTATACACCTAGGTAGAGAAGTCTAGTGTTATAACCCGAGGGGATTCTTACATCCCGAGGCCCTTAGGGCCGAGGGATGTAAAGGACTGAGGGTTATAAGACTTCTCTACCGTGGTGTATATACTATTTTTTCCACTGCTAGTGCAAATGATAATTTTAATTTGAACAAATATTTATTACAAATTACGAAAGGTTTACAGTTTTCTGTATTACCGATATGACAGTTGATTCAAATTCTTTAATTTGTCACAAACATTACGTCGATTTTTTTGCTAAATCGTCAATTAAATAAAGTAAGTACGGTAAACGATGTACGGCGATTTAAATTGTACGCCGCCTGAAATGCGGGAAATTGCCGGACAAGTGGCAAACAATCTATTGCCTGAAAAATCAAAAGATTTGTACCTGAAAGCGTACGTAACAATTGATGTTCATTATTTACCGTGGTAAATAATAAAAAAATTATTTACCTCAGGTCGAGAAATTGTTTTTCACAGCAACCTAACATATGTCAAAATGACAGGCTATAGTACTAGTAATGGAAAAAAATTATTATATTGTATGTATAGCTACAACACGTATTGTGATCATAAAGTCATGTCAACCCAGATGGCATTGGATGCACAAACACCAGTCTTTTCTTAAAGCATTTTTGACATGTGCTGGTTAAAGACTATATCATTTTTTAAACTAAAAGAAATCCACCCCCCCCCCCCCCCACCCATGAAAAGAGAAACTTAGAAATAAATGACTTCATTAATCGTAAAAAATGAAACCTAATAGAGGGAAAAAAGAAAATTGGAAATAAATGAAAATGCTTCAACAATTGTCAATGATGATGATGTAGAAAGCTGTGCTAAAAAGAAAAACGAGAATCGTTTGATGATGATGATGATATTATGATTTAATAAATTTCTCACGTATAATGATTCAGTATGTAATTGAGATTTGACAGAGTAAAGATGTCAAAATTACGTAAATCGAAGACGAATCGAAAGAAAAATACAAAGAAGGTACCTCTTTCGAAAGCAATCAAGCAAATTAAAAAACGCATACTTAAAAAAAACCTCGCACTCTAAGTACTGCGGTTAAAGTAGCTTTAAATTCATCCAAAAATTTAAAAATAAAATAAAACCCACCGAGCGCATAGTTAAAGTTCCTAAAACAGGTGGAGTATTGCCTTTGATACCAATATTTGCCGGCTTAAGTGCATTGGGTGCTCTGACCGGAGGTGCTACCAGCATAGCGAAAGCCGTAAACGAAGCGAGAACTGCGAAAGAACAATTGAAAGAATCACAACGTCACAATAAATCAATGGAAGCGATAGCAATGGGCAAAGGATTATACTTGAAACCGTACAAAACTGGACTTGGACTTTTTCTACAAAAAAAAAAACTACAACTTTTAAATAATCAACCGATGACTAACATTGATTTAGAAAAATGCGCGAAAACTATGAAAGTTCCACATTTCCGAGGTGTCTTTATGAGAAACGAGTTACCTAAAAAAATTAGAAAAACTGAAAGAGGAATAATTAATTTGGACAGTGCGAACGGTCCCGGAACTCATTGGACAGCCTATAAGAAAACCGGATCTCAAGTAATTTATTTCGATAGTTTCGGAAATTTGAAACCGGCTCGAGAAATCGTAACGTATTTTAATTCGAAAGAGCCCTGTAAAATTATTTATAATCATCATCCTTATCAAACTTATAACAGTTCCAATTGTGGACAATTATGTTTTGCTTTTCTTTCTAAATAAATTCTAAGTAAATGTTGTTTAGTCTTTCATTCGCTTGATAACCCTCGACCTAGTGAAATGTCGTCATACACGTTCACGTTGTCAGGCAAAGAGTCTGTGCTGAGTGCGCAAATATATCCGCCAATTATACTAGATAATGAGAAGTCATACGTTCTAGGACTGATTGATTTTTATTCGTTCAATGCAATTCCTAACATCGATGAAACGAACAATAAATTTTATATAGACAAGTACACCATAGAAATTCCCTCAGGTGCATATGAAATTAATGACATTGAAAATTACATAAAATCACAATTGATTGATATTAATTCAGAAAGAAAACGAATTAGTAGTAATAAGACAATAGTTAGCGCTACAAATAATACGACCGGACAAATTTTAACTACTGTAAATAAAAATCTACCGGATGATGATGATGATGATGAAATAGTATTAAAAGCAATCACCAATCATAATACGTTAAAATATGAGATAAAGAGCAACAAAATTATACATTTTGAAAAACCGAATTCGATTGCACCGCTATTAGGATTCGATAGAAAAAAACTAAAAGCAAATAGAATATACAAATCTGATTTTGCTATTAATATTTCTAAAGTAAATGCCATTTTGCTTTGAATGTAATTTAGTTACTAATTCCTATAGTAACAACAATCAAGATCACGTGTTACACATATTTTTTCCTCAAGTGCCCCCTGGTTTTCGAATAGTGGAAAAAGTAAACAACGTCATTTACCTGCCAATAAATACGAAATACATCGATGAAATCGTCATTAAAATACTAGATCAAGACAGGAATCTAGTCAATTTCCAAAACGAGATCAGAACGATAAGACTTCATTTAAAACAGTTAAAATAATGGTGTTTCGATATAATACTCTTCCCTATAAAGGTATAAAAAGAAAATTAGGACAACAAGGATTCAGTTTAAAGAAGCAATCGAAGGAGTTAACACCTGAAAATAAACAATTTTTATTATCATTAGGATTCCAATTATTGTAAGAAAAATGAGTTTCGGTGTGTTGAACATTGGTGAACACGTTTTAATAGATAATTCTATTATAAATTGTGAAATACATAGTAATCCACCGTACGCAAATACCACGTTGAATAAATCTGACGAAATACGATTACCGATTCAAACGCAGGACATCTATACATTACCAGCTCAAAGTTACCTGTACATCGAAGGTAAAATACTCGATCACGATGGTAAAGTGAGCAATACGTTGAATTTTGTTAACAACGGCATCGCCTTCCTGTTCGATGAAATCCGATACGAAGTAGGAGGATCGGTCATAGATCGCGCTCGAAATCCTGGCATCACATCGGTCTTGAAGGGTACGCCTCTTTCACGAACAACGATTGCACAAGATACAACAACGCATGTTGGAATCACCTTGAAAATCCCGTAATTACCGATTCGCAGGGAAATTTTAGCGTTTGCATTCCATTAAAAATTCTGCTCGGTTTCTGTGAAGACTATAAAAAAATTTTGATAAACGTGCGACAGGAATTAGTACTCATTAGAAGTTCTTCGGATCTCAACGCCGCCATAACCACGAAGAACGGGGAAAAACCTCAAATCGAACTTTTAAAAATACTATGGAAAATTCCTCACGTTCAAGTTTCCGACACCGAAAAATTACAATTACTTAGGTACATCGATGAAGGAAGAGATCTCGAGCTCGCGTTCAGAAACTGGGAACTCCACGAACTACCTCTCTTACAACAGACGACGAGGCATACCTGGAACGTTAAAGCGAGCAGTCAATTAGAGAAGCCACGTTTCGTTATCGTAGGTTTTCAAACTAGCAGAAAAAATGACACCCTAAAAAATATCAGTCAATTTGATCATTGTAACTTAACAAACATAAAATTGTATTTAAATTCAGACGTCTATCCTTATGACAATCTAAACTTAAATTTTGAAAAACACCAATTCGCAATTTTATACGAAATGTACGCTCAATTTCAACAATCCTACTATTATAAAACTGCAGGCGAACCGTGTCTTAATTTTTCGAAATTTAAAGATTTAGCACCATTGGTGGTGATCGATTGCAGTCGACAAAACGAAACGCTCAAGTCGGGAACCGTCGACATCAGATTAGAATTTGAAACCAGTAAAAACCTGCGCCTATTGTTTAATATTACACGACAGACTAGTTAAGTACAACCCGCTCACGAATGTAGTAAAATTGTTCTAAAAATGCTCATTCCAACAAAACACGTTTGCCCTAAATGTAAAGGGGAGACCGACATACCGGGATGTAAATGTGTACCATGTCTTACAGATCAATTGTTAAAAGATCTTCATGGAAAAAAACATTGGTAATTAATGCCTTATTAAATACTTTACAAGTAATATTTTTTGAAAATATCTGTATATCTTCATTAGTATGTTTATTGTTTAATTAGTAATGTTATATTTATATTAGAATAAGCGTGAAATAAAATATTACATTCTAACGAGAAGCGTCTTATCAGTTTCCTGATCCCTCGTCTGACCTAGCGTCTCTTATCGTTTTACGTGACCTCTCGTCTGACCCTTCGTCTGACGTTCGAATATAGATTCCTAAAAATCTACATTTTTGCATTTTTTAATCAGTAAGCAATTAAAAAAAAAAACAGACACGAACAGGTGTCACCTGCAACAGGTATTGCAAAAATTTTGTTAAAACCTGCGAAACGTAACGCGCTTAAGAAATACCGCTCGTACTAGGAGAGTACAACGGTCAGCACGCCGCACGCTAGGCGACCTTTACGTCAACGCAAGAACTACCGTCAGGAAAAAAAATCTCTTGCGACCTCCTCTGGTCATTGACGACCGGTCTCTTTGAGAACAAACAAAAAAAATTCTTCAGCGACCACCTCTGGTCATTGTCAACGGTCTCTCTTTCGCCTCTTCACAAGAACCACCAAAAAAATCCTCAGCGACCTCCTCTGGTAAAATTACGTCATTGAAGACAAGTCTTCAGCTACAAGAACCAAAGGAAAAAAATCCTCAGCGACCTCCTCTGGTAAAATTACGTCATTGAAGACAAGTCTTCAGCTACAAGAACCAAAGGGGTTACTTCATCTGCATGAAAAACCACCCCTCAATTACTTCTTCAGCACTAAAGACAACCCCTAAACATGGGGATGACCTTCAACGGTGGTCACTTCGGATGGACATGCCATCGAAGTGTCCCAGGATCCCTCTAGTATTACTACTGACGGCGGAGAGTCTTAAAGGTCAAAGGTCAAGGTCGCGACCAAAAATCTGGGCAAGAGGGGGGGAAAATTTCCAAATTTTTTTTAATTTTTCAAGAAATTTTGAATTTATGCGGCGGTGCGTCTTAAATGTCAAAAGTCAAGGTCACGGCCGAAAATTTGGTGAAAAAAGGAGATTTTTCAAAAATTTTTGAATTTAAACGGCCGAGAGTCTTAAAGGTCGAAGGTCAAGGTCACGACCGAAAATTTTGGGGAAGGGGGGAAATTTCCAAAAAATTTCGAATTTCCACGCCGTATCGTCTTAAAGGTGAAAGGTCAAGGTCGCGACAGAAAATTCGGGCAAGAGGGGGGGACATTTTTCAAAAAATTTAGAATTTAAACAACGGATCGTCTTTAAGATCAAGGTTCAAGGTCGCTACCAATAGTTCGAGAGAAATCGGGTAAAATTTTTTATTTTCGACAGCGAATCGACTTAAAGGTCGATTTTCGACAACCGGGCGTGCCAAAGGTCTTAGGTCAAGGTCGCGAGCGCGAATGTGAGAACAATATGAAAGAATTTCTTATTCAACCCGAGAAAGGAATTGATATCGAAAATAATTGAAATAAAGGTCAAGGTCAAACGGAAGTTCAAGGTCAACCCAACCCGAGCGCACCCAACCCGAGCGAACCCAACCAGAACGAACCCAACTCAAGCGAACCCAACCCGAGCGAACCCAACTGTTGCCAACCCGAGCGAGGAATTGCTATCGAAGAAATTAAAAATAAAAAAACATTCGATAAGTCAAAGGTCAAGGTCAAACGGAAGTTCAAGGTCAACCCAACCCGAGAGAACCCAACCCGAGCAAACCCAACTGTAATCGACCCGAGCGAGGAATGGAGATCGAAAACATTAAAGTAAAAAAAAATTCGATAAGTTAATGGTCGAGGTCGAACGAAAGGTCAAGGTCAACCCAACCCGAGCGAATCCAACTGTAGACGACAAAAGCAAGGAATTGAGATCGAAAAAGAATTTTTTTTTTTCAACTTAAACGAATGACTTCGAGGTCAAGATCGAAGGGACCCGAGAGAAAATTCATTTCCCTAGCTGCCGCGAGCCCCCCAACGGCGAGCGGCCCTCAACGCGCGAAGCGCTTTCTTCGAATTTTTTTCTCTGTGGGGGGAGTTCAATGAACAAGTGCTCCGGGCCTGTCGGCCCGGAGCACTTGTTTTAAAACAAGAGAAGTGCGGCAGTTGATACTGCGTGAACACGTTTAAATAACTCGAAAGACAATGATAATACACCTGTGATGCGACACATGAATTCACATCTGATTTTCATGTAGAATTCAAAAATGCAATAATATACATGGTGTTCCGTTAAAAAACCGCAATTGTAAGTAATCTTTGTATGTAATCGGTGAATAAACGAACGCAATAAGTTAATTTAATCTGAAAACAGCGATTGATCCGGGGTTGCGGGGTAGTGGGCTAATGGCGCCAATGCGTATCCTACCTAGGACTAATTATCCCGTCGAAATACGCGGCGCTAATTAAAATCGTGCAAACGTAATTCTGCATAAACATAATTCTATAGGCGATACAATTCAAACCTTCGACGCTTTAACTCTCGAATTTATTACCGAAACGGATTAACTAGCGTAACGCGCTATAGTTTCTTGGATTATACCCGTCGAATCTTTTTTGATCGCGCTGTATTTTTAATGACGTAAGACATCAAGGGCGCGCTGAAATTGGCGAAATCGCTTAATCCAGCGCGCTTGATAAATGGAATAAAAATCGCTGGGTGCCGTCCCGTCCCGCGCAATTTACGCGGGATGTGCGACCTAAATATTTCCAAACGTACCGAGGCAAAAATGTAATATATCCGTTTCCGTCACCGAGAGCAAGCAATATTCACGCGACGATAAAAGCAAAGCGCATAATTCTTTCTTTGATGTGTTTATATTGGAGATGTGAGAATATACAAAGTGATCAAGAATCACTGTTTGAGTTGGCAGTGCTGAATTTTATTTTTAAATGGTACAACTGGAGTAACTTCCGGTTATTGACGACTTGACACTGACAGCCATCACTTTAAAAGCATCATTTGACATTTCAAGTTCAAATTAAAACGCTACTTTCTATTCACATAACCTACAATCTGGTCGCTATTCAGGTTATGTCAAATAAACCAACAAAACATATATCCGGTTGCAGTGTTGCAAATAACCGAATAAAAAAATGCTCTTAATTGTATTGCCAACTTAAACAGTTATTCTTGACCACTTTGTAGTTTAGCGATCATGAGTGATTCAGAAGACGTGCAACTTTTTCAAGTACTGTTCAGTGGTATTTTATGAATAAACAACGTAACAAACGTAAATATTGTGTGCATCCTATAAATGTTAAACGCCGCAAATTGGGAGAATAATATCATCACTTATGTCGTAGCCAAAATTATTTTTAAGAAATGAGTTAGCTTGTAATTTAAAATGCTTAATAAATATCTGTATATCAGGGGATGTTTGTTTATGTTTTGACGATGAGCCTAGCCGAGGGAACGTAAAATATTAAGAGGAGAGGCAGGACAGTCTTCTCGTGATGCAGACTGAGAACGGTCGGTAAAGCGCGGAAGGAATTGTGTTACGCGTCGAGGTGACGCGATGTGTGACCTAGAGGGTGGCTGCAGAATATTGGCCTAAGAAGGCAATGTTCTAGCAGAAGTATACCCTGTTCATGTTACTGGCAATGCGGGATGAGGATCATCGATGAGTTGGAGTTATTCTGATATAGCGAATATCGTCCTGATGCCGATGATCCGGAGCATTGCAGGGGGTATATTGTGCACCAGTATACGGTACCGTGTGTGACTTGCCGCAGTGGTCAGCACCGCAGATGAAGTGCACGGTGTCGGCGAGAGAGTCAGCTGGTATTCCATATTCATTGTGAATAGGAATTCAGTTGGTTGTATTCCTGACCTGCTGAAGCATTGTGCTCCAGAATGGTCTAACATGACATGATGTGCACTGGATCGGAAACGGAGTGTGCTGACACTTACGCGATAATTGATCCTAAGAACGTAAGCTTAGGAAGCAAGGTATGCTAATATCCATCGGGAGGGTGGGTTTCCGAATTACAGGTGAATGTGGGGTTAATGCATGCGAAGATAAGAAGTCAACTTCCAAGGATAACATCCGTAGTGTCCATTATCAATGTGAGGGAATGGTTGCTACTAGAAGCACCGCTGGATTTCCGCGGGGGCACGCAGGCCCCCTGGTGAGTAGTATTTGATGTACTTTCGGACATCCGATGTAAGTCGCATTGTTTGTTGTATGTGTATCCGTTTCTCACGATGCATCGTATACGAGGTAAGCGAGATGAAGAGAGAGAGAGAAAATTAGAAGGGACTAACCAGCGAACGAGTGTTTATCAGAACGAGGTATGCTCTGTTTAACGTTATTACTATTTGACCCAAATGTACAAAAAAAACCGCTCCAACACTTATATGATGATTTAAGAAGCCTTCCTGAAAAATTTCAGGAGTACATGAGAATGAAAATAGAGACTTTTGACTATTGTAATGTACCAAGGGAGTGGATTAAAACACAACTCTACTAATAATTACGTTTAATGAACAGTTAATTAACAGTACAATTCATCTACCGATTCACGGCAAGCTCAGAACGTATCTAATGAGTTTTGTGAAGAAAAGTGATGTCCATTTCTTGGGGGTGAAGGGCGGTGCTTCCGTACCCACGCTATCGCAATATGCATCCATATGTTCGGCGAACTCGCGAACACCACTGATTGTTTATGGGCGCACTCACGCACTATTATTCTAGTCACTGTAAATCTATGTTTATAGGATCTTTCTGAAGGGAATCTGGTATAATATAATTCGTATGCGTGCACAGTGGCAAGTCTGGCCATAACGAATAAACATTGCAAAGAAATAATAGAAAATATCCGGCAAATGGATACATCCTGTGCACTGTACATTACACTATATTTTGACTAAAATAAATCTATTATGGTGATTTTTATCACGTTGATCGCACAAAGGTACTCTAATGAACACTTCACTAATTAATTTATCTACGTCCATCGCGGCTAGCAAGCGAAGAAATAGAAATGAAATTATATCGTCGCTTTTTTCGTTATTCGGCTAGTGCGTTTAGCTTAGCATGCGTCTCCAATATAAACAGGAACATACATGTCTACGTTTTGTTTTTCTTCGCTTTGCTTTCATCGTCGCGTTTATCACTTATCGTTGCTCCAACATAAACGTACCTTTAGGCGGAGGAATCGGGGCCCGCGATGGCTTGCTCTCGTGATGGATGTTATTAATATTTGCCGTCGAAAGAAACTGATTTATTTGCTCGCCTGCTTTACACACGTTAATCGAATACGCTCTTCCATAACCGAACGTCAGGGAAAACATGTTTACCGCGAACAAAATCGTCATCGCCTAATTCATTATTCATTAGTGTGAGAAATCCTATGAGATCAGCACTGTACAACTGTATCACGCACCACGTGATCGAGATAACTAAAGTCCTTAGATAAAGCATATTTTAGCGACGAAGGAGATTAGAGTGGTTACGAAAATGAGCACTTTTCCGACAAACACATGACGTCATTGTCGTATATTATGAACGTCGTTCGTGGAACTATTGGATGATGGTCGAGAAGAGTGTGCATAGGTATCATCCATTGTTCATGAGAATTCTGGTGAGAATCTGATCTGACATGCATTTTTCGAAGCACTCTTTAATAAAATAACATATTTCTTGATGTTAGTGAAGTTGTTTCATTAACATTTTGTAACAGTCTCTCTATTATAATACCATTATCATCGAATATTGAAGAATATCGCTTCATTTGCTAATGTAATAAACATTTTATATGTTCATTATTATTTATTTATTAACAAAACTTACAACAACAAGAATAAACAGTTGACAGTTATTAACCGATGGAATACTCCACTTTCGCGAATACTATTTTTGATGACATCACAACATAAACCGTGTTACAAATGTAGGAATAATTGTTCGTCGCTAAAATATGCTTATAGTATAAAGTACGGCAATAGGAAAGCCATTTTCTGACTCATGCGCGGGAATTTTAAACTGAAAATTTTGGTTGATTTTCATGACAACGGAAAATAAACGTAAATGTTAATTTTTTAGAGCCTTACTGCGCAAATCTGAGCATCTGAAACTGTACTGTTTGTCTGTAAACTGTAATAACGTCCTTACAACCCTTTATCACGATTAACCATTGTAATCCGTCACAAACCACAAATGAACAAACCAGGAGCACCACGAAGCACGGACGAGCACCTTCGAGTTTCGAGCAAGCACAAATATTTTACACATAACTCAAAACTGCAATATTTTCGTTACCTTGCAAAAACCACTCCATGTTTTTTCTATCAAAATTCAAAATTTTAAGCAAAAGGGTTTTAATAATCATGTCTTCAACGTCTTTAGATTAATATGGCTTATTTATTATGGTGTTTTTAATATGATTTATTTTGTGTTTCTTATTCCTTTTTGGAGCTGACATTTATCAACTGCCAAAAAATCTAAGACTTCTTCGTCTCCAAGACAAATATTTGTTTATTCAACTCAAATACACAAGTCTGTTTGTGTCACGTGACACAGACGCCATGTTCTGGCTAGTTTTTAAAATTTGGTCCTAAACTGTGTATTGCCGTACTTTAGTGATCTAGGGATAACAAGACTGGGTAGCCGGGGAAGTACCGGTGTGTGGAAAGAAGCAGACAGCAGAGTCACAGAATACAGAAGGGACAATAGCTTGTCTTAGTTTTAGTGCGCAAACTCGGATCAGCCATGTTCTAAAGCTGTTGTTTATGTTTTGATTTGAGGTTATGAGCATTGGTTAAGGGTTTCTAAGATTATTGCTGTTTATTATTAAATTATCTCTTTCGTAAACATCGTAAAAACAAAAAAGAAAAGAACATCGGCTTCATGTTATTGTGCTGAATCAAGGTTACAGCTTTTTTTCCTTTTCAAAAGATAAAGATCGGTAAGTATTAACTGCTGTATATTTAAACTAATTTAATATAATAATGTATTATTGTACATACAGAGCCTTGAAATGGATTTATAGTTGTAAACGAGAAGATCTTTTAAATAGAGATTTGTCAAAACTTACAAATACAACTTATGTATGTGGAAAACACTTTGAGAAACATAAATGTTTATTAATATTTGGCAAAATCGTATTCACTCACATGCTGTTCCAACAGTATTTCAAGAAACTGCATCGAAATCAGGACATTCACTTGAAATGGAAGGTAAGAGCAACACATGAAATTAATAGCGTTTTCCACTGGCTGCACTAGTGTATTTTCATCTCGATTCAGCTTTATGTAATAGAAGGAGATAGAGATATCCTGAGTGTACACCGATGCAGCCAGTGGAAAACACTATAAATGAAGCACAACATGGATTCTGTAATCACTTGTTACTATACTCAATCTTAAAAGACAGAAACAAATATAGGAGTTAATAATGTTAGTTATTACTTGTACTGTTCAAACGAAAGAATACATGAATGCCATCAGTTTGGTTATTACTTGTACTGTTCAAACGAAAGAATACATGAATGCCATCAGTTTGTTGTCAAGGTTTCGACGCACGTTCTTTATTTTATATTTACTTAGAGTTATGTTCAGGTAACTGCAGTGCTACAGTGCTTTAGTAAAGCGTAAACCTGAACGAGGTACATGTGACGTCATTGCCTGCAGCGCTTTCTTCAAGCGGCCGCGATAATCAAGCATGGTCTGTATATGCTACATTACAGCGTAATGAATTCATAACCCCTATGACAAAGCCAGTACAGGTAATTTAGAGCACTACAAGCTACAACTTTATGCTGTGCTGTAACGCTGCAAACATCTTTTCTGCCTGAACGTAAATTGAAACCCTGACAATAAACTGATTATGTGCATCAGTTTGTTTCTTTGATTTTTTCTGTTTGAAACACATTAAAACTTTCAAGCCAAGTAATAAATCGTATGTTTGACTTCATAAACATAAAGACGTTCCTCTTTCAATCTGAACGAGTGATTCTGAATGAAACTACCTTTCGATAATTTTTGATTTTAGCTTCTCAACGCATTGGAGAGAAAAGTTCCTCAAGTGATAAAGAAAATGTGCAAACGTCAGGAAGAGAAAAGTTCTTCAAGTGATAAAGAAAATATACAAACATCAGCAAGTAAGTTTTGTTTTTGTAATGTTATTGTTTATTTATATGTAGTAAATAAAATTTGTTTCTTAGATCTGCGTTTTCTTTCTAAATATTTTCATTTATTTCTTATTTTTTCATACAACTTAGTGTGTAGATAAATTATCACCAAAAATAACATTAACGTACTTTCGGATATTGTTTTACATATACCCTACCATTTTCCTTCTGTGAATCTCAAGTAAGAAAGATAAACAAAAAAAAGATTTTTTTTTATTATAATGCAAAAGTTAACAATTTTTTTACAATTTAGAAATTTTGATTAGTCAGAAAGCATCAGTTACATTATTTGTGTATTGATTGAACATTCAAAATTTACCGCTGAACAGCTTTACAAAATGGCGCAAGGTCATCGAAACTGGGTACACGAAGATCAAAGGTGCCGACGGCTTTTGTCCTTTCTGTTATTCTGTGGCAGAGTTAGCAGAATACCGCGCAGTCGATACTACAAGTCGAAAGTAGGCAGTTCAGAGGGGCATCGCATTAAGAATAATTTTGATAATATTGTGAAGGATTACAACTGGACAAATAAATCATTTTGTTATTTTTATGTATTTCTAACATCAGAAGGGAGATTGTGTCCTGTGCCTTGTTAACCGCAATTATTGCAATGTATCGGCAGTGGCTTAAGGAAACTGCTCCGCAGACATCCGACGAGCGAAAATGTTTGGTAAAGATGACACGTGAACGGCGTCGGGACCCAGTGAATCGGGATCATCGCGTCGTGGATGAATTGGATGGCCGAACGCGTGGACGACGGCGTCAACGTTTTCGTTCACCCCAGAGCGAGCCCTCGTGAGGAGACAGCGACTCCAGGGATAGTGGTAGAAGCCGATCGCGAGAAAGGGGGGAAACCCTCCCGGCTGCGTCTGTAGGTGCTCTGGCTGATAGCGTTTCGCAATTTGGCGCTGCAATGGTATCCGGGATTGAAAGGTTGGTCGAAAAAAGGATATCTGGCGTAAGTAATGTTTCTTTGGTTACAAACATTATTTCTGAGTTCAATCCTGTAATACATGATGTGAATGAGTGGTTAAACTCTGTTAATGAGTTTGCTCCGATACACGGGTGGGATGATAAAACAACGTCCCATTTAGTTTTAACAAAATTGAAGAGCACCGCTGAAATATGGTTTAGGGGACTCCCAACGCGATTGTTTACGTGGGCAGAATGGAGCGCTATGCTTCAAGAAAATTTTCATCCCAAACGCTATCTACGCGGATTATTCAGGAACTTATATCCTGTAAGCATGGCCGACTCCATTAATAAGCTAACGCTTATATGGCCGTTTCAATTCGCCTAAAATTCGGTTCTGAGAAAGTATGCCATGATATACGGTGACCAACGTCATCTATGAAAGTCACTTTAAACTTAAACCCGCAAGACATGGCCGACTACATTAATAACTAATAAGCTAACGCTTACTTCAATTCGTCTGTAAACTTGTTCCCATCTATGCTTGTTCCTGTAAAGCTTTCCATGACCGTACGGTGTAAAGTCCCTAGATAGTATAAAGTACGGCAATAGGGAAGCCATTTTCTGGCCCATTATGCGCGGGAATTTTAAAATGAAAATATTGGTTGATTTTCATGTCAACGGAAAATGAACGTAAATGTCAATTTTTTAGAGCCTTACTGCGCAAATCTGAGCATGTAAACTGTACTGTTTGTTGACTAGTAAAATTGTCCCATAATAAACTGTAATAACGTCCTTACAACCCTTTATCATGATTAACCATTGTAAATCGATAAAAATAAACAGAATCCAATAACCGTCACAAACCACCTTCGAGTTTCGAGCAAGCACAAATATTTTACACATAACGCAAAACTGCAATATTTCCGTTACCTGCAAAAACTACTCCATTTTTTTCTATCAAAACTCAAAATTTTAAGCAAAAGGGTTTTAATAATCATATATTCAACGTCTTTAGATTAATACGGCTTATTTATTATGGTGTTTTTAATATGATTTATTTCGTATTTCTAATTCCTTTTGGGAGCTGACATTTATCAACTGCCAAAAAATCTAAAACTTCTTCGTTTCCATGACAAATATTTGTTTATTCAACTCAAATACACAAGTCTGTTTGTGTCACGTGACACAGACGCCATGTTCTGGCTAGTTTTTAAAATTTGGTCCTAAACTGTGTATTGCCGTACTTTAGTAATCTAGGGACTTTACGTACGGTGACAGTGACAACGTCATCTCTGAAAGTCACTCTAAACTCGGAAGAATTGCAAATCTTTATTAATGCATTAAGGAAGAGCCAATATCTGTTATTTCCGCCGAGGCAGTCTACCAATCATGAATCCACTGAAGTAATAACTTCTTAAACGTAGCAATTTTAAAAATTTAATTTCTTTATCGTCACAATACTAAAATAATCTCTTCGTTTTTCCTACGTCAGTGCTAAAATTAGTTTTGAATTGGCTAATTTGCGACCAGAATTTAAATTTAATAATACATAATGGTTAGAAAATGTATTGCCTGTGGCAATGAAAATAAACCACTGTTCGAATTTCCTAATACAATTCCACTTCGAACTAAGTGGTTTGAAGCGATGAAAAAATTTTATGGTAATTGGAAATAACAATTCTAGTGTACTTTATTAATTTCTTTAATATTTATAGATATTTCTAAGATTACAGAT
This sequence comes from Dorcus hopei, assembly GCA_033060865.1. Taxonomy (NCBI): domain Eukaryota; kingdom Metazoa; phylum Arthropoda; class Insecta; order Coleoptera; family Lucanidae; genus Dorcus; species Dorcus hopei. The sequence goes on from JAUPFK010000013.1 coordinate 6,382,252, forward strand.
TATTCAGTAATTTGTAAAAATCATTTCCATGAATCTAGTTTTAAAAATTATAAAAACAAGGTTGGACTTACTAAAGAAGCTGTACTATCTATACACTGTGTCCACATTTCGATGCACACTATTGGTATCTCGGTTATTAAAAGACATAGAGCAACGGTTAAATGGGGAATGTTTTGCAGAATTCAATACTCGTGACAGATCTCATTTCAAATTCACCATAACTTTTTAAAATTTTAAGATAATTTTAAAAAACCAAAATTTGCCAATTTCAATGTTCCTCAATAACTCGATAACACCTAATGTGATCTCTTCTAAAGTTTTACAATGTTCAGACACTTTTTTAAGACAAAGCTTTTGATATAAATAAAAGCCCCCGATTGTCATTTGTTTTCAAGTTACTACTGCTAACTTTTGTTTTTCATATGGCAGCCATATTGGATTTTGATTAGTTAGATACACTTTAAAAAGAGCTTTTCAACGATGTATAACATACCCGAAAATTTTTTATTTGTAAGGGAGATATTAACAAAAATATAAATTAATTTCTAATAATTTCTAATTAGTAGGCTCCGAAATTAAACAACAATAAGAAATGAAAGCTTAAAGATATGCTAAGTAATACTGAAAACGAAATAGGAAACGATAAGAAAAGTCATAAAAGTAAAAAGTAAAGAAAGAGTACTAAAAGCTCAGCTTTACTTAAATAAACTGTTCAATATGACGACCATTCTGATCCACACACTTTTGACACCTTATTCTAACAGAATTACAAACTCTACGAAGTGTGTTTCCGTTTAATGATCTTAGTACATCCACTACTCTTTCTTCTAAAATTTCTCGAGTTTCTGGCGGTGCAAAATTAAATACTTCGTTTTTAGTGGTACCCCATAAATAAAAGTCAAGCGGGGTAAGATCAGGTGATCTCGCAGGCCATTGCACTGGTCCATTATTTGAAAGCACTCTCTCATTAAAGTTTTCTCTCAAAAAATGTTGTACGTCACGAGTGTTATGGGCCGGGCAACCATCCTGCTGGAACCAAATGTTTTGCATGTTCTCAGGATTAATAATTTCTCTCAAAGCAGGTATTATCTCGTTTGTTAGTAGCTCCACATATCTGTTACCAGTCAAATTGTAATCAAAGATGAAAGGACATATTAAGTGATTATCTAAAATGAAACTAAACTCAAAAACAAAACAAAATATAAACAAACTGCATACCAATTAAACCGCACCAGACATTAAAACCAAATCGAACTTGAAATCTTCTTTGATTTACCAAATGTGGATTTTCAGTAGACCAATGATGATAGTTATGCCTATTGAACACTCCGCAATTGGTAAATCGTGTTTCATCTGTCCAGACTATTTTCCTAGGAAAATTAGCATCATCTTCACATTTTCGTAGGTACCACCTACTAAACTGTAATCTTCGGTGATAGTCATTATCGTTTAAACCTTGTACAATTGTTGGTTTGTAAGGGTGGTATTTGCTTTTCTTCAAGGTTTTGTGAACAGTCGATTTTGGAATTCCAGTTTCACGAGCCACTCGGCGAACTGATGTGCTTGGATTGTTCGTAACATTTTGCAAAATATTATTTCGACGTAAAACAGCATCACTAACTTCGTAGTTAGCTCTTTTTTGTTCGAAACTTCCAAAGTTCCGTAAATTGCTAATTATCCTTCCAAACATTGTCCTGTGAGGTTGTTGTCTTTCCGGAAAACACTCAGCGTAACTCGTACAAGCATTTTCAGAGTTTCTATTTGCTTTGAAATACACTTCCAACATATCAACTTTTTCATCATTTGAATATTTATGTGCCATTACATCAATAGGGTGGATGTCGATTTATGGACGCTCGAATTCAGAGTTTTTGAAGTTAGAAACTGAAAGATAATGCGTAAAGCAATCAAATTGTGAAAAAAAATCAGAGGATTAATCATAAATTTGAAAGATATTTGCATTTGAAATTGTAAATTTTTAGGTTACGAAATTATTTATGGCCGTCAATTTTGATAGTTTTTGATGTATATGAAATTTTTTAGCACTACTATTCATCAAATGCACGTTATATTATTTTTAAAGATACACGTAATTTGAATAAATTATGCTTTTCTTGTTTTTTTTTTCTAAGAATTTTCATCATTCCTTTCTCTAGGGACGATGTTCTTTCGGTATGGCGCATGCCATGCGCATGCGGAGTATAAGTATGTATTGTCAGATATTTGTATTTCAGATTGCTGTTGCTTTTTTGATGGATGTCGATTTTATGGACGTTCGAGTTTTTGAATTAAAAAGTGAAAGATAATGAGTAAAGAAACTGCCGACATTTGTATTTGGAACAACTTTAAATATGAAAGAAAGGTAGGTATAAATTAGTGAAAAAGTGCACGTGGCGTTGGATATTCCTTATAAAATTCTGACTCTTGCTTACTCAAAGACTCCAAATTATGAAGACCTCTTGGAACCAGCATTTTAGTGCATTAACGTTTAACATTTTCGACTTTTTATGAAGAATATCACCAAGTGTAGTTTTTTCATTAATTTATACACCTTGTATGTGTAGAACAAAGTTAATTTGTAGGATATCTTTCTGCAATATATGTTAACATGTTTCTCATGGCGTCACGTGCAGTTGTTCCATATCTCTCAAACCACATAAACATGTCTATATATTCTGAGAGAAATGGTGACCAAGATACTCCCAATCGCCGTAAAAACATTTTCAATTTACACCAGTATGCCTCCACATGGTTAGTGCATACTCCTCTAATTGGATCACGAAAATTTCGGGAGTGATTGACTGTTTTATGGGTATAAGCCGATATACCTTTCAGTTGCGACAAGCTAGCATATGCTCTCCAACAGTCTGTCCATATTTCTGTGCCTGGTAACACGTGCTCTTCGATTATGGGAATTATGTCGCAAGCACTTCTAGATTTTATGTAACAAACATATCCTCTCTTGGCAGTCACATCATATATTCCGAGAACCCATTTTTCCACAATCACACGACCGACGTGGTCGAAATAACACTTTCGTCAATTTGGACGACACATCCAGGTCCACCTGAAATGTATTATTGCACAAGCAAACGCTAAACAAGGTAATCCTAAATAATGAATTACCAAACTGAAAATATTGATTATCTTGTAATAATTTCCAGGAACATACAGTATGAGCATAAATGTTTGAGGACAAGTTGAATTTTCCGCCTTTCAATATTTTTCTTAAGTTGGTCAAATGCATAGGTTACAAAAAAAATAGGCAAGTAATTTGTTTATTTTAAATACAAGAACCGGCAATAACTACTGACAGGTACATTAGGCAAACGCGCCCCATTTTGTCTTATGAATTCTTGAAGCCGGCTGCAAAATTTACACAGGCGACACTGAACAAAAATTAATTTTTCAGGACGGCCACACACAAAGAGTAAAAATTACTAGATAGAGACGCGGGAAATTCAACTTGTCCTCAATCATTTATGCTCATACTGTATATCTCTGAAGTATCGGAAGTGCTGTAAAGTTAAAGCACGTCGTAGGCCTAGAACTTCTGCTGCACATCCCAAACGAACTCTGCAGGCCCACAGCCACATAATAAAGAAAATTGTTCGAATAGGGCACCTCATTTGTTCAAAGAAGATGCCTTCCAAAACTGAGTATTGACGTTTGCATTTCGTGCAAAAGAAGGCATACTCCAGTGCTCCCGGACGTTTTCTCAGGTGACAAGTTTTTCGACACCGAGCATTTTTGCACCTTATATTCTTCGATATGAGAGACATATCCTGAAGATGCTTCAAAAATGTGGCATCATCTGATTGTGTTAGGAAATTCACGTCTTCTAATCCGTTAATTTCCATGACAAATAAATAAATAAATAGTAAAGTAAATTTTGTTGTTATTTGAATGTTTTTTTATTTTGAAAGTTTTTATTTGAAAACAAACAAAAGTTAGACTGTTACCATGGTTACATGTAACATTCACATAGTTTCAAGCACATTCAATTTTATATTTATTATAATATACAGAAACAAGTAAATACAGGGTTATTCACGCAGACCGTTCATTAAAAGTTTTCAAAAAAGAAGTTTAGATAGAAATTTGAAACTTACGGAGCAGAGATACTTCGAAAGGATCTTTTCGAGTAAAATAAAATTGACTTTCAGTCATTTCCAGTTATACAGAAAGTCGCCATCAACTCGCTTGTTTTAAATGGAAGCTATATTTTTTATCACGTTTTTGAATTCTACATGTAAAAATATGTTAAGCTGCAATACATTTCCCTATCCCTAAAATGCATCATTTCTGAGATATTTTAAATTTTCTTAAAAATTTGGATTTTGCAATCTGATATTCAATATAACAATGATTACTGTTTCTACAAATTTTGTAGTAATCCATCCTTCTCTTGGAACGCTTGTGATCTTATAAAACGACAAAGTATGAATTTCATTACTTTCAATTGAAGAATAATATAGCTGCTAGTTTGCAATTCTCTGGGTTAGCGCGAAAGTGTTTTTAAACCATTGTTTAATCTTCGTTATTTGTTACTGATTTTCATACATTTCATCTTTCCAAGTTGTATAAAGTTAGGTTCAAATTTTCCAAACTGTGTTTTATTCATAGGACTTTCTGTATAACCGGAAATGACTGTCAATTTTATTTTACTTGAAAAGATCCTTTCGAAATACTTCTCCTCCGTAAATTTCAAATTTCTATCTAAACTTCTTCTTTGAAAACTTTTAATGAACAGTCTGCGTGAATAGGTCTGTATACAATAGTAACAAATAATTTAAAATTACGTATATGTATTAAATTTTAAATAATTTTATCCTAATGTTTAACGATTTATGTATAGTAAAATACGATAACATAAATGTAGGTTGTGTTAATTAAATTATGCTGAGAGAGGACACTTACTTAATTATTTACTTTAGCTTTAAAGGATTGGGTTAGGTGGTTGGATTGGTTTGGTTAGGTTGGGTTGGATGGGTTGGTTTGGTCGGGTTGGATGGGTTAGGTTGGTCGGGTTGAATTGGATCGGTCAGATTGGATCGGTTGAGTTGTTTAAGTTCATATTCGACATGATTTTTAAGGATGTTTAAGTATTTTTTCTGAAAATTGCAAAATATCGGACCACTTGTAGCTAAAGTAAATTTTTATAAATTAAAAATTTTTAAACTTATAGAAGCCACCAACTCGAAATTTTGTGAGCGATGGTGGCAATAAATAGATTAAGACGGTCACATCACAGGGCTGCACTCGTACCATCGCTGTTTTTTTAACGTCCATTTTTGTGGTAACTACCGCTTTTCGGTAATTACGTTGTTAACATAATTGGTTCCATTTCCTGCGCTCTACTCATACTTCGTCTGCTGCCGGTTAATCATGATACACCCTGTATAGTATTTCAGATTGCTGTTATTGCTTTTTGGTAGATGTCGAAGGTTCTGGTAAAGAATATGTCCATAAGCGCTGAATATTTTCTATGACAAAAAGAGGTAATTTAGCTTACACTGAACGTATTTCTACAATAAAATTTGCGGATTATCCGTAAATTTCGGAATTATTGCCTTTTAAAAGTAACGATTTTTAGGTTATGTTCGAACGTTTTTTTATAGATATTTTCGAATGGATTATTCTTAAAACGTGCTGATAAGAGAAGGAAAGCCTTTTTTTGAGTAAGTGTATTTCAAGGGAGAGAAACCATTGCACATAAATATTTTTTAATAGTACCTATCTACTTGACGAGCAATACACAAATAATTTTTGTGCGATAGGCTTTCAGGGGTAATGTACTAGTTTGTCGTTTCAAATTTAGCATTTAGGTGTAAATTTACACACAAAAGTTTCTCATCCCTTTTAGAACACACACAAAAGTTTCCCTTCCCTTAAAATACGCACAAAAGTTTCCCTTCCCTTAAAACTTACATACAAAAGTTTCCCTTCCCTTAAAACTTAAGTCCGTATTCATAGTGCTTCCTCGAGGCTTCCTTCAGTAAGGAACCCCTTAGAATGGGATTGTAGTAAGGCAGTTGCATAAAAAATCACAATCTAAGGGGTTCTTCATTCAAGGAAGCCTTGAGGAAACACTATGAATACGGACATTTTACTCACAAAAGTTTCTCTTCCCTTAAAACTTACACACAAAAGTTTCCCTTCCCTTAAAATTTACCCACAAAAGTTTTCCTTCCCTTAAAATATATTTACACATAAAGGTTTCCCTTCCCTTAAAATCAGTGATATTAGTCGTAAATTACGCAGTAAATTACGATTTAAATTACCGTAATTTACCATTTTAAATTACCATTAATTAATTAATTACCATTAATTACCAAATCAGATACCATTAATTACAAAATCTAAGATTAAATAAACAAAATATACAATTTATAACAAAGGAACAAATATATTGACAAATGATTGAGCTGCAAAGGTACTATTTGTTAATTGAAATCTAAGTGGGCCCAAAACTTTGTTGCAAAAGATGAACCTTGCACTCCTCAGGAATCAAATGTCTTTACTTTAAACGAGTTAATGAGTGGACTTTAGTTTTCCATCCGAAGAAAAATAAGTGAAGAAAAGGTTTCACCCATACATTAATTTTATGTTATGCTTATTTTTTAATTGTAATTTGTGTACTCAATTGAATTTGTGGACTCAATGCTTTCTTTAACTAAATTTTCTTATTTGCAAGTTACAAATTATTTTTTATTAAGTTTACATTTCTTTTTTTGAAATCGTAATTTGATGTTTTTAATTGAAGTTTTTTAAATTTTCAATAAAAGTTTAACTTTTACATACACACAGTTTATTTTCCTACATATTACATAGAAACGTGGAAAATGGTAAATTACCATGGCAAATTATTACAACGTTAAATTACTGGAGAATTTAAAATGGTAATAAAAACGGTAAATTACTCCTGTAATTTACCAAAATTATAAATTACGGTAATTTTACATCACTGCTTAAAATACATTTACACATAAAGGTTTCCTTTTCCTTTTTAATTTAATATGTTCGCTGTTCATTTAAATACACCTAACACACTACCTCTGAAAGCCAATCCCATAAAAATTATTTTTGTGTAATGCCCAAATAACTATAGAACTATAGGTATATTTTCATGACCAACGCCCGATGGGCCAGCTCACTTTAACTAACATATACAGATCCATCCATCGCCAAATGTGCCACTGTCACCTCTTTAAGAAGAAATAGCGCCTGAAATTTTATGGTTAGTGCTGGCATGAAATTTTGGAGTTTTTACGAACACTCAAACTTAATTTCTCTACTTCGCAACATTCATAATCTTTCAATTTCGGAAAAAAAGCTAAATAGAAAATTGCAGAATAAAATCAGTAAATCTAGAATAGATTTATCATGCGTTATCGGCTATTGCAATAGAGTCTCATAATTTGCCGGGTACGATGGGCAACATAATATAATAAAATGTATTTATACAAAAGTTTCTCTTCCCTTCAAATGTATATACACAGGCTTTCCTTTTCTTTAACAGCACTTTTTAAGAATAACTTATTCGAAAATATTGATATGGAACATCAAACATAACCTAGAAATCTTAACTTTTAAAAGGTGATGATTTCGAAATTTATGGATAATCCGCAAATTTTATTGCAGAAATACGTTCAATGTAAGGTAAATTAACTATTTATGTCACAAAAAATGTTGAACGTTTATGGACATATTCTTTACCAGACCCGAATTCGGAACCTAAAGCGACGATATTTCATTCAGCGTTTCTCGGATTTGCCGCATACTATGCGCATTCGACTGCCGTCTGACGTCTGCCGCGTACGTCGGAAATCTACCATAAAACGTCAAATTTTGAATTTTCAAAAGCTTATATTTTTAAAGTTTATTGTTAATCCTCTGATTTTTTTTCATATTTTGATTCCTGAATACATTATTTTTCAGTTTTTAATTTGAAAAAGTTTAAATTCGAGCGTCCATAAATCGACATCTTACCCATCAATACTTATTAATGTTAATATTTAAAAATAATTACTTATCAATAATTACGAATTAAGAATACACAAGATTTTAATTAACTAATCTCTGCAGCACTAATTGTAATTTGACAGCTTGTCATTTTGTTTCACGCGGATGTTTAATTCCATGGCTTACTAATTTTATTGGGTAGTCTGTATTTGTTAGTATGAAATTAAAGATCAGTAACATTTCGTTATTTTACAGTATTACTTAGCATATCTTTAAGCTTTCATTCCTTATTGTTGTTTAATTTCATAGCCTACTAATTTCATATTAGAAATTAATTTATGTTTTTGTTAATATCTCCCCTACAAATAAAAATTTTTCGGGTATGTTATACATCGTTGAAAAGCTCTTTTTAAAGACTATCTAACTAATCAAAAATCCAATATGGCTGCCATATGAAAAACAAAAGTTAGCACTAATAACTTGAAAACAAATGACAATCGGGGGCTTCTGTTTATATCAAAAGCTTTGTCTTAAAAAAGTGTCTGAACATTGTAAAACTTTAGAAGAGATCACATTAGGTGTTATCGAGTTATTGAGGAACATTGAAATCGGCAAATTTTGGTTTTCTTTAATTATCTTAACCCTTTCCGGCCCAATGATGCCATATGGCGTCGTTGTGGTTCCAGTGGATAAAATCTACATACAGAAATCTTTATTCCTTGGATTCAGTTCTATTATTTCCTCATAGATGGCCTGATACAAAACCGTTGATTCTGTTTCAAAATTTTAAATTGAAAGAATACATATATGTGTCAGTTTTCAATTGACAGTATTATTTGTGGTGTTGTGGTGTAATAACAATTTGTGGAAGGTTTTGTTTATCGAATATTTCATTGGATTATAGAAAGTTTTGCATAAAATGTAAGTCAAATTAGTAGTTTATAAATAACTCATAATAGCATGTTGGATTTTTACTATAGTTTACCGGTATGATAGGTCAAAATTATGTGACTCCATATGGAGTCAGTGGGCGTTTAGAGAAAAATACATCTATAAAATTGTATTTTTGGATTTATTTAGATTTCTTACGGGCGACAATTTGTTATTAGAAGCACCTGAATACAATTTTTTTAGATGACCAGAGTCGGCTTGACTGCAGAAGAAGAACGATATTTGTTGTTACTTCTAGAAGGAGATGTATCTGATTTAGATGTTGAAGAATCAGATGATGACGTTGAGGCCGAAACTGTAGAAATACAAAATCATCGAACACCTACTTCTGTGATACAAAATGGATTGAATTACGAGACAGCAAATGGAGAAGAGTACGATTCTGATGATGAAATACCATTGGCGGTTCTTTTTGGTGTAGAAAAATATCAATGTAATGATGTTCCTAAATCAATGAATAGACAAAAACATCACTGGCAACAGAAAGACTTGGATGAAGTAGCGTCCAGATGTGAAATTATTTTTTCTGATCCACCTGAACCAGAACTAACACCGATGACCTATTTCAAATATTTCTTTGATGATAACATATTGGAGAATATTGTATATCAAACAAATTTATATTCTGTAGAAAAGACTGGCTCTTCTATCAACACAACATTTAGAGAAATACAACAATTCATAGGTATGCATATTTTGAGCAGTATTGTGAAAATGCCAAGTTACCGCATGTATTGGGCCGAATCTACGAGATATTCACCTATAGCTGATATCATGTCTAGGAACAGATTCGATAAGCTGAGGAACTACTTTCACCTAAATAACAATTCTAATATAAAATCTCGCAATCATACTGAATATGACAAATTATTCAAAGTTCGGCCGGTCATTGATGCAGTACGATCCAATTTTGCAACAATTGAAGCAGAAGAACACATGTCAGTCGACGAAATAATTATTCCGTTCAAAGGCAGAAGCAGCCTGAAACAATATGTCAAAAATAAACCTCACAAGTGGGGAATAAAGCTGTTCGCTCGAGCAGGTAGCAGCGGAATTGTTTACGATTTTGAGGTATATGTTGGCAAAGGCACTGTTACAAATACTTCTGCACTTGGGATAAGTGGTGATGTAGTCATGAGATTGGTGGAAAATATGCCGAAATATAATAATTATAAATTGTATTGCGATAACTGGTTTACATCAGTTGACCTCTTCAACAATCTTAGGAATTTAGGTATTTTTGCCACTGGAACTGTTAGAAGTAACCGCATACCTGGATGCAAAATGGAAACTGATAAGGTATTAAAAAGATCTGGAAGAGGATCTTTTGATTACTACACAAACCAAGACAATATACTAGCTGTAAAGTGGTATGATAACAAACCAGTACACGTACTTTCAACACATACAGGAATTCATCCTGTTGAATCAGTAGAACGTTGGAGTGTTGCTGAGAAACGTTATATTCAAGTACCACGACCAAACATAGTGAGGGAGTATAATACCTATATGGGCGGTGTCGATCTTCATGATATGCTGGTATCACTTTACAGAATAAATATTGGTGTGAGGCGGTTCTACTTGCGAATATTCTGGAATGTAGTAGATATGTGCATCGTAAATTCATGGTTACTGTATCGAAGGCATATGAGCCAAATGAAACAAAAATACAAGTCGTTGGTGATTTTCCGTTCTGAAATAGCCCATGGTCTTATGAATGTGGGAAAAACTGAGTCCCGTAAAAGAGGCAGGCCTCTTTTAGATGTAAGTAATACGCCATCACCCCCAACGAAAAGAAATGTTACGGCAGTCCCTGTAGCTGACGTTCGCTATGATGCTGTAGAGCACTGGCCTATACATATTACAACCAAACAAAGATGTAGACTTTGCATTTATGCATATTCCCGCATAATGTGTGAGAAATGTAAGATGCCTTTATGTTTAACAAAGGATAAGAACTGTTTTAAGTTATTTCATTGTAAATAAATATCATTAATGTTAAGTAATAAAATATCCTTTCTTGTTTTACTATAATACATATTTGCCCACTGACTCCATATGGCGTCAATTCGTTTTAGTATAACAAGAGGGAATATTTTGCTTTTTTTTTGCATATATCTGTTTATTATTATCGTTTTGGATAAAAAAAATAAAAATATATTTTTTTCTTAGTCTGCGTAATAATTCGGGCTGGAAAGGGTTAAAATTTAAAAAAGTTATGGTAAATTTGAAATGAGATATGTGGCGATCATTGAATTCTGCAAAACATTCCCCATTTAACCGTTGCTCTATGTTTTCTAATAACCGAGATACCAATGGTGAGCATCGAAATGTGGACACAGTGTATTTGTAAGAATTTTTTTCTAAATTTTACCTCACTATATCAACTTATGGTTTGTAGACTTTTACCCAAAATTCTGAAGTTAATTATGAAGGATATTTAGCGGAAAACAATTCTAAGGAGATCCAGGTAGATTCCATATCCATAAAGCAAATTTCAGATTTGGAATATCAAAATAAAGTCTTAACTTTAAAATTAAAAAAACTTAATGAAAAGTATTCAGAAAGTTTAAATAAAGCTAAAGAATTAGAGGAAAAATTGGATAAACAATCCACTAAATTAAATTTTACAAATAAAATTTTTGAAGATGCAGAAACTTCAAATTCCACAGCTGTGTTTCTTTTGGATCTCCTGAAAAACTACAACAAAAAAGGCTGGCGGTGGTCAGAAACATCTATCCGGATGTGTGTAGTGTGGAGATTTTCATCACCAAAGGGTTATGAGCATTGTCGAGAGCATATACTGAAATTACCATCGAAGGCCACTCTCTTGAGATATCTTGGTGAACACTGCGGTACCAGTGAATTATGCAAACAACGATTGCTCACAGAAGTTTCCCTATTAAAAGTACCGATTGAAAGAGTCTGCTCTTTAATCATTGATGATATGTCAATTAAAGAAAAAATACATTATAGTAGATCTGAAGATCAAATTTATGGTTTAGATACTGCCAAATCTACAATTATTGGTGAAACACCACAAGCAGCCAATAAAATGCTTTGCTACGTTATACACGGCTTATCATCAAAGTATACTCTTCCAGCAGGATACTTCTTTCATGCAAAATTAACTACAGCACAGTTTACTTTTTTCACCCTTAAGATACTGAAACTTTTAACAGACTGCGGTTTTATTGTTTTGCGACTTGTTACAGACAACCATCCTTCAAATTTAGCTTTATTCAAAAATCTTTGTGGTGGTACAGCAAAAAACTATATCGATCATCCTTTTTTAACACACATTCCTTTATTTTTAAGTTTCGATTACTGTCACATTTTAAAGAATGCACGAAATTTATTTTTACAGCATGACATGTGTTCTTCTGCTGGTGTTATTTCTTCAAGTTTCTTAAAAAATTTGTACAATTTTCAAAAAGATTTACCAGTAAAACCTGTAAAATATTTAACACACAAACATCTATATCCATCAAATTTTGATAAGATGAATGTCTTACGAGCAGTTCAAATATTTTCGCCTGCTGTATCCTCTTCACTACAATTTTTAATGGAGGCAGGAAATGAAGAATTTCAAAATGTTTCTGGTACCATTCATTATATGGAGAACATGTACCATTTCTTTCAAGTACACAATATTTCAAACCGAACACACTATATTCATTCTTTGGACAGCAACGTTGCACCATATGTTGATGTCACAGATGAAAGATTACATTGGTTAGAAGTGACACTGCAAAACTACATAGATGATATTCAAAAAAGTTCAGCAAATGCAGGTTTTCAAGGACTATCCAAAGAAACAGCCCATGCTTTACAATTTACAGCAAGAAGCACCAGCCTCTGTGTTAAATTTCTTCTGCAACAAATTGGATTTTATTATGTATTAACGCGTTCATTTAGTTCAGATGCAGTGGAAGCCATGTTTTCTCATGTTCGTCTTAGAGGTGGTTCAAATGACATGACTGATGCCAGAGCGGCAGAATATGCACTTCGGCAAATTTTACGTTGTGGGATCGTCAAAGCTTCGACATCTGCTAATATTGCTGATAATATAGATTACACCAGTCAGGCAAATTTTAAACCAGTTGCTGCAGAAGAACAAAACGTTAAGGAAAAGTTGACATTACCTCATATTTTAAAACTTCAAGTTCAAAATTTATCTTTAGAAATATTACCTGATGATAGTATTTACTCTGCTTCTGTAGCATTTTTAGCTGGTTACATAATTAAAAAAATAGATGACAAATTTCACTGCAATACTTGCTTAGAACCTCTTCTTTCCATGACACTACCTGGTCCCTTGATGAAACTTATTATGCTTCAGGATAGAGGAAATTTGAACTATCCTAGTAATAAATTTGTCGGAATTATTAAGCAAGTAACAGATATCATTCCTGAAATTTTACCTTTCTTGGAACATACAAGAGCCTGTGCACAAGTATCTGAAATTCTATGTCCTGTACTCCAACAAAATACAATTTTTGTTTGTGACAATCACAAAAAACAAATATGCGTCATTATTGTTAAAACAGCAGTGAAACCAGTTCTTGATAATACAATGAGAGCAACAATGATTGACACGTGTGAAGTTGCAGTTGTTCCAACCTTATATCGAAAATGTGTTCCACTTATCAATATTGTACCAATATTTACTTCCATGCATGTCAAACGCTGTCAAACGTAAGTGTCATTGACCTTTCAGTAGCGCACATACGTACATACAAGTTCTCCCTGGTTTTAGTCATTTTGTGTTTTCTTTTGTAATAACAAAGTCTTTCTTAAGGCTCTGTTTTAGTTGTCTAACTAATCTGGTACGTAAAACTGTTATAAACAAAGTAGAAAAAATTCTATATGTGCTTTATTTTTAGTTTAAAATGTTTACTGAAGAACATAATAAGTTTATCTTAGAAGCGTATTTTCGGTCTGGTGAAAGGGATCAGGATGGTAATTGGCAGTATTCATTCATGTCTTGCTTTCATCAGTTTCAAGAAGCTTATCAGGATGAAGATATTACACAAGATACGTTCCGTCAACATGCTCACCGTATTGTAGATCGGTTCCGTGAGACAGGCAGTGTATGTAAAGGAAAATCCTCTGGTAGATCTAAAGTACTAACAGAAGAAGTTGTAGAAGACATCAGGCAAAGAATGTTAGCCAGTCCTAAAAACCCATACGAAAACTGTCCCTTCAAACAGGTATTTCAAATTTTTGAGTTTTGTTGTCATGCATACTCTAATGTATTATTTCAGGTGTATCTTATGGCTCTTGTCACACTGCTTTGAAGAAAGACTTACATATGAAGCCATATAAAGTAAGCGTTGTACAAGAACTTTTGCCTCAGATTTTCAGAAGAGAGTGAATTATTGCAACTGGTTCAACAGACATTTAAATGACGACAATATTCTTGATTTAACGTTCTTTAGTGACGAGGCATGGTTCCATTTGGATGGTTACATTAATTCTCAGAATTATCGTGTATGGGCAACAGAAAATCCACATGAACTTCACGAAAGAGGTCTGCATCCTGTTAAAGTTGGTGTGTGGGTTGCAATGTCACGAAGAAGAATTATTGGTCCCATCTTCTTTTACAATAATATAAATGCCCAAAATTATCAGCAGCAACTATTACGTCCTTTTATTGAACAATTGCATGATGATGAATTACAGTACGGCTACTTCCAACAAGATAGTGCAACAGCCCATACAGCAGGTGCTACGTTGGAATATTTACGTGAATTTTTTGATAATCGCATAATTAGCAGACATCTTTGGCCACCAAGATCGCCAGACTTAACACCATTAGACTATTTCATGTTTGGTTATTTAAAAAACAGAATATTTAGAAATCGTATACATACTGTAGAAGAACTGGAGCAAGCTTTGAATAATGAAATAAATTCAATAACACCACAAATTCTTCAAAATGTTTTTAACAATATGAAAACTAGGATTAATTTGTGCTTAGAGTTTAATGGGGAACACTTTCAACATTTTTTGTAATAATATTAATAAATGTGTTTCTGAGTAAGTGCATTTCAAGTATGTGGTTTATTTTTAGTGTTGTTTAAATAGTGTTTCTACTAGATATTTTTGCATGGGTAAATTGTGCTGCTCTTTATGTCTACAAATTAATGTGCAATATTTTCAACTTTATATTGATTTACGTATGTATTTTTTATTACTTGATTGATTTTATTATGTTGTAATTCCTTAAACAGTGTGTTTAATACATAGTATTTTTGAGTGTATTATTTTAAGAAATAGAATTTAAAGCACGAAAGAAAGCATGTACAGAATATTTTATGAAATAAATTTGGAACTTGATTTAATTTAAATGCAATAAGGAATCCATAGACATTTTCAATTAATAACAATATTAATTTTAATTTAATTCCACTTTATTCATTGAATTTGGTCGTTTTAACAAATCACAAGTCAAAAGATGACGTAAAAATTTTTAAGAACGCCACTGAATGTAGTTGTGGTTAATGTAAATACATAGTATGCGGCAAATACCCTATTGGTATGGAACGGCACACGTCAGCCATTTTTGCTCTCCCTGTATATGTAAAGAAAAAACAGATTCTTTGAAGAGACAAATGTTGGAATTTAAACCTACAAGCAGAAAAATTCTGAAACTATAACCATTGTTTATGTATGTATTTATAGTTAGTTAACCTAGTCTTCAGAATGTGCTGCCATCTAATAACTGTTGATTAAAACAAAATACACGAACGGGTGACGAACGGCATGTGTTTATAAAGTTTGAAACTCGGCTGAAAGAAAAATTATTTTATCTACTGTCAGCTGAAATCTGACGAGCGGCTAAAATCTCCGCACGACTTCTTGTGGTGGGAGAGAATTAGCGGTTAATTTGACTTGCGCCTACGGAGGTTAGGACTTCGGAAGCTCTTAAATATAGATTTGATCATAAGAGTAATTAGAAAAGACACTGAAGAATTTGAATTGAAAAATAAATTGATAAATTTTCCACAAAAATTAATATATTGAACCAAGTTCATTTCAAAATTACTTAAAATATTGTTTAATTTAAGGGCATAAAATATTTCATTATAACATACTGAAAAATTCAAATATTTATTTACATGTTATTAAAAAATATATTACATTATGAAAAAAATTACAAATAACTTATAATGTTCAAGTTTTTAATTTCTGTCTACCTGTTTCTTTTTTAATTCTTTCTCTGTGGTTTGTCTTTTTCTTTTAGTACTATGGAAAGACATCTGCTATTTTTATTTGCTGATTCTGTAACTGATATTACTAAGGTCTAGTTTTATACAATCGTTGAATAACTGTTCGCCGAATATCCTTTAATGTTCCTTCATATGTACTCACACCTACATGGGGCCTTTTAATAATATTGAAAGTGATATTGTTTCCTTCAATTTTCGGTATATTTCAGAAAGTGATTGTTGATCTTTAAAAAAAATACATCTTTCAAATTATTTATTAAATTATCACTTTTATTTTTAACCTTATTGCATGTGTTATTTTTTATACTTTATGTAATAAGTGCAGACAGCAAATATGTTTCTGGTTGCTCATTTTCATTACAATAATTATTTTTTTCGTAAGTATTATCCCTAGTGATGTTCTCAACAAGAGAGTGAATATGTTTATAAAATGGGTTCCGTATGGAATTAAATTCACAGTCGCATGAATATGATTGTACTCACATTTTGCAATACTGACATTAATTTACAACATATTTGTGTTTCTTATAACAATATAAAATTTTTCTTTGGTATTTAACTGATACGTGTTTATATTGATTTGATTGATATTGCAATCAAAAGTTAATGATGCTCTGTGATGATTTATAATTTTTGTTATATGGCAATTAATCTTTCCTGTAGTAATTTTTAAAATTCTTTCGACCGTCTTTTCATGAATAAAATTAATTACAGTATGTGGTCCCTCATCCAATCTCTGTACTTTTCTACCTTCCAGACAGAAATATCTAATTACTTTAACATGGATTATACAGGATGTCCCAAAACCCTCGTTTGAGACTGAAACAGTATATAGAAAGGCGCAAAAGAAACAACTTTTTTCAATACTTTTTTTTCCAAAAGTCGATAAGGGAGTTATAATTCCCTGAAAGAGGGATGAAACTTATTTTTTTTTTTTGGCAACATCTGAATCTTTTAAGTTATCAAACTAATATTTGAAACTTAGATATAAGGTACCTAACTGAACATTTACAATGCATTTGTCAGATCCTTCCTCCCTTTTAATGGGTAGTTTGAGGGGATTACTGTCAATTTTTTACGATAACCAAATGCAATGGACGTATGTTAACTTATAAATCTCAATTACTCGAAAACGGTTACGTTTATCGAAATGCAATAAGAGAGCCTTCTTGTGCCAAATCTAAAGAATATTCTTTTCATAAATTTTTGATGAAATATGTAAAAATAAAAAGTTAGGAATAAAATACTGAAACGTCACCCCTTATAAAAAGGAGGGAGGATCTAACAAATACGTTGTAAATGCGTAGTTAGGTGCCTTATACATGAATTTACAATGTTAGTTTCATAACTTTAAGGATCCAGAAGATATTGCCAAAAGAACAATATTTTCCAACCCTCTTTCAGTGCTTATAATTCCTTTATTATTGACTTTTGGAAAAAAAAGTATTGAAAAAAGTTGTTTCTTTTGCGCCTCTCTATATACTGTTTCAGTCTCAAACGAGGGTTTTGGGACACCCGGTACATGCATGTTTGTGTTCATACCACAGTTTTTTCTCATTTCTAATTATTCTCATTTTTAATTATTCTCATGATCAAACTTGTATTTAATGGTTTCTTTAATATAGCGAAGTCCTAACTTCCGTAGGCACAATTCAAATTAACCGCTAATTCCCTCCCACCACAAGAAGTCGTGCGGAGGTTTTAGCCGCTCCTTGAAATCTGATTTATAACCGATTTGATGAATATGAACGAAATTGTCGTCGCTTTGTAAATACATATACAGGGTGGCCCAACAAAAACGAAACAGACTGAATATCTTCCAAGAAAATTTTTGTTTAAAAAAACGCAAGAATAGATGGATATACCATATGTCCAAATAAATTTTTGATAAAGGCAGGTCATGGAGTGTAAAAATCTACAACAACAAGCAGTTTTTGAAGTCAGTGACATATCAAGCTGTAAGATATGGCCTATTAAACTTCAATTTATTTTTAACAAATTCAAAACATTATTTTATTTGAAATTTATTCATTATTGATAAATAAAGTAAAATTTGGTGAAATTTTTTCCCGTTTGGTCAAAATCCTCCATTATATGCTTTTATATTTTTGCATATGCATTTTCATTTTTGCATATGCATTTTAGTTAAAAGTCATAAACATGCGAATATGCACTTAACATGCATTTTGCATATTTTCAAAGCTCTAGTGATAACTCATATGAAAGCTAATTTTAATAGTAATTTACTGTGCGAATTGAAATTACGTAAAGATATTGAAAACTAATGGCGGATTTCACAAACGTTACTTAAATTTAATAAATTGTAACAATTTTTTCCCCGAAAGAGGGCGCTAAAATCAAATTTTCGGACATTCATATTCACATTACTCTATAAAATTACCTTTTCAATGAGATGCCATTCATGGTACATTTCCTATTTAAATTCTATTGGTTAGAGAGCTGGAAGGAGGGGATGACATATGACAGTTCGGTATAGGATAGAAAAGTGTCCCCCTGGGATTATAAATCGACCTATTTTTCCGTTTTTTCAAGCAAAAATTTTCTTGGGAGATATTCAGCCTGTTTCGTTTTCGTTGGGCCACCCTGTATCTGCAGGAAAACGAGAGCCTGCGTTTAATTACTTTAGATTTGGAACATTTGAGACTTTTGTTTTATTTGTTATCACACTAAAATTTACTAAAATATCGTACGTACAGTCGCGGACAAAAGTTGACTTTTTAAGCCAATTTTATAATATAAAATTTTTGCTAGGTTATTGTAATTATGAGCTGATATTTACGGATGACAAAAAATAAATATTACTGATTGTAATCCATAAGTTTCAGTTCATAATTACAACCAACAAGCAAAAGTTTTATATTATAAAATTGCCGTAAAACAGTCCACTTTTTTGTACGCGATTGTATATTAAAAAAAAATATCAAAATCGCCTGCATTTTGTTTTATTTTTATTTATCGTTTTGCATTTATTTAAAGAAAAATTTATTACAAGATCCTATTTTTTTGTTAACTTTCTGTGAAAAAATTTTAATTAAATTTTCTTATTTCTCCGTCACAAACTATTTTTAAGAGTGTGTATAAATATATTGAGAGTCCCTCGACATGTGAATTCCAGAATTTTTATTTTTAAATCTATTTACATGAAATTTGAAAAGTATTAATTAAGCAAAAAAAATGAATTTTCCAGCAAAATATCGAGCATAGAGTGTTCCATTTAAAACATGTAGAGTGCCGCAATGGAAATAGGATCCAAATGGTTCCAGTGTCCACCAATAATTTTTTTAAATTTTCATTTGCTTTTGTTGTGTTGTAAATATTTTGTCATATAATTTTAATTTTTATCTCTATTGGTTGCCGAGTTTTAAAAGATAAATATTTTGTCATATAATTTTAATTTTTATCTCTATTCGTTGCCGAGTTATTTGCAGAAAATCGAAAATCGCAGAAATTTCAAAGGGTGTTGTTGCTCACTTAGGGCTTTTTTGGGCAGGTAAAATAATTCCGTGTTCACCGTAGGGTGAACTACTAACCCACAAAGTTTCAGTTTTTTTTATTTTTCGGGATAGGAACTTTCCCTTGTTAGCGGCAATGTTCGTTAACCTGAATTTATAATCCATTTTTTACATCGTACATCGTAATGAATGGGAAAAATAAATTTTCTAAGTTCAGGGTTTATTCTCAGACTCTTTTCGCACATAAAATAACTACATTTGTTCCCCGACATCCTAAAAAATTCGTCGAGAAATTTGAAGAAAATGTGTCTAATTTAAGTATTATGTTCACAACTCTAACGAAACTCGGTGAAATACACGGCAACACCACAGTGCAACACAGCGCAAACAAATCAAGACGGCATTTATTGGAAACAGTTGATGAGTGGAGATTCAAACCTGTTAACGTCCGCTGGAGTGCTACACTTCTAGTCCATCGCCCCCTATCAATCTTGGTCCAGAACTAAAATTAATTTCCGTCGGTTGACTAACTAGACATATATAAGCAATGCTATAACTTATTTAAAATTTATTTAATGTGTTGAACATGTAATAATGTATTCAATGTTCTAGTGCTATAGTGTTATATACTTATCTTCTATTTTTTATAAATTTGCTAGAATTATGCAGACAAAACAAACTTTAAATAATAAATTTGATTTGATTGATATTGAGTTTTTACGAAACGACATATTTATGACAGCCCACTGACACTGAATGACGTACAACTAATTAACAACTTTCGCCGCAGAGGTCACTACTCACCGTATGAATCTGTAAATTTTCTGGAACAATTTCAACAATGAAAAATCGCCAATTGAAACGGCCATATAAGCGTTAGCGGTAAAACTGCACTTTAGGTTCCTAAATTTCAATGTCGTTTTGCGCATGTGCAGAAGTTCCAGATACGCGTGCGATGTTGCCATATCTAATGTGTTTCATTTTAAACTGTACATAACGTACATAATTTTAAATAAAACAAACAACATAGGTTTATTAGTGTGTGTATTATTTATTCCATTGTAGTAAAGTTTAGAGTAATTTTATATACAATATAAAAATGGCTCGGGGAATGGCAGCTACAATTAACATTGTAAATGAAAATACAATTTTAAATAATGAACAGTTAAAGCAAGAAAGGTGGAATGTGCAAAATGTATTGTGCGATGACGTCTGAGATAGGCTACAATGGCTGGCACGGAGAAGATTAATAAAAAATAACGTATTTTGTCAGCAGTGTGAAATTCCTATGTCCTTTATAACAAAGAATAGCATTGACGGACACTGCTGGAAGTGTACAAGGTGCACGAGACAGACTAGTGTCCGATCAGTCTTTTTTTTCAAAAAGTCACTTGCCGTTACAAAAATTAATTGTAATTATATATTGTTGGACAAAAAACTTTTTGCAAAAAGATATAGCAGATGAGGCTGACTTGGCTGAATGTTCTACCCACACTCTTGTCGATTGGAGTTCTTTTTGTCGGTGTGTTACAGTATATCTCTGCATTAAAATCCATGCATATTCCTGTTTTTTTAGAGATGTCTGTTCGAGATACTTCGACGAAAATCCGATAACGATCGGTGGCCTCGATGATAATTTAATTTTTAAGGTCGTAGAAATAGACGAAACAAAGTACTTTCATAGAAAATATCATCGTGGCCAATTTCATGAGGGTCACTGGGTATTTGGCGGTGTAGAGAGAGATTCTGGTGCTTGTTTTATGATAGAAGTGTCAAATCGCAGTGCAGAAACCCTCTTACCCTTAATACAAAGGTGTCGCAGTTATTTCTTATAATTTTGCTTCTTGCAGAATTTGATTTCTTTTGCATGTTGCCTATAATAATCCATTCACTAAAAAATATACTTGCAAGAAATTTGATTTGTATGGTTATGTTTGCACTTACCCTTAATATAAGCTGGAGGGCATACCGGGGTATTGAAGAACTGGGTGATGGGATCTACGAACACCAAGTTGTAATTCATGAGGAACACTTCGTAGATCCTAACGACCCACGAATTCACACCCAAAATATTGAAAATTTGTGGATGCGTGCAAAAAGAAAACTTAAAGCACAATTTGGAAAGTCCCGGGAGCTGTTTCCCTCCTACTTGAATGAGTTCTTGTGGAGGGAGAAGTTCAAGGAAAATCCATTTCCTAATTATTTATTTTGCATTACACAACAGTATCCAGTATAACTAAATAATAAATAAGAAATTTTATCAATTGCTTTATGTTGTTTGTTTTATTTAAAATTATGTAGGTATAGCTTAAAATGAAACACAATAGATATGGCAACATTGCACGCGTATCGGGCACTTCTGCACATGCGCAAAATGACATTGAAATTTAGGAACCTAAAGTGCAGTTTTACCGCGTTAGCTTATTAATATAGTCGGCCATGCTGTAAGCCACAATTGAATGAATCCCTTTATGAATATGTATTTCGCAAATTAGCCCTTATACATAAGCTAAAAATACCGTTAAACGATGCGGATCGCGTTAATTTAATAATGGGAGGTATTGACGATGCACAAATAAAATTCATGGTCGCGACAGCACACGTTACTGACCCATGTGTCCTTGCAACTCATTTACGACTTATTGATGCCAATAGAAATTTAACAAAACAAACAACCACGGCAATTTCTGAATCACATAATCTGCATCTGTCAAACACGTTGTGTTGCCACCTGCCTAGCGTATCCCGCCGCTACCGTGATCCGATAATTCCGCTACATTAAAAAAAAAACCGCTACGCTAAGGGTTTTCTGTAATGGTAAACACAATGCTAAAAGACAACACATTTTTATTTATTTTATGAAGATATATACATACATGAAACATACATCAATACACATTGTAAAAGCAAGTAACGTGTGTGACATCGTTTTTAATAAATAAATAAATCTACTATAGTTCTAAATTTGTTTGTCCATCCTTTGGCATTCTTAGAAAACATACATACTATGTATATGGAGTCTTTATCTGATTTTTTATATACTTCAAAATGTTTTGTTTTTAAATGAACGCCTTGGAAAATATAAATTTTGATGTGGAATAAGATCGTCAATTCTTAGAACGTTAATATAAATTAAAGTAGAGTGATGGTGGTCTCCCGATTGAAATGCAACAGATTCCGCTACTTTTGAAAAATAATGGTATTTCCGCCGCTACGCCGCTACAAGGGGTAAAAATCCGCTACAGTAGCGGAATTCCGCTACGGGTGGCAACACTGAATTACCCAAACCTAAACGAAACATAAACTTTATGGGAAGTAACAGCAATGTTATACAAAAGTATTTTAAAGAAATTTTTATCGAAAATAAACAAATTAAGTGCTTTGTCGATTTCGGCAGCCAATGCTCTCATTTCAGAAAACGCGGTAATTACGCTAGAACTTAAAACTACACCACTTTTTAGTTCTTGTTATTTTAACTATTCTGGGTGACACATATCAAACCCAAATCATTTGTATGTGCTGACATTGATATTAGGCATTTACGAAAATTAACCCGGTGGATACACCGTATTTTGTTTTTCTCACTCTTACACACACTTAATGTTCTCTCTCACACTTCTAACACGGTTATCAACCGGGTGAATTTTCGTAAACGCCTATAGATGGTATCAACAAATTAATAGATTTTTATGTGATCCAAAAAAAAATGTGTCATGAATGTAGAAGTATTAATGGGATAAAATTTTACCGAAATGAATGACATTCAATATTTTTAATCTGGTAATCTTTTACAATTTTCTCGAATTGAGGGCTACTCGCAATGTGTAAACTCCATCAATCAGTCAATAGTAAACATCGGAATAAAGGACCAGAAGGTGGCGACTGAGCTTTTATCATTGCTTAATAAATACAGCGCCTAATATACTGAGATTGTATTGTCACCAAAATCTCTGAAGTAGGCATGGCTAAAAATGTCTGTATGACATTACAATTAATTAACAACAGAGCCAATCACATGTAGGGCTCGCAGACTTCCTGAATCTGAACGCCGAGCTACAAGGGAAGTAGTCAACGAACTAATTGAAAATGGGATAATTCGAGGATCGAATTCACCCTATGCAAGTCTCGTTCTACTGGAAAAAAAATAATAATAAAAAAAGATGGAGAAAAATGCTTGCGTGTAGACTATCGTATGTTGAATAGAATAACTGTAAAAGATCGATATTCACTCCCTTTAATCGAAGACCAATTACCCAAATTAGCGGGTAATAAATATTACATTAGTTTAGATTTATTTTCAGGGTACTATCAACTTCCAATGTCGGCAGATTCAGTACCTTGTACTATATTTATCACCCAGGATGGCTTATATGAATATTTACGAAATTATTGCATACGGGTTTACCTTGGACGTGGCAAGACGAGCAAAATAAGGCATTCGAATTTAAAAAAAAAAAAAACTTCGGGTAAACGACTTGGGTTCTTGCATCTTATCCCGAAAACACCGATAGCGTTCCATATGGTTCACATTGATCACTTGGGTCCTTTTCTTAAAATCAAAACGGGCAATTATATTTTTATAATTGATGCTTTAACAAAGTTCATCTTATTAAATCCCGTAAAAGTCACTGGTACTAAACATGTTATCAGTTCTTTCAAAAATATATTTTTAACATTTGGGGTGCCTTACCACATAATTAGCGATTACAGTAGAGCTTTTACCTCAAAGAGATTTTCAGAATTTGTAGGTACATAGGTATGGGACGCATCATCACTTCAACGCTGTAGCACTTCCACGGGGAAATGGTTAAGTCGAGAGGTATAATCAGCTAGACATAAATGGTACGATAAACAAAGCCATTGGAGTCTCGCTATTGTCACGGTGGACAGAATCATTTAGGGTCAGTAAAGTGTTGAAAAATGACAGGTGTGAGGGTTGGAAAATATGAAACCCTGGATACGATATTATGATGGCCAATAAAAGATAGGGGTAAGGTAATAGAACACTGCAGGTGGAAATAAAAAAAAGCCTGGTACTTTGTTCTGGTAGGTGAGAACAGAACACTGCGGGTGGAAAAAAAAAGCCTGGTACTTTGTTCTGGTAGGTTAGTACAGAGCACTGCGGAGTAAGGCTTCTGGTACTTTGCTCTGGGCAGGAGGGCTAACTGCAGGTGAAACCCTGGTACTTTTAGTCCCACCTGGAAATTATTGGAGCTCCAATATTATTATCACTTTTGCTTTTGTTGGTTAAAAGATTTTTAGTTCTCTTTGTGTTATTTATGTTATTTGACTGTGTATGCATACATATAGTGCCTGTACTTTTGTAGGAAGACTACGAGGTGCCCTAAGCTGTCTGCCCTGGCTATTTATTACTGATTATTATTTTCTGTCTGTTTAATTTTGTTATTGTTATATTTTGATCATTCACAATTCTGATATTTCATTGATCATTGCCCAGGTAACTGGTACTACGTTGTACTCTATCACGTGGGGACACATTGTCGTCAGGAGAGGCCGTGTGAGAAATCCTATGAGACCAGCACTGTACAACTGTATCACGCACCATGTGATCGAGATAACAAGACTGGGTAACCGGGGAAGTACCGGTGTGTGGAAAGAAGCAGACAGCAGAGTTAGCAGAATACCGGGCAGTCGATACTACAAGTCAAAAGTAGGCAGTTCAGAGGGGCATCTCATTAAGAATAGTTTTGATAATATTGTGAAGGATTACAACTGGACAAATAAATCATTTTGTTATTTTTATGTATTTCTAACATTAGTAATATCATTAAAATCTTTGTCACTTCCTAAAATTACAAAAAAAATCTCACAATTCATCACTTAGGGTGGGTTTACAGAAAGGAAATCAAATATTTGATTACGGTTAATTATTTGATTGAGCTTAAAATTCGTGTTGCCATAGAAATCAAATTGTTAAACTAAGGGTGGGTTTACAGAAAGCAAATCAAATATTTAATTGCGCTTAACTATTTGATTGAGCTTAAAATTCGCGTTGCCATGGTAGCTAATCATAATTAACATGAAATCAAATAGTTGAACATGATTAAATTAATGGCGTTGTTAAGTCAGATTTAATTGCAATTAAATCAAAAATCAGTTTAGAGAAGCCCAATTAGAAGTTGATCGCGATTATCTTCACGATTAATTTGGAATTAACTTAATTGAAGCCGCTACCTCAATTAAAGTCGTTAATTCTAGTTAATTCACTCGATCCTAACGTCAAAGTTAAGGTAAAAAGTTTTTATCTGCACGAATTAGGCAATTTATCAGTAAATAAAAGGTAAGTAATTGATGAAAATGTATTTATCTGAATAATGTAAGATTATTTTATAATTTTTAGATGGCTTCAGATTTATCGCTCTCAACTTCTAGTTCTTCCGAGGATGACTTTGAAAGAATTCCGCGAAGGTATCGTGCCCTGAAAGATCGGTTAAACCCATTAGAAATGTACGATGAAGAAGAATTTAAAATGAGATTTCGGTTTCAAAAGGCAACCATTGTATGGTTATGTGAGCTTATTGGCCCCGAGTTAGAACCTGCAACACAGACGTAAATCTATCTCCGCGAGAAATCAGGTCTTATTAACGATGAGGTTTCTCGCTACTGGGGCGTTTCAACAATTATTAGGGGACACGTTCGCTGTCCACAAATCGACTGCGTGCATTATAATTAAACGTATCGTCCATAAAATAGCGCAACTTAAACCCCAATACATAAATATGCCTACTCAGGCTGAAGCCCAGGCTGTGCAATTAAACTTTTATCGACTCAGAAGGATGCCGAGAGTGATTGGTGCAATAGATTGCACGCACATAAGAATTGAGTCTCCTGGGGGGCTTGATGCAGAGATCTTTCGGAATCGAAAGTCTTTTTTTTCGATAAACGTGCAGGCTGTATGCGATGCACAACTAAAAATCCGAAATATAGTTGCTAGATGGCCAGGAAGTGTGCATGATAGCACAATTTTTAATGACCCTTCATTGTGTGCGGATCTTGAAAATGGTCATTACAGAGATGGTTTCTTGTTGGGTGATAGCGGATATGCTTGTCGTCCGTTCCTTTTAACACCCTTAAGGAATCCTACAACAGCAGCAGAACAGGCTTATAATGATTCACACAAGGCTACAAGAAATCCGATTGAAAGGACTTTTGGCGTTCTCAAGAAATGATTTCCCTGTCTTGCTATTGGTTTTCGCACTAAAATGGAGACGACCCTCACAACTATTGTAGCTTGTTGTGTATTACACAACATAGCTATTCTCGCTAACGATGACGAGCCACCAGTTGACCCATTAATTGCAGTACCACAGGACGTCGAAGTGGAACCTGGTGACATAAGAAACAATAACGAAAATGCTGCTGTTCGTACGGCTTTAATAAGAACGCATTTTAATTAACAAAATTTATTCAAAACTAATTATGCTGCAAATCTGTAAAGATCATAAGATTTGGCAGCCCGTAAACTCAATATTAAAAAGTGAAATTCGGAAATTCGCTGGAAGATATGATTTCTTATAAGGATTACTCGTAGGAGAGTATAAATACCATTTTAAAGACATACCCTTCAGAAACCGTATCTTGCTGAGAACTTCCGAATTTCGCTTTTTAATATATTGAGTTTACAGGCTCGCAAATCTTAAATTTGTACATATAATGAGTGGAAGGGAGCAGTAAAGGTGGGTGCACTTTTGCGTCGACGCTGCAGGTGCTTAGCATCTGCAAAAGTGCACCCACCTCTATTGTTCCCCTTCCACTCATGATATGTACGAGTTACCTCTCTCTGATAATAATAACACACAAAGAATAATTTAAGACCTAGTGTACTCTTTTTGTTTCATTTTCAATTCCATGTCATAAATTTTTTTTTATGATTAATTTCCATGTTTATTAACTGTACTCGTTTTAAGTAAAAAATTCTTTTGAGTTGTACGAGTGTTTTTTGTTTTGCTTTTTCTAACGTTTTTAGGAGGATGATATTTTTTTTGGGGAGGACTTGGGGAACTTCATATGAGTCAATTACGATATTTTCCAAATCAACTTCAAGTATATCGCCTTCACCTAATTCATCAACTACAGGATTGGGTAAGGGTGGACTATTAATGACTGTAGGAATTGAGGACAATGTTACATCTGAAAATATTAAAAAATTTAAAAATTAGTCATTAAAGATGTAATTGGCCTTACTCACTCTTAAGATAAATAACTCTTATGTGGTGCATTAAATTCTGTTCTAAAACATGCAATCAAATGAATATAAACTTCGCCGCAAAATTAGAGGATATTTAATGTTGTAGTAAATAAATTGAATATTTCAAAATAAATCAACTTATATTACAATTAAAATATGATTTTACATATATTCTCGATATTCCAACGCAAAAGTATTTAAAGAATAAAAAATTTAATCAAAAAGTCATAAATACAAAAATTGTTTTTTAAACAAAAAACGTCAAAAAGCTTGAAAAAGTCATTAGATGTGGTTGTCACACGTTGTCATGAACAGAAATAGACAAAAACGCCACTTATCTGAAACTGAGGTCGTCAAATTGGTGACCCTGATGGAAGAAGGCTACACTCAGCAAGAAGTTGGCCGACGATTAGGGGTGGGTCAATCTGTGGTCAGCAGAGCTTTGCATAGGTACCGCGAAACTGGTAGCTATCAAAGGCGACGAGGCCAAGGCAGAAAAAAGAAAACCACAATTGCAGAAGATCGCTTAATCAGAATAAGTGCAAAAAGGCGACGGTTTTCTACTGCTAGAGCGCTAAAAAACGACCTCCTGCTTGCCACTGGTACAGCAGTCAGTACGGATACCATTCGAAGGAGGCTTAAAGATGCTGCATTGAAGCCGTACCGACCAGCTAGTGGACCAGTTTTAACAGCAGCCCACAGGAGAAACCGCTTAGTATTTGCTCGTAGGCATGCTGAGTGGCAGATTGAAGACTGGAGGCACGTTTTGTTCACCGATGAATCCAGATTCTGCCTTTCGACAAATGATCGACGTGCTAGAATCTGGAGAGCCCCAGGTGAACGATTTACGCAGTGTGCCATACGAGAAGTCGAGCCATATGGTGGTGGATCCGTTATGGTGTGGGGTAGAATAAGCCTTGCTGATCGCACCAATCTTTTAAGAATAAATGGTTCACTGACTGGTGTACGATACAGGGATGAAATCATAATCCCTGTTGTAGAACCGTTTGGTGCTCTACATGGACCAGAATTTATTTTTATGCAAGACAACGCTCGGCCGCACATTGCCAATGTTGTACGGCAGGAACTCGTTGCCGCCAATATCAATGCTCTTGAATGGCCACCACGTAGCCCTGATCTTAATCCCACAGAGCATCTTTGGGACAATATCGGGAGAAAGATTAGGGGTCTTGAAAATCCTCCGCAAACATTAGATGCGCTCTCCAATAATTTGCAAGAGGTTTGGGCAGTAATCGGCCAAGAGGAGATTGCCGCCTTAATAGAGAGCATGCCCAGAAGAATTGCAGCTTGCATAGCAGCAAGGGGTGGACATACCCGCTATTAATCGTTGTTTTGATTTTAAGTTTAATTTTTCGTTTTTACTATTTCTTGTTTATGATGAAATGTTAGAGTTGGTATAAAAGTTATTGAATTCAATTTTGTTTTGTTTGCATTACAAAGTCTGAAATAACTTATTTTAAGATTTTAAAAGCTATAATGCCATGTCGACCAAACATTTTTAGTATTTTACTAATTATCCTCTAATTTTGCGGCGAAGTGTATTTACCTCCATGATAAGTATTGTTGTCATCATACATGTTGGGCATTGGTTTGGCATGTGGCTCTACCATGGCCAATACTCGGGCACCTACTTCAGATAACTGTATCTTATACTGTCCACCACCGGTTTTGGAGCTATTTTTCAGAAGTAAAATTTATCAAATCAGTACTTTTACAAAGTAGGAGTATTACAGGGTAAACAAACCTTATCTCCAATATTAATTTTCTGGAGGGCTTTCAAGTCCTCATTAGCATCATCCAGATCCATGTATTTTCTTTTCTAAAAATGTATGAAATCTTACTTAAATGTTAAGTTTAACAGCACTCACTTACATTTTCTTCGGCCACTGTTTTTTTGGCCTTGCGCCGCAGATGGACCACAAGATCTTCAGCTGTAGGGGAGTTCGCGGTTCCGAAATAGATACCGCATTAAATTCTTCGGCAACGGCTTGCCAGGCACCTTTCCGGTCTCTCAAGGAACCTCCATCAGTGGACTTGTTTTCAATTGAACTTCGGTGTCTAGAGGATGGATAAAGGATGTTGTAAAATAAGGAATATGATTTGGATAAGGTTTACAGTTAATTTTATTTTACAGGTTTTCAAAATAACCAATCCATTAAAAGCAAAAAACACTCCAACACAATTATTTCACTTCACTTGAGTTATACGTACGGTTGCGGATTGAAAAAAAGCATACAAGTCTTTGGTGACCAGAAAAAAGCGTACACGAAAAAAGCCCACACGAAAATTGCGCACAAAAAAAAGCCCACAGCGAAAAATGCGGACAAGAAAAAAGCGCACAACGAAAATTGCGCACACCGAAAAATGCCCACATGGAAAAATGCGTACACGGAAAATTGCCCACATCGATAAATGCTCACATAGAAAATTACGCACATGGAAAATTACCCACACCGAAAAATGCCCACAGAGAAAATTGCGCACACAGAAAATTGCTCACACCGAAAAATGCTCACCCAGAAAAATGCCCACATAGAAAAATACGCACATTATATTTTATTTTCACATAAAAATGAAATTTATGTGCATTTCGATTACCGTACATGGTGTTAAATAACGTGCCTTTTTTAAATGTATCCTCGTAGTTGGCCGTGAATTATTCCTAACTTTGAGAGGTGATAGAAGGAACATTTATTGCCTTCATCAGCGCAAAAACTACAAGAGGAGGGTTACAATGATTGAATTGATTCAAATTAAATAACTTACATATTCTTTTAGTTTAAATTACATTCCAAATTAAAATGTTCAAGATTTCAAAGTATATGTCTAAAACGAAGTTTATTTATTTTCAAGGATAGTTTAGATTTAGAAAATTGTTTGAAAATATCATTACCTTTGGATTCTGTTATTCCAAATTACGATTGAAATCAAATTTTATTAAATATTCATACGCTAAATTAAGATTTTGAATATCTGATCGAAAATTCATAGAATTACTGTTTTTTTAATATGAAATAATTCTAAGAATAATCTTGTACGATAATTGGTTTCTTTTTCTAAAATTTTAGTGTTATTGAAATCTAATTTTTCTCTTTAAAATGAATTTTTTTCTTTTGTGGTAATCAATCTACAATCAGATTTATGTTGTGATAATCGTGTTTTAAGCCAATTGGAAGTTTGTCCTATATAAACCTGATCACATTCTGTACAAGGAATACAATAAACAATACCGTATTGATTGGACGGCGGAATTTTATCTTTAGTTTTACTAAAAAGACAATAGTTTTTAAATTATATTTTGCAATTTTAGCATTAATATTTTTTAATTCTTTAATAATCAAATTTGTATAACCAGTTATTTGTGGAAATTTTTTATAAAATAAAATGTTTTGATTTTGATTATTTTGAGAATTATTATTATGAATATTATGAAAATTTTGATTTTGATTATATTGAAATAAAATTTTACTAACTAAATTTAAAGGATATCCATTATTACAAAAAAGATTTCTTAGTTTAATTAAATTCTTTTCTAAAAAAGTAGGATGACATAAATTTTTAATTCTGTTTTTAAAAGAAATTAAAACATTTAATTTCTGATTTAAAGGATTAACTAAATAAAAATTAATGAATCTACCAGAATGTGTCGGTTTTTGATACCAATCTAATATGATTGTATTATTTTCTAATCTGATTAATTTAATATCAAGAAAAGGAACTGAATTATTAAATTCTTCTTCTAATGTAAACTGAATTTGTGGATGAAAGTTATTAAAAACATCTAATGTAGTAACAATCATATTTCTTGGTAAAGAACAAATAATGTCATCTACATATTTTTTTATAAAACCAAATTGAAAGGGTAATTGAGGTATGACATTATCCAAAAGACGATCCATCACAATCTGGGCTAAAATAGGACTAAGGGGAGAGCCCATTGGAACACCGTAAATCTGTTTATAAAAGACATCATTATAAGAGAAATAACTGTTATTAAATAAAAAATTTTAAATTGTTAAGAATTTTTCTTTACTTAAATTACAATGTGGTTCAATTTTATTCAACCAATCTTCGTTAACAATTTCTATGATTAAATTTGTAGGTATATTAGTAAATAAGGAAACAACATCTAAAGAGACTAAAACAAAATCCTCAGGTAATTGAAAGTTTTGCAATTGTTCTGCAAAAACAAAAGAATTTACTACATTATATTCATTTTGATTTTTATAAGTCGATTGATTAACTAGAAATGTCATTCTCATTTTCTGATTAATTAATTACTTTAAGAAAAGACATGCGTTCACACTTCCAAAGCCTACTGGGGCCATGGGACTTTATGATAACATGTTACTTAATAATAACATACTTAACGAATTTTGATATGTTTACGTCAGTTTACGTTACGAATGTCAACAGTGATACGAATTATTTCAACAATCACTGGTTTATTATCGTTTTAAGGCAGAAATTTAGTATTTTAGTGTAAAGTTTAATAAAAATTTTAAAGATAATGATGCGTTGGTATTTATTTTGTAAAAAGACTTGTAAAAGTGACCCTAACCTCTCATGATACAATATATTATGTCAACTTAAGTTTCAAGCAAGGCTATGTTCACGACTAATAATTCACGGCCAACTACGAGGAGAAATTTAAACAAAGGCACGTTATTTAACACACCATGTACGGTAATGGAAATGTACATAAATTTCATTTTTATGTGAAAATAAAATATAATGTGCGTATTTTCTATGTGGGCATTTTTCTGGGTGAGCATTTTTCGGTGTGAGCAATTTTCTGTGCGCGCAATTTTCTCTGTGGGCATTTTTCGGTGTGGGTAATTTTCCATGTGCGCAATTTTCTATGTGAGCATTTATCGATGTGGGCAATTTTCCGTATACGCATTTTTCCATGTGGGCATTTTTCGGTGTGCGCAATTTTCGTTGTGCGCTTTTTTCTTGTCCGCATTTTTCGCTGTGGGCTTTTTTTTGTGCGCAATTTTCGTGTGGGCTTTTTTCGTGTACGCTTTTTTCATGGAATCCAAGTCTTTAAACTGTAGAATTTTGCAATATTTGAGTAGTGTAAAATCATGTAAATTGTTCTGCCAAAATAACATTAGTGCTGATAATTCTCAATCTTCTTACTTTTCGATAATGTCTAGTATCACTTCCTTCTCCTTTTCAGTAAAGTTTTTACTTCTGTGACCTTTTTCTTCCATGATAAACAAAGGTTATGAACATAGAAAATATAAAGTATATTAAATAGAAATATAACTGA
Source organism: Dorcus hopei (assembly GCA_033060865.1). Taxonomy (NCBI): domain Eukaryota; kingdom Metazoa; phylum Arthropoda; class Insecta; order Coleoptera; family Lucanidae; genus Dorcus; species Dorcus hopei. Next base: position 6,415,381 of record JAUPFK010000013.1, read on the forward strand.
AAGAGGCCACCTGACAATCAGGATTTTACAAGATCAAACACCGAAGGCGCTAGTGTCGCGGACGAATTCAAACGAGTATGGACGAATTCTACCGATTGCATCGTCAACATGTTCAACACGTGGCAAACACACGATACTGGCACAATACCGGTATTTTCCGCCATTAGCAACCATTGATGCATTTCTGATTGTTATTAACGTACAGAGCGTTAGTAGCTAGTGTTGCGTCTAAAGTGCTGTGACTGGTGCTGTCTGTATACTGTAAAGCGCGGATGGAGCACACGCTAGTCACAGCCTACTAAACGTCAAATAAAGAAAAACCTAAATACATAATACAAGATTATATTTTCAAATTTCCCGCTTATTGATCGTTGGTTGCAAGATCAAACACGAATGGCGCTATTGTGTTAACTTTAATTTGTACATATTGTAGTTGCATACCCCTGGTTATGAATGGTTATGAAGCAATCGTGAGTCGTGAAGATTGCCGCTGATGTTTCCGCGTCGTACCAACTACGCCAAACGTCATTTTAATTCAAATTAGTTAATCAGCAACGCTAATTTTAATCTCAATCAAATAGTTAATCGTAATTAAATATTTGATTTCCTTTCTGTAAACCCACCCTACATGTTTTCAATTCATATCAGCAAACAGATGCTGATCTGAATCCTAGATACTCAAAAATACGTTTTCTTGAAGGAAACACCTAGGCTGGGTTGCATAAAAGCGGATCAAATCCAGAATCACATAACACAGGATCAAATATAACGCGGTGTTAAATTTTTATCCGTTGTTCAAAACTTATTTGACCTTGTGTCACGTAGCAAACGATTTAACTCAGGGTGCATATGACAACGCTGCAGAAACAGCGAAATTATTATTTACGTTTGTATGACACCGACGTCATATCGACGCCGACGTCAAGAAGTGTCAAGAAGAAGTTACTTAAGTTAAGTAAGTGCAAAAAATGGAAGAAAAGAAGACGAAAGGAAGGAATTTCACTAACCAGGAAAAGCATATTTTATTGCAAGTGGTTGAAAAGTAAGTTGCAATCACGTAATTGTAAATACAGAGTGTACATTAATGATTGAAAGGCGTTTGAATTTGGCGCGTTGTCGAATTAGTAATTTTCGCCTTACAAGATTGGTATTCATACTGGATATGTTGAATTTCGTACAAGTGTCTAGCCATCAAACTTGGAGGAGCAAAAACGACTTCATCCGACTTTTAACGAAAGTAAACGAATATTTAAATTAAGCCACACATTAAAATTATACAAGGATGTAATTTATAGATTTCAAAATTTTAATTTTATATGTCTGTTGTAATATTAGAATTAATTGTTAAGAATAAAAATTTGATTCACAGTAAACAATAAAATAAGAAGTAAATAACATAACTTCTTGCTGAAAATTCAAATCAGCAACTTTACAATATTATTCTTAGAAAGCCTGTTAATAATGCTTTGTAGTTGATGAAGTTGTCAATCGTTATAACGAAAAAAAAAATGAAGTACTAATAAATACTCAAGAAAATAACATTACATAATTCGTTACATTAATTAAGAATATGTAAAAGATTTATAATTTGCACGTATTATTAGAAAATTGACATTTTTATAACATACTTAACTTAAAATATGTATATGGAAGTATGTTGGAAGTAATTTTATTAATTTTATTCTGATTTACAGATGATCATCTTTGCTTTCCTTTTGTGGTTATGACATTTCCAAATTTTGAATAAAATTTTTATTTATTATTCATCCTAATAAATTGTCAACACACAGCGAAACGTCGACTGTTAAATTGAATTTACAACGAATTACATTTACATTTTTTTTAACAATTTTTAAATAAGAGAATTATTTTTAAAATTGTTGCGTTAATTCTAATTTCTTAAATAATTCTTATTTTATTGGTACCTGGGTAATACATATTAAATTCCTGTTTTCATTTTCCTCACTGCACATTTTATAATTTGGTATTGAATCTGTTTTTAATTTTCTGCAAATTTCGAAACAGAAAATTTGCCTTATATTCTATCGAGTGAAAGAGTCATTACGAATAAACGCTCTCTGTCCCACTTAAAACTACACGTTGTACGTTTAATATCAGCAAAAAATTAAACAACAATTTAAAATTGTTAAAATTAAAACTTCAAATGGAAGTTTAAAAGAGAAATTTCTTTAAAACTTCTCTCACATTAAATGATTGTTGAAAAAATTAAACAAACATAAATATTTAAGCCAAATCTAAAAAGTATGTATTTAAAACAAATTAAAACACATTTAAATTAATTTGTAACAATTTGTAGCAATTTAAATGAAATTAATTTTGAAATAATTCAATTGATATTGAAGTAGCAAAAATGATAGGAAAAGCAAATATCATAAGCAGCTCCAAAGAAAGAAATTAAAGATAAGAAAATTATGCCGAAAAAGGTACATTTTTATTAGATTTCTCCAGAAACTAAATAATCTTAATTATTATTTTTTATTCATTCCATTCCTTCGCTAAATTCGTCACAACCACCTCGTCTAAAGACTCAAAAGGAAATTTAAGAGAAAATTTCTTTAAAACTTTTCTCGCATTAAATAAAAATCAGATAATTTAGCCACAATTATTATTTTTTTTTATCTAAATACGTAAGTAGATATTTATGCATTTGATCAGCTTTGATCTCCTCCTTAGCAGAGAAAATTAAAACGACTTTCCACATTTAGAAGATGCAGTTCATCCAAAATTTGATCACAAATAAAGTTTTGCGCTTTGATTACAATTTGTCTTTTCTAATAAATAGTTTCGAACAATATTCATACAAATCCTTGCATTTTGAAATTTAATATAATTTTTACTTACTAAATAAATGCAATTTCGAACGAATGTATCTATGTATGTAGTTAGGCATGAAATAGGAAGCTTTAACACAGAAAGTAATACTAAATATGCATTATGTTTCAAATTTAAAACATTTGTTTCTCATTTCGAGATTCAATCGCCTTCCTGCACGCCATCTATGTTTACTTTAGTAACTACCGAATTGCTCCTCCTGGTTTGATGGCTAGACTCTTGTGAATTTCGTCAGTAGCGTGCGTGTGTTGTATTGTTTACGTTTTGATTTCCTTATTTTATTATTATTGAGTTAGTATTAACGAAAAGGTTATTTTTATTTCCACTTTTGCTGTCAGACATTTTTCATTGGTAAGTACAGCCATATAACAGGAAATAAAAATACACACAAACGTTTTAGGTTAGCGATGGTTTTCACGGACCTGCACAATAAATTTATTGTTGAGGTCTATTTTCGGTCGGGGATACGCAATGAACAAAATGTGTGGAATTATTCTTATCAAAGTTGTCACCAACAATTTCAAGAACAGTTCCCTGAAGTGGTATTCATATATGATTCTTTTATGCAACACGTCCGCCGTATAATTCAGAGATTTCGTGAAACAGGCAGTGTTTCTAAAGGAAAATCTACAGGCCGGCCCACTGTTCTCACCGAAGAAGTCATCGCAGATATTCATCAAAGAATGGATGTAAGTCCGAAGAAGTCTTTACGGTGTTTATCGGCTCAAACAAATTTATCACTTGGTACATGTCAAAAGGCTTGCAAGAAGGTTCTACATTTACATCCATATAAGATAACTGTAACTCATGAGTCGCTACCTCTTGATTTGCCTCGTCGAGTGCAATATTGCCAATGGTTTAATGAGTTCTTAAATAATGACGATATGTTAGACATAACTTTCTTCAGTGATGAAGCATGGTTTCATCTCAGCGGTTATGTAAATTTGCAAAACCGTAGAATATGGTGTGCAGAAAACCCTCATATTTTTGAAGAGACTTCATTACATCCTCAGAAGATCGGTGTGTGGTTGGCATTGTCAAGAAGGAGGATCATTGGACCTATTTTTTTTCAACACAATATTAATGCACTTGCATATCAAGAAACAATTTTAAATCCTTTCATTGAAGAACTTCATGACGATGAATTACAACGGGGTTACTTTCAACAGGCTAGAGCTACAGCCCACACTGCACTGACAACGTTGAATCATTTGCAACAGTTCTTTAGGGACAGGTTAATAAGTAGGGACAGATGGCCTCCTCGATCACCATACTTAACCCCACTTGATTTCTTCATGTTCGGTTTTTTAAAAAATAAAGTGTTTTCAGAACGTCTCCATACGTTAGAAGAATTACAAAATGCTGTTACAGAGGCTGTCATTCATAGACAAATAATCTAAAAATTGTATGTTTGCATTATAATTTCAGATATAAAAATGTAATTGAAAATAAAAAGACAGACGCCTCATCTAATTCCCGAAAACAGGAAGTATGGGTCGCCGTGGAAGAGGAGTTTAATTCAACAAGTTTGGAACCACGGAAGGCCGATCAGCTTAAAATTTTTTATAAAAACTTAAAACGCAAAACAAGGCAAGATATTGCTGATATAAATGTAAGCAAACAGAAAATGTTTTGTATTAATGTATTTTTTGCGTGCAGTTCAAAGATATGTAATCTTTCCATTACCATTTTACTATTAAAAGACAGAAAGTCACATTTTTTATAAATGCATCTGAAAAATAGTTGAAGAAACATATTTTTTTAAATATTTTTATACTCGTGATTTTCTTTCTCCATTAATTTATTTTTAGAATTACGAAGTTTTAGGAGGAGACTGAATATTACTTGAATATTATTTATTCTTTCAGAAACAAAAATATTTGGAATCAGTGTCTGAGGATGATATTGCTATATATGTATAAAAAACAAAAACATGTTGATAAGGTATGCTATCGATGCATACCTACATTAATTTTAACATTTCATTCTATTTATGTAGGTTGAAATGGAGAAAACAGGAGGTGGACAATATACTCCTTTGCTATCGGAGGAAGGAGCCAGAGTTCTCGCTATTGTAGGAGACCAATTTGAGCCACTCGAAAACCCATTTGATAGTGCTGCTTCATTTCATAGTGAGATATTTTTTTTATGTTTAGGATATATTTATTATAATGCAATAATTTCACATCTGTTTGATCATATTATAGTTACCCAATAATGTGATGTGCTATTTATTATTTTAACCAGTTCTATAGATTCTCGAAGTTATCCTGATAAAACCTGTATTGTATAATATGTTCCTAATTCCTTATAGAATTGATTGCTGCTGAAAATTTGGAAAACTCCACCAAACCTACGCAAGTTCCTCTACCTTCCACTTCAAAAGACTCCACTGATTCCAATTTGTCAACGTCCTCCGTCCAACGCCAAACTAGATTCACCAGACATAAACATACTGATGCTGAGAACAAGAAGCTTGAAATATTAGAGCTGGAGAAGGATTATAGAACTCAAAAAATAAAGTATGCTAAAATTCAACATGAGATAGCAATGAAAATTAAAGCTCTAGAGAAAGAATATTGGCAAAAAAAGTTAGATTCTTTATTGAATGATTTTAATTAATAATATTTATTTTTCAGTGTCCATAAATAAAAAAAGTGTTCGTAAATTGTAATTTTATTTATTACTAATAAGTAAATCCGTATAAATGTGACACAGGGTTTAAAACACCTATAACATATCAAAAACCATGTACAAATTAAATGGAACCACTGTACCTACATAGAATATAATGAAAATACATAAATAAAAATCTTCAGTAACATCTACGTGAATAAAAATTTACGAATTGAACACTATAAAATTAATAAACTATGTGAAAATATTTTCAATTATAAAATTTCTGGTAGCATTATTATTGTCGTTTACATTTTCTACAACAACGTCTTCAAAATTGATTTCCTCATTTTCGTGTAATTCGTCCCCGAGGGATATAGCGATATTGTGCAGAATGCAACAAGTAACGATACATATTAAACTAGTTTCACATTTTAAACGCAATCCATTATGTAAACATAAGAACCGTTTTTTTAATAAACCGAAACAACGTTCGATGGGATTTCTGGTTTTCTTATGGCTTGCATTGTATCTTTCCTGACTTTCATTTTGATGATTTAAAAGAGGGGAGTAGATAATTTTTACATCCATAACCATTATCTCCTAACAAGTAACTATCCGGGTACCTGCGTTGCATATTTACCGGTACCGGTGAATTATTAAAAATTGTCGAATCGTGAGTCGATCCAGGCCATCGTGCAATTACATTATTAATTTTTAAGTTCGCGTCACAAATCATCTGTATGTTAAATGAAAAAAAACTTTTTCATTTAACAATCCATTCTATCCTCACGTGAGTGCAATCGATAGCATCCACAACACCTGGAAATCCAGCAATTTGAAAAAAGTTGTACTTTGTTCGACGAACTTCTTCTGGCCCTTTTGGCATATTTATATATTGTTGTCTTAAATTAGCAATTGCTACAGAAACTTTTTTAATAATTCTGCATACTGAAGACTTGTGAATGTTAAAGCAATCTCCTATAACTATTTGGATACTTCCATGTGCGTAAAACCGCAGTGCTATTAATAGCTGATCTCTTGCAGATAAAGCATGATTTCTTTTTGTGGGATGGTCAAGTTGGTGTCCTATTAAATGCAAGATTTCCATAACAGTTGCTTTATTAAGCCGGAATCTTTTCTTAAATTCACTGTCGTCGTACATTTCGAAACAATTATCTCTTTCTCTAAATATTCTTGGCAGTCGTGTGCTATTTTCATCCTCCTCATCTTCATCCAAGGAAAAGTATGAAGAAAGTGATAAGTCAGACATGACACTGCAAATAATATGTGTTTATTAATATGCTTCAATATTGAAATATACCAATCCCGAATAGAATAAAAGCGTTTAGCGGTTAGTTCTAAAAAGAAAATATTATTTATGTGGATACTTACGAAATATTTTGTGAATATTACTCCTTTACTTTACTCTAATCCGTCAAAATTGGCGAATTAAAAGGTTTGTTCGTTTGTACTGCACGAAGTTACACTGAAAACAGTTAGGTGTAGTTTTGCACAACGTCACGTGATGTGCAGTGTAGATTTGTGCAGAAAAAACTTTAGAGACAAACGAACGCAATTTAAACGTGCGTGACAGATGATCAGTGCAGTTAACCTTGCTTTCATCCAGGTAAGAGCATAAAATAATAGATCCTACAAAACGTATAGGTCTGTTCCATTTGACAGAATTTCAAGCTCTGAACCGTTCAGATCATGCGCAGTATGAAATTTATATCCAATTTTGTAGCACTGCTCATGCTCAGTAAGATTTTGAACGGTTCAGAACTCGAAATCCTGACGAATGGAACGGAACTTATAATTATAACCGTACGGTGACAAACGTTGATCCTGTGAATCAGTGCTATATTTTAAAATCACGCGAAAGTGAGCACTTATAATATTTTTAGTGTGAACTATTTTTATATTAATAGTTATTTGTATACCAAGACCTAAATTTAATTTATCTATCAGTTAGAATGTGTACATTCAACTAGCGTCACATTCCAACTGACAGATAAATTAACCTTAGGATGTTAGGATAAACATCGACCATTAGAAGTGAGATTTTTCAGGTTAGGATATACTGCACTTTCTTGTTCGCACTTTAAACACCGAGCAAGAAAGTGCAGTCTAGAGTAACTTGGAACAGATTGCACTGAACAAACGAACGCGATCGGTGCACTTGCACTGTGACAAACGAACCCATTTTTCTGCACTAGGGCACATGGTGTGCACTAGTGTAGACAAACGAACAAACCTAAAGTAACACGCTCTTAACACACATTTAAACCTGAGTTACCGTTTTATGCAACAGTATAGCACAGAGTTACACGTAAAGTGAGTGTAAAACGTGACGCGAGATCAATTTCAGTGATCCTGGAGTTACTCTCATTTTATGAAACCAATAACGCAGGATTATACGAATAACGCGATGTTAAATATTTAATCCGTTTTTATGCAACCCAGCCCTAGTATATTTTTACATTTTTGAATACTACATTGAAATTTAAGGCGTTTTCGGAAAATAACTCAGATTGGAAAGATTAACCCTAGCAGGTTAGTAGTCAGGTTAGTGAATTTTCGAACGCGAATGTAGTTGTCAGGTCAGTATCAGAATAACCACGTCTGGCCAAATTTGGTAAACCCGTCATTTTGTGCAAAATAATTGACAAATAATTAAATACTTTAATTAGAACAGATCAAATTATTCGTTAGTACATGTCACACATTTCAAATTACCCAAACTTCAAAAAAAGGAAACAGATAAACATAACCTCATAGCAGAACCTAGTAACCCTACTCAATGACTATAGTTACTTGGGTCGCGTACCTGTACTAATTTTCGAAAGCAGAACAAGTAACTAGGTTTAATTTACGAACGCTTTTCCAAGAACCTGACTGCTTCGACTGAATTTCCGAAAACGCCTTAAGTGTGAATTGATGTGTCGCATCATAAGCTTAAGGCGTTTTCGGAAAATAACTCGGATTGCAAAGATTAACCCTAGCAGGTTAGTAGTCAGGTTTGTGAATTTTCGAACGCGAATGTGGTTGTCAGGTCAGTATCACAATAACCACATTTGCCAAATTTGGCAAACCCGTCATTTTGTGCAAAATAATTCACAAATAATTAAACACTTTAATTAGAACAGATCAAATTATTCGTTAGTAACATGTCACACATTTCAAATTACCCAAACTTCAAAAAAGGAAACAGATGAACATAATAACAGAACCTATATGACTACTCAATGACTAGAGTTACTTGGATCGCGTACCTGTACTAATTTTCGAATGCAGAACAAGTAACCAGGTTTAATAAACGAACGCTTTTCCAAGAACCTGACTGCTCCGACCGAATTTCCGAAAACGCCTATAGTGTAAGCGGGTTTCGAGTTATTTGTGATACGTGGGGTTATGACGACAGATCACAACAAATTGTCACAGTGACAGTTGTCAGAAACGTCAAATTGATAGACATCGAGAAACGTCACAGTGTATACAGTGCTCGGCATCAGATGGGAAAAACTTTTATTTCTGATTTTTCGGAAAAAGATTTTACCTGCCTGCTTAATTGGCTTGACCACGTAAAGTACATAAGGACAAACACTCCTCATTTAGGTGGTTGAATATTTAGGGGGTTTTTGTGACAGGAATTCATTAATAGAAGTAGATTAGAGTTTTCAGAAGACATTCCAACACCTGTTAATTATCATTGAAAAATATTTCTCTTCAAGAGCATATTGCATCAAAAACGTTGCGATTTTGTTCAAATATTACTTTTCGGTAAATAATAAAATTTCTAAAGCAATAAATACCTTTCTCTATTTTTTTCTCCAATTACAAATCTTTGAAGTTTTCATAGAAAATTATTTGAAATTTAAAATTAAGTTTTAGTATGTGAAATTTTGCGAAAAGTTCAACAATTGAAAAATTCGATTTTTATGGAAGTTAAAGAAAAAAACGTTATTTTCTAGCCTTGAGATGGTTCAGTAACCTAAAACTAATATGCAGTAAAAAAATCTCATTGAAATTTTGATTAATTTCCAAGATATAACAATTTTAGAATTTTGGCAATCTCGAAAAACGCTATTTTCTAATTAAGTAAAAATCACTCGGTGTATCTAATAGGTTTTCAGAGAAGCACAAATTATTGCCGTAAAAAGTTTTTTCGGAAAATCAAAAATAAAAAATTTTCCCAGCACTGTATAATTTTGTGCCTACATCCCAGCGCTTTCTTTTGTTTTTAAAATAAAAAATGCTACTGTCATAAAATTTTTCAATTTTGTTCGCAACGCACACTCGATTTCGATTTAAGTAAATCTTCTTTCAATTTCATAACTTTATCTGTCAGTCACAGGAGTAAGGACTAAGGACCATATGCACCAAACACTTTAATCGAGCTTAAATTTGAGTGACGTTTATATTGTGACATTTGGTAGTTTCATAACATTGCGTATAAGTTACAGTCTAAGTGACGCTTAAAGTTAAGCTGACTTAATTTGTCCGGTGCATACGACCATAAGCCACATTGGCAATGATTTTAACACGCTCGCTGTTGATTCTGAAACTTGACTTTTCTGAGACTTTCGTCCGCAACTGATTTTAAGATTGCTCATAGACGTATGAAACGTCAGTTTCTTTTCTATTTTCATCCTTAGACCCGGTCTTTTCATCTCCAATTAACTTTATCTGGCGATTAATTCCCATAGAAACAATTGTGAAATCCAGCTGATCTTCCTTCAAGAGGATGTAATGCTAAGCAGCTCCTAAAAGGAAGATGGTGGGAGGATCTTCCTTCTAAGAGCTGCTTGGCATTACATCCTCTTGAAGGAAGATCAGCTGGATTCGTAATCGTTACTATGGGAATTAATCGCCAGATAAAGTTAATTGGAGATGAAAAGACCGAGCCTTTGAATTATGAAGTTTGAATTTACGACATCTACAAACTTGATTTAAACATTGAAACCTGATTTAGCCCTGGTCTTTTCATCTCCAATTAACTTTATCTGGCGATTAATACCCATAGTAACAATTGTGATCACAGTTGTTGCTATGGGAATTAATCGCCAAATAAAGTTAATATTTTCTTTTCGTCACGAGGTGTACTCACGGCTTAACTTACATAAAGTTGAGAATTGACAACACCGCGTAATCAATCTGATTTTAATAGACACAATTTGACATCAAATTAAATTTCTCTAATTTACGGCTTAGTGCGATAACAAATAGATAAGGAATGGATAATATTTGAGGCGTCCCGCGCTGATAGACCTAAGAGTCATGAACTGGGTGACATATAGATACGATATAGAGTCATTTTAAGAAGGCACTCACAGACACATAGAACACATACATAGGTATACTTGAAGTACCCACAGATGTAGAAAATGTGAAGTACTTCTTATTAAGGCGTCCATAGACGTAAGGTATTAACAAATAGTCTCTAGTTGAGTATATCTTCGGATAGTTGTAATGCAATTCATAAATAACTTAGAAGACTTGAATTAAGAGTAACGTAGTAGCGTCTCGGAGAGAAAGACGCAGCTGTTCAATCTCATAAACTTAATGCAGTGCTCTTGCCCTTAAAGCAGCTTAAAACTGTATTAACCGAAGCTCATGTATTATTCGAAGCTCTTAACTGCGTAGGCGGGGCGCGCTCCTCGCTCCTGAAAAGTAGTTTCATATTCGAGCGATAAATAAGAGGTTTAATTGCGCCGACGCGAGTCCACGAGATGGCGCTGATTATTATCATCAATCATTGTTTCAATATGCGCGCCCGTCGTCGGCAGTCGCGTTAAAAATTCATATTTTATACGTCATGAATTACGTCTAACTCCGCTCGTAAAATTTTATAGGTCATAACGGCGCGAGTTATTATCGTAGGGGCGGAGAGATCTTAAAACTCGCGCATATAATACACTCGCTACGCGGATTACATATGTACAGTCGTGTTCAAAAAGTGTTGTACAGAATTTGTACTTGAAGTTGTACAGAATCATACCATTGCATTTAAAAAACAAAAGTTGACAGCTGTCATACAACTGTCTTAAATGTATTAAAGGCGCAAGGTATAGTGTTTTGTAGAGTTTTTTCTGCCATTTCATTTGATTTTTTGACCGCTCAAATACGACAATAAACAACGACGCTATTCGCGTAGGCGTTTTTTTGGACTCAGCCTGTATATTTTCTCATTGTTAACAAAAAAATATAGAACATTCCTCCAGAATAATCTCCAGATCTCAACCCCTTAGAACAATTGTGGGATGTTTTAGAAAAGAGAAATGAAAGTGCCGATATTCGAGCAGGCGTCGATACGGCTCTAGCAATAAGTGCTAAAAACAGTTGCAATTTCTTTGTAGTTAAATGTCAAATAAAATTTATTGACATTACGTAGAGTGTTTAACGATTAGATAGCAAAAATGAAACTTACTGAAACCGAAAGAATCGAAATTTTTATTATGATTGGGTTTGGAGATAGAATTCGGACGCATGAAGAAGTTCGTATTTTGTTCAATGAAACTCACCCAAACCGTCCTCCAATATCGCAATCAACTATAAGTCGAATTGAAAAAAAAATTCGCGATCTTGGACATGTACGAGATAAACCTAAAGCCGGACGTCCAAAGGCTTTAGATGAAGACGGACAATTGGATGCCATGTTAATGGTGCAGGAAAATCCACATTCAACCCTCGTGGGAATCGCTTCATATCTTAATACATCAAAAAATGCAGTTTACAGACTTCTTCATAAGGAAAAATTTCATCCCTACAAAGTGCACTTGGTACAAGAGCTATCCGATGATGATTTTGATCGACGAGCGCAATTTTGCGAGACAATGCTGGAACTCTCTAACGCAAATCCTGCATTCATTAGAAATATTCTCTTCTCTGATGAGGCAACATTTTGCTTAAACGGTACCGTCAATAACCAAAATTGCCGTTATTGGGCGGTTGAAAATCCACATTGGATGATGAAGGCAAATACACAATATCCCCAGAAGGTCAATGTGTGAGCTGGGATAGTGGGTAACCAAATTGTTGGACCATACTTTTTTGTTGGAACGTTGGCTGGTGAACAGTATCTGAACTTTCTCCAATTTGAATTAATTCCGGTCTTGGCGATACTGTTTCCTAATGCAGAAGATCCTGATTTACCCAATCCCCGAATAGTACGGGAATATCTCGACCAAATATTTCCTAATCGATGGATTGGTAGACGGGGACCTATTGAATGGCCAGCAAGATCTCCGGATTTAACCCCTTTGGACTATTTCCTCTGGGGTTATTTAAAATCTAAAATTTATTTGAATAGGCTTCCAAATATTGAGGAGTTAAAGCAGAGAATTCGACAGGAAATTCGCTCAGTCACCCCTGAAGTGGCAAACAATATTCAAGAAGCGTTTGTCTCTAGATTAGGACATTGCCTCGCCATTAATGGACAGCAATTTGAACATTTAATTTAATTTTAATATTGTTTTATTTTTCAATTTTTTTTAAGTTTTATGTTTTGTTTCGTTTGAATACATTTTTGTTGAATATATCAGTTATTTATCAACCGATTTTAAAGAACCTTTTTTTTGTTGATTCAGCATAAAAAATGCTATTACATGAGGTATCACAAGGAGTACCTTGGTATTTGAATTTTTAATGTTGGGGTTGCTAGCGCTTAGGGGTTGAAGGGTGGAGGGTTGAAAATTACATCTAACACACTACGTAATGTCAATAAATTCTATTTGACATTTAACTACAAAGAAATTGCAATTATTTTTACCACTTATTGCTAGAGCCGTATCAACGCCTGTTCGAATATTAGCACTTTCCATTCAATACATTTTTGTTGACTATCTCAGTTATTTATCAACCGATTTTAAAAAACTTTTTTTTATTGTATTCAGCATAAAAAAATGCTATTACATGAGGTATCACAAGGAGTACTATGCTATTTGATTTTTTAAAGGTGGGGTTGCAGGCGCTTAGGGGTTGAAGGGTGGGGGGTTGAAAATTACATCATTCAATAATGATTTAAAATTAAAAATCGACCTGTCCGAGCATTTTTCTGGAACATTTTGCTTAACCATTTTATAGAATTTATCCGTTACTTTTGGGAAACACTATATGTATGTATATGTATACGGAACAACCTGTATGTTATTGCATTTTTGAATTGACGAGTACATTTTAGCCTGAATTTATGTGTCGGACCATGGGTTTAGCGTGACTGGTTTTTAAGTTCCATTATCAAAGCAACAAATGAAAAAACTCGAAAACGATAATGTACAGGGTATTCCGATTAAAAATCTCAACTTTAGTAGATTATTCGAAGGCGGGATGCTCAATTGTTTTTCCGAACAGAGGAGGAACACCTGAAATTAGATAGACATAGATAGTAAAAAATCAGAAATTTGTCTACGTTTCAACAAACACGCACGCCATCTATGGGCGAATTTCGTTTTTAATTTGCCATCAAATTATGCCGCGGTATTGTACGCCTATGGTTACGGTTCGACTTAATTTTGCCAATATCAGTCCGAAAGTTACCTACAAATCAATTCCTGATACCGTGGTACTAAAAAGAAAACAAAAACGAATTTTTGCCAAGGTCACAATCGTAAAATCAAGAGCGTGTAAGTAAAGGCGCTTACCGCATTAACAGCTGTCATGTCTTTCGTTGATGTCTCTGATTCCGCTAAGCCGTCGTTCTGCAAAGAAACAAAAAAACAATTAGATCGTACCAAAAGAAAAAAATGGTGGTTGTCAAAAATTGCTGATCGAGTGTAGAGTCCACTACCCTCATGAGGATGATCTCCGTGCTAGTCGTTCTCACAATTAAAATAAACGCTTCAAGGTGAATTAATTTTTAATTAAGGTTCAATTTTAGGTCCAAAATTTTTGTTATTATTTCTGCTTCAAATTTTCTGCGTTTGTCGTTCAGTTTTCCCCACGATTTTTAAAGCTACGAAGCTGCTGATGACGATAATAACAAAAATAAAAAGTTATTCTTCCGGAAGTTCCTTTCCAATTATACGCCGCGCAGTTACATAAAAGTTATAATTACTTCTTGCAATATGTTCGGCGAAGTGGAGAATAAATTTGTGTTCGTGGAAAAAACACTTCGCCAAGTTGTTGTAGCGAGTAGTATAGAGAAGTTATTGTTACAAACAGCTAGGCAACTCATGGCCGTATGCACAGACAAATCTTTAGACTTAAGCCAAAGTAAACCTTTACTTTGAACAATGTAACTATACGGCGCACAATTTGATATGAAGTTAGCTTTAAGTATCAAGTCCACCTTGAGATTTGTCTATGCATACGGCCATCAGAGTATTTATTTATTACGCGAAGAAGTAAGCTGCGCGCCCTTCAAGAAGTAAGCGCCACAAAACCCAGAGAACTTACGTGATCATCTCCTCCCGATTATAAATAAATAAGTTCCGCTTTGAATTGTGCGGGGGACGAACGGTCACGAACACATAAAAGATTTTTCTTGTTCCTCGCAGTAAATAATTACGGTTTAGATGTCGTGTTCCTCCGACGTGCTACTTCATTTCGAGCGCCAAACATAACAAAAATAAACACGAAACTGCTGCTTGCATGATATATGTCGTTCTTTACCAAAAACATTTATTGTCTTTTTTTTGTATTTTTAACACTTTCACATTTTATAAATATCACGATATAAATTAACAGGGCATTCTCAAAATTCCCCCTTTCTTGAATAATACATACACAGACGAAAATATTAAGTTAAAACGTAGATATAATATTTACGTACTTGATGATGTCACGTAAAAAACAATGAGCATCGAATTCCTGAGATACACGGCAAAGGTGCGTTTTTTTTTTTTTAATGGAACGGCCTGTATATTATTGCATTTTTGAATTCGCAAGAAAATTTTAGCCTGACCTCATGTGTCGCACCATGGGTCTAACATGAATGGTTTTCTTGTCGTTGTATATTTTATCAAGTTTAGAATTTAGGAAAGTTTATGCATTTTCAATATATCCGTAAAACACGAGCACGTTTGTTTATTTTATCTTATGGTTTGGTAATATGATACGGGTATATGCGTCAGGTAGAGAGATGCAAGGAAAGAAGGAACGAAAGCACTTCAGTCGAGGCGCGGTCCTTGAAGGCACTTGACCATATCCGCCTGCTGCAGAGGCGTGAGTAATGCCGGGAATACAACTAGTTGTAATACCTGACCAGGTGATTGCATTGTGCTTTCCAAGAAAGGTCATTGTTACTGTAATGTACTGCAGTTACTGTTTGATGTTAAATATGCTATAAAACATAGTATGCATAGAAAAGACAATTTGAGTTGTTATGTAAACAATAGAGAAATACAGTCCACTTCTGAAAATAGCTTTAATTTATTGCAAATTACTGCTAAACTAATTTAAAGTATCCTCCTACTATTTGCAACATTCAATTTTGGTCCATTCAAGCCGAGGATATACATATCCCTGTAATTCCTGAGAGCCAAAGGAGGATTGGAACACCTTCGATTCATTGCGAACTGACGGTGACCGAAGTACAAGATTCGTAGCAAATTTGGAGCGAGCTGACGAGCAGTTCGTTGCGAACAGCAGAGGCACAGGATTTGATGCGGTTTTAATTCATTGAGAATGACCACTACGCTGACGGAGATATAAGAAAAGTGAGTGAGGACGTTTGATTGATGCTTTCTATTTAACACAATTATTGTTGTATTGTATTTTTTTAGTGTTTGATTTGGAATAATCAGATTAGCCAATGTTTACAAAATAACACTTGTCTTGTCAATAATAAAAGCTTTTTCAAATCAATTAAAAACTTGTACATATTCTTTATAATTAAATACATCGAGTTAAAAGCGTATTTAATTATCTATCTTGGTATTTATCAAAAATAACAATGGTTATGGGCCCAGCAAAGCCAGAAGCGCAAGAAATACTAAGTGTACAAAAATAAATTGGAGACGGAAAAGCTGAACGGCAAATTTTAATTATTGGTAAAAGAAAGTTTTCTTTTGAACAAATTAAAGCCAAGCCAAGAAATACTGAAAATATAAAGCATCCCAAAAATGACAGATTCAAGAATTACGATTGAAAAGTTGAATGGCTCTAATTATGCGTCGTGGTCGTATCAAATGAAGATGGTGCTCATGGAATGTGGCTTGTGGAGCGTCGTTGAACCTGGAGAAGATGAACCAGCAGAAAACGCAAATGACAGTGACAAAAAGTTACACGTCAAGGAAAAACGCTTGCAAAAATTGCTCTCGCAATATGTGATGAACAACAGATGCACATACGGCATTTAACGAAAGCCAAAGATGTTTGGGAAGAACTACAAAAGTTATATGCTCCAAAGGATAGTAAATTTCGTACTGTTCAACTAAGAAGAAAATTATATTCCTATAAAATGAGTAATTGCGAAAGTATGGAGAACTATTTAGGCCAAATTAATAAAACGGTGGCAGATTTATCAAGCATTGGTGATAAAATAGAAGACGGGGACTTAGCCATGGCGATTCTCTGCGGATTACCGGATGATTGAGATTCAATAGTGTCAGCTCTATGTAATCTACCAGAGGCAGAATTCACTAGTGCTACAATTAAAAGACGTTTATTAGCAGAAGATGCAAGACGTCATGAAAATGATGATAGGAAATCAGCATTATTAGTTAAAGCTAAAAGAATGTCATCAAATAAGAAAGATGGGAAATCGTCAGAAGCAACGCAAAGAAACAAAGGAAGCAAAGAAGTAAAAACGGGAAACACTCATAAAAGTACAGTGATTTTGTTTGTTATCATTGTGAAGGGAAAGGTCACATTGCAAGATTTTGTCCTAAGAAAAACAGAAAAATAATTAATGAAAAAACAAATGCAAAGAATATGAGTGCATTTTGCGGTACAGTGGCTGTGAGTAGTGATAATTGGGTAATTGATTCTGGTGCAACTCACCATATGACCCCAAATAAAGATTATTTTTTGAAGATCGACAAAAACAACGGTATTAAAAATATAATCTTAGCAGATCGAAGAACTATACCTTCCACTGGAGAGGGTACGGTGAGAGTTAAAATTACAGGAAATTTCGATTCAATTCAGGAATTTGAAATAGAAAATACATTGTTGGTTCCAGAAATTGCTCATGGAATTTTGTCTGTACGAGTTCTAACTGAATATAAGAAGAAAGTTCTTTTTGACAAGAATGGCTGTTCTATTTATGACGAAAATG
Source organism: Dorcus hopei (assembly GCA_033060865.1). NCBI lineage: Eukaryota > Metazoa > Arthropoda > Insecta > Coleoptera > Lucanidae > Dorcus > Dorcus hopei. Next base: position 6,433,070 of record JAUPFK010000013.1, read on the forward strand.
GACAGGTTATTAGGGCAAAGAAGAAAAACCAGTTGTACGTGATTGAAGCAAAACCATACAAGGAAGAAAGGTTAAATTTAATGTCTTGTAAAGGTTCTGAAGAGAAATCACTAGACATTTGGCATAGACGAATGATGCACGTTAATAAAAACAAAGTTTTGGAAATGTACCAAGAAGAATCAGTATTAGGTTTGAATGTACAGAAAAGTAGCCCAACTCCATGTGATAGTTGTTTAGCAGGAAAATCGACTCGACAACCATTTCAAAAAATTTCCACAAATGACAGAACTATTAAGACACAAGTACTTGAGCTTGTACATGCTGACTTAATGGGTCCACTTGATATTCCCAGCTGGAGAAGAAACAAGTACGTATTTGGGATTGTGGACGATGCCAGCAGGTACATCTTCGTACGTTTTCTACAGAAGAAGGAGATGTTCTGAATGAATTTAAAAAATAGAAAACTGAGGTCGAGAAGCAAACTGACAGAAAAGTGAAAAGAATCAGGACAGATAATGGTCTTGAGTTTTGCTCAAGGAATTGGACACAATTTTGTGAAGCTAAAGGAATTCGTCATAAAACAACCATGATATACACTCCTCAACAATATGGCGTGGCGGAAAGACTGAACAGAACTCTGGATGGATTTAGTCAGAACAGAAATTGAAGAGAATAATTTTCCTAAAGGATCCTGGGCTGAATTAACATATACAGCGTACATCAGAAATCGAGTTACAAACAGTCACGACAGAAAGAAAACTCCTTATGAATTATGGACAGGGAAGAAACCTAGTATAAAACATTTGAAAATAATAGGCTGTGAAGTTTTTGTCCATGTGCCAAAGCAAAAGAGGCATTCCAAATTGTTCAGAAGAGCTGAAAAAGGAATTTTGATTGGATATGCATTATATGGTCGAGGATATCGTGTATGGATGCCAAAAACACAGCAAGTTGAAGAGTCACGCGATTGTGTGTTCAAAGAATTATATTCTAGTAGATATGCAACTGATAAAGAGCAAACAAAGAATATTATCGAAATTCAAAAGGAATCTATCACTCAAAATAACATATTTGAAGAGGACATTACAGATAATGAGACGGATTTCATTATCGTAAATGAAAATAGTAACGAAAACCGTGGTACCGAAGAGGAATCAGAATTTCAAGAAATATCATGTCAAGAGAAAAATTCATCTAGTGATAAGAAACTAGAAAAGCACAAAGAAGATTCTACAAAACAAATGAAAGAGAGACAACATAAAATGATTTTACGTTCAATGAAGTCGAATTTTATTGATTTACCTCAATCAAATTGTATAAAGGGCATCAGAGAAGAAGATCCATCAACTTATCAACAAGCAATAAATTGTGCAGATTCTCTAAAATGGATGGAAGCAATGACTGAAGAATTTAATTCTTTAATGAAACATGATTCATGGGAATTAGTGGAATTACTTCCTGATCTGATACCAGTTAAATGCAAATGGGTGTACAAGGGGAAAACCGTACGTGATAAACAAATATTCAAGGCACGTTTGGTAGCAAAGGGGTTTACACAAAGAAAAGGAATAGATTATGCGGAAATCAACTCTCCTGTTTCAAGTTTTGAAACAACACGCTTGTTGGTTGCGGCCAGTGTAGAAAAAGGATGGCTAATCGACCAATATAACGTAAAAAGTGCGTATCTTCATAGTAGTTTAAAGGAAACCATCTATATGGAACAACCAGAAGGTTTCATTCAAAGTGGTCAAGAGAAATTGGTGTGTAAACTGAAGAAGTCAATATATGGACTTAAACAAAGTGACAGATGCTGGAATGATCATTTGAATAAATCTTTGATAAACATGAATTTTATTCGAAATGAAGTAGATCCTTGTGTTTATGAGTTAAATACAAAGAATGGTAAAGCAATACTGACAGTATATGTAGACGACATGCTTGTGATATCTGAAAATGAAAAGATGAGACAAAAAGTGAAGAAATTGTTGGAAAATTGTTTCGAAATTAAGTATATAGGAGAAGCCTCGCAAATGCTAGGTGTTAAATTTGAAAGAGAAAAAGATGGAAGCGTAAGTCTTTCTCAGGAGGAGTATATCAGTCAGTTACTCAACAGATTTGGACTTCAAAATGCGAAATGAACAAAGACACCCATGGAAGTTAAGCCAAATTTTCTTGAGGAAGATGACATAGAGAATTCTATGAATCTCCCCTACCGCGAGCTCATTGGTGGACTTCTATATCTTTCTCAAAGAACACGACCGGATATTGTTTTTGCAGTGACTAAACTATCTCAATTTTGTTCCAGATTCAACAGAAGTCATTGGGAAGCGGCGAAGAAAATTCTTAGATATTTAAAAGAAACAAAGAATTACAAAATTAGATATGAGACGACTGCTGAACCTCTCGTAACATTCGCTGATGCAGACTGGGCAACTTGCACAAGTGATCGCAAAAGTATAACTGGATATGTGATAATGTTAGCAGGTGCGCCTGTACTTTGGAAAAGCGCAAAACAAAATGCAGTTGCATTGAGCACAATGGAAGCCGAATATATTGCGATGGCAAAGTGTGCAAGAGAAATTGTTTGGATGAGAGAGTTACTAAAATCACTTGATCTAAATGAAATAGCTGGAGAGTCTAGTTTGATATGGTGTGACAACCAAGCAGCCATCGCACATGCAACGAGTTATATCGATAAATCTAGAACAAAACGCATTGGTATAAAACATCATTTTGTTAGAGAGAGAGTGATGGATGGTACAATTAAATTGAAATATGTACCGACAAATCAAAATTCAGCAGATATCTTAACCAAACCTTTAAATCGAAATCTTCATGAGGTTCATTGTAAAAAATTGCTACTAGACAAAATTGAACCAGAGGAAACGTAATAATCCGTAACAAAAGAGATTTTTCCGAGGAGGAGAATGTTGTATTGTATTTTTTTAGTGTTTGATTTGGAATAATCAGATTAGCCAATGTTTACAAAATAGCACTTGTCTTGTCAATAATATAAGCTTTTTCAAATCAATTAAAAACTTGTACATATTCTTTATAATTAAATACAAAAGCGTATTTAATTATCTATCTTGGTATTTATCAAAAATAATTATTGCAATAAACATTGTTTAGCCTTATTCTCAAATTCAGAACATTATTTTCTTTATCTTGAGCAAGCTACTTGTCAATAATATATCAGTCAATTGTGACATTTACAAATAATTTAACTAATTCATTGCTTTAACACGTTTATCCTTAATCAAAAATGAGCAAAGAATTAAAGGTTTTAGTTCGACAAAGGGCTACGATAAAGTCTGGCATCACAAAGTTTTTAAAATTTATTCAAAACTTTGATGATAATTCTTCAGTAATTGAATTACAAACTCGATTAGATTCTAGAATCGGTGCATTAGCTGAGTACGATCAAGTACAAAGACAAATTCAAGGTTTGCGATTAAATATTGACGCGCCCGACAATGACAGTACAGATGACGTAGATGGCGAAGAATTTAAAAATTTATACTTTAAAGCAGTTTCTCTTGCAAAAACAATTCTTAGTAAACATATTATAGAATCTAAAAATGATTCAAATTCTAATTTATTAGTTTCAGAAACAAATAATGATCAGAATAATGCAATAGTGAAGCTACCAATTATAAATTTGCCAACTTTTGACGGAAATTATCAAGATTGGTACAAATTTAATGAAGCATTTTGTACGCTAATCCATGAAAATCCAAAGCTTTCAGAAATACAAAAGTTCATATACCTGAATTTGTCACGCTGCAGATACGATTCGGTATTTAGAAACTTCTACAGCTAATTACAATCTAGCTTTACAATTATTGAAAGATCGTTTAGAAAATAAGAAATTAATAGTTAATGTGCATATAAAAGGCATATTTGATTTACCACCAATTATTAAAGGAAACTCTTCAGGACTAAGAAATTTATTAGATACATTTCTGAATCATTTTCGTGCTTTAGAGGCTTTAAAACAACCAGTTGAATTTTGGGATACACCTATGATACATTTACTAACTAGTAAATTAGACTCGTATACACGAACGCTTTGGGAACAAAGTAATTCTCAGAAAGATTTACCCAAATTGAGTGACTTAGTTGACTTTCTAAAAAAAAGATGTCAGTTATTAAAAACCATTTCTTATAATAATCCTAAATCAGCTGAAACTAAACCAAAAACAATTTCTAGTGTAGCATCACGGAAACACTGCATATTTTGCAAGGGATCACATGCAATTTATATTTGTAAAGAATTTTTAATGCAGACACCTTCGAAACGTTTTTAATTTATAAAAGAAGGTAAGCCATGTACAAACTGTTTATTACAGGGACATTCAGTTGCAAATTGCAAATCTGGAAATTGTTTTAAATGCAACAAAAAACACCATACATTACTTCACAATGATACCAAATATAATAACATTTCTAATAAACTTTCACTATCTACTGATAACAATAAAGAACAAATGACAATTGCGTCACATTGTATTAACAAATCATCTCATATATTTTTAAGCACAGCAGTAATTGAAATTAAAGATTCGAAAGGTGAATTTATTAAGACTAGTGCGTTACTTGACAACGGTAGCGATAGTAATTACATTACAAATAAATTACTTCAAAAATTGAAAATATGTACTCGTGAAATGAATACCCCAATAGTAATTTCGAGCCTAAATAATACAACATCACAAGCTAAAGAAGTAGCAAACGTTACTATTAAATCGGTTTATTACACAAAGTGTCTCGATTTCTTGTCTGTTAAAAAAATTACAGAGAAAATACCTATAGTACGTATACAAACTCATAATATACAAATTCATAATATGCAATTTTTTTTGGCGCTTTCCTTGACCTTTCAACCTTTAAGATGCCTCGTCATCGAAATCCAACATTTTTAAAAACTGTCCTTAATTTTTTTTCAATTTTTTGCATTGACCTCGTCCTCGAAATTCGAATTAAAAAAAAAACTTCCCGAATTTTTTGTCCTGGCCTTGACCTTTGATCTTTACCGCCCTCGTTCCTCGAAGCAGTAATTGTTTGGACAATTTTTCCCCATTTGAAGTATTATTATTATTAATACTTTTTTGTTCCGACTTGACATTGGAGTATTTGTAAACGTTTTCAAAAATTCTTTCAGATTTTTTTCTCGCTCCGGCATTACATTTTCTTGAATTATTATTCCCGATTAAAAAAAAAAAAACAATCACAAAAAAAATTATAAACAACAACAAATTACGAACGCACACATTTATTTGAACAGTAACATTACTATCACAAAATCTTTTAAGCGGACACTAAATCGCGCACTTTACACTTTACGTTTCGCAGTCGCTCGACCGCTTCGTCAGAAGTGAAAAATATGTTTATTTTGACAACATATTTTTCACTTCTGACGAAGCGGTCGAACGACTGCGAAACGTAAAGTGTAAAGTGCGCGATTTAGTGTCCGCTTAAAAGATTTTGTGATACAAATTTCATCGGACAAGAACCAACTGTAAATAAAGTAACATTACTGTCGGCCCGTTTTACAACGGAGCTTCAGGTTTAAATTTACCTTAAACCATCGTTTCTCAACCTGGGGGTTGCGATGATATTAACGGGGGTCACGAAAATAGCCTAAACAATGATGAAATCATTTTATGACGTCACACATGAATGTTCATATCCATCGCTATAAACGCACCGACATAAAATTGTAGGAGGGGGTCGCGAAATATTAATTTTATTTATATTTACTATTTGGGGGTCACGGAGCTAAGAAGTACAATATTTATAAAAACATCGAGTCCAAATTATGCAAATTTCAACTTGCTTCGATTAAAAAATTTTATTAAGATATTTTGTTTGAAATAATGTCAGAAACGTGTCCCTCAAGTTTGACGCATCTTCAATGAAACACCCTGTATAATTAATGGATTTTTGTTAGCAAAGAAATTATATGCATATTAAATATTATTAAGCAAAGTATTTATAATTAGCAATATGATTAGGAAATAATAAATAATCGATGTCCTTAGGTATAACGAAAGTAATAATTATTTAAATGCGGAATAAAATTATGAAGCCTTTTTGACACATAGGAAGTGGACTTTTCATAAGTTAGAAACTATAGACAGTCTAGAAAGCATCCGGAATTTTGAAATTTCTATCAATATATTGCTTATTATATATATTATATTCTATTCTTGATATTTTAGGAGCGCAGTATTTTTGTCAAAATCATATTTTTTAAAAAATCTATAAAAAAATTGACCGCAGTATTAATTAAAAATATTTGACCTATTAAAACTGTAAAATTCGATGAATTAAATAAAAATGTTTCATAACTGAAAAACTGTCAAAGTTAGATACAGGGAAAACTAATATAGTTCGAGACAGCATTTAATTCCACTTACGATGGTGAATTAAAATATTAGTCATTCCATTTGAAAAAAGTATTTTTCTGTATATGAATATCTTCGAACAGAGTGATATACAAGGTGTTTGTGAAATAAGTGCAAAAACTTTAACCACATTGCCGTGAGAGCTATAGAACACGGAAAAATTAAAAAAAAAATTTTCATAACAGGGGGGGAAATTATTTTATCCGCCCCTTATACGACGGTCATGAAACAACAAAAAAAACTTACGGAACCTGCTTCGCTGGTCGTAGGCAATAAACATCGCAGGCGTGACTAATATGTAAAGGCGCACTCACTCACCGTGTAATATTGTGTGGAACAAAACATTCAAACGTTCACTACAGTAATTTCGTAATGTTTATAACAACTAACTGTTCAAAGTGGCATCCATCATTAGCAACACACACACGAAACGTTCCATAAACGCGTAAATGCGGGGACATTAGCTGTAAATATTCTTGCATTGCACTTTTGCAATTTTCACAAACTAAACTGTTGATTCCAAAGGATACGGAGCCATAAACTGTGTGTCATGATCATAAATGAAATAAAATGAAGCAAATTCCTTCGCTACGATACGACTTACTGCGACGCGAAAAAAACTGCTTTTATTAACCGTCCGAACTCGGTAAAGGTTACTGGGTCACTGCTCGATTACAGTTCTGTTTTTTGTTCCAACAGATGCTTTCTGCGGTCGCAATAAAATTTCCTTTTCTTGACCTACCTCAAAGACAACGACGTGCGATTAATTCTTGCCCGATTTTCGACTGCGATTTTCTCGAAATGTGTAAAACTTTTGTTAAGGACATATGAGTTCAATCGTTGCCATTTATGGTGATGTATTACAGGTTTAAATATTTGCATATAGTAAAAGAACACCCGGTATAATAATAATAGTATAGAAATAGTAATAGTACACTTCAAAGAGCAAAAATTACAGTACTTCACAAAATACAATAAAAGTTTTCTTTTAGGATCGATGCAACCGTATAGGATTCACTGTAACGAATAAAATACGACGTTCAAAAAGAATATTTTATAGGAATTATTAAATCGAAACTTTTTAAAGATTTCTCCCAATTTTTCCCAATTTCTTGACTTGGTCTGACCCTTGACCTTCGACCTTTTCGAGAAGATTTGGATTCACTTGTGCTGGGTGAAGTTGTGTTCGCCTTGCTTGAGTTGGACCTAATTAATCTTTAAATTTTTTTTTCATCCCAACCTTTTTTCAATTTTGAGGGCTTTAAAAAAAATTAAGCTAATTTCTCTTTCGTGTCTGGTCGTCGCGACCATTCGTTTCGCGACCATTCGTTCGATCTTGTTTAAAACAACAATTTACGTGCGAAAAAATATGTGACACATTCAGTAACTAACAACTGACGTAGGCGAAGCAACATCTTTTTCTCGATTTGAATCAATAAGCGAAAAAAGTAATTAAATAAACAAATAAAACAAAATCATATTTAGTCAAACGAACAATTTACATCACACATTTTCGAACGAAAACGATATAGATTTATGTGAAACAAAAAAAAAAAACTACTACCTTTGACCTTTACCGTCCTCGTCCCTCGAAATAGTAATCGCTTGGGTAATTTTTTCTCATTTTTATTATTGTTATCGTTAATAGTTTTTTTTTCGATTACCATATTCGAATTTTACATCAACCTATATTCTGAATTTATCGATTAATCGATTTTAATTAATATTATTGTTTATTTATAAATGATCACCAATAATTGTTTACATTTGATTATTTTTCGGTAATTGAAATCTTTTTATCTTGGATCAATTAGTATGATTTTTAATTGCTTTTAGGAAATTTATAAAAAGCGCTGCCTGCATCGTGCCCTACATTATCGTCGAATTCAATTAAATGTCAAATTAATTTCTTTCAAATCAACTCAAAAAGTTACAACATTTCCGCGCTCGCGTCACAGCTTTTGGTGTCATCGAAATGCTAGCGTCGTCTATAACGTATTTATAAGGTAAATGAAATACATATTTCAAAAATTTACGAAATTATAAACACAGATGTAAATCTGCAAGTTTTGAACACTTCAAAATAAATGGCCGAGTAAGTGGTAGGCGAAAAAATGTACGCACCACGGCGGCAAAGTGTCTTCGTCGAACTTGTTTGCTGGCTCGCCGCGGCTTCGCCTTGGCTCACGGTCTTCGCGGGATGCATATTTCGTAAATTATATCGATTTTTTCCAATAAGTAATATTCGAGAAAAATAGTACACCATGTTAACACAATCAAAAATTGAAAGTCCAGGTCGAATCGTTCGTTGTCATGACAACGGATTCAGTTGCGTTGAAAAGTTTTAGCGGAATTTTACGAATTTTAAGCCCTTGAAAAATCATAAATTAAAAGTGCGCGAACAGTTGTCGTTAGGAAGCCGAAATGACATTTAAATTTTTCGATATGCGAAAAATTTAAATTCCCGAAGTAGTTTTCTTTGTCACGGCAGACTTCGTTTGTCTTTTAATCACATCATCCTCCGTCATGATTAAAATAAATCGAACACCCTTTCTAATTAGATCTTATTTTCGTGAAACATAAAAACGAAAGATTTTTCCGCATTTTTTTTAAATTTCTACGTGTTTTTTCTTAACTATTTTAAATAATATGCAAAAAATTATTTACGTTTCGTACTTTTTGACAGGTTAAAAGTAAACGAAATGTTTCTGCACAGGATTGTCAGCCTCTAAAAAATACGCAGTCAATAATCTTAAAAAGAAAAAAAAAATTGTAAGCTGCGCATATTTTATGTAAGAATGAGAATTATGAAAATTGTCTATTCTAAATTAAACATTAAAAATCTAACTGAAGTATTTTACATTCATAAATTTCATAGTTGCGTTAATAAAATTATTGAGCCTATTGAAATTGTGATTATCTATTTATGAACGAAACGAAATATTTTGTTTTAGATTTTTTCCACTTCCTTACTAATTCTAAGCTTTTTTTACTGAACGCGTATAATGTATCTCATGTATAATAACAATAGGATAGAAATATCTGCAACTGTCGTTAGCAGAAATTCATTCCAACAATTTACGCTACACAGCAAAAAATATGAGTCGTGTAAAATGTGTACCTGGTAAAAATTTTAGATGAAATTTCTAGAGTACAGCAAACACTATTTTTTACACTACTATAAAATATAAAAATTATTTTCTCTAATTTCTCTCTGCCTTCAAAACTACTCTAATTGTCCTAGAAAAAATAATCTATTTACAAAATTACTCTAAATATTCACTACAAAGTATTAAATTCTTATAAATCTCTATGAAAGATTTACCAATAGAGATAACTAATTTATCTATAAGTTCTCTAACAGAGAGTATTGTACACTACGGTTATTAAAACGAACTCTACGATTTCATAAATTGGACCTAGTAAATATTTAACTCTAAACTGATTGGACTTAAACACACCGGTTTTAGTGTTTAAATTTTTCACTAATGTTTTACTGTGTACATCGTGCGAAAAAATATGTGACACGTTTACTAACAACAGACGTAGGCGAAGCGACATATTTTTCTCGGTTTGAAACGATAACAAAAAAATGGAAATAAATAAAGAAATAAAACAAAATCATATTTATGCGCCCTAATAAGGGAAATATTATTTCTTCAACGTTAGCTTTCACGTCTCGCAAATTTGCCTCATTTTTATTTATTTATTTATTTAAAGAGTACAGGGGTGGACTCGAGAGCAACCCGTACGTAATTTTAGCGTTCATCGTCGCATATAACGACATCCTATTGTCCTATTTCGATCTTGAATTTGTTTAAGACGATTTAATTTTTGTAACGGTCCTAAATTTATTGTCGGGGAAAAGTTTTATTAGAGATTTGGAAATTACTTTGCAGAGCCTGCACTTCAAAGGACAGGGTTCAAATTGAATTATTCTTTTCATTCGGTACCTATTACGAAGAAAAACCTATTAAACAAAATTTCCTTAAAAATGTCAGCGTCGCAATCTAATTCTAAAGTCAGTCGGACTCGCCCTGCCGTTACATTTCATTTGATTGATACGCGAAACGCTTTCCACTGTAGAAGTCGGTCATCTTTGAAACCAAGATGGCGTCGATATGTTCGGCCCGTCGCGTCGAGGCCTTTCATTTGATATACGATACGAAGTGTTCATCTTCTAATCGTCGCTTTTCGATCACAGAGCAGCCGTCTTTGATTCCAAGATGGTGACCTAACGTTATCGACGTCGTCTCGTCGGGACGTTTAATTTGACATGCGACACGAAAGGGTTTGCCCTGCCGCCATCTTTGATTCCAAGATGGCGTCGACATGACAGTCGAGTTCGCCCCGTCGAGACCTTTCATTTGATACCCGACATGACGTGTTTATCTCTCGCGCGGCGGTTTTCGATCGCGGCGTCGCCATCTTCAGTTTCGAGACGGCGTCGCTAAGACATTCGAGTTCGCCCAGTCGAGACCTTTCATTCGATACCCGACATGACGTGTTTATCTCTCGCGCGGCGATTTTCGATCGCGGCGTCGCCATCTCTGATTCCGAGACGGCGTCGCTAAAACATTCGAGCTCGCGCCGTCGAGACCTTTCATTTGATGTGCGACTTGACGTGTTTACCCCTCGCGCGGCGATTTTCGATCGCGGCGTCGCCATCTTCGATTGCGAGACGGCGTCGCTAAGAAATTCGAGTTCGCGCCGCCGAGACCTTTCATTTGATGTGCGAGTTGACGTGTTTATCTCTCGCGCGGCGATTTTCGATCGCGGCGTCGCCATCTCGGATTCCGAGACGGCGCCGTCGCGACCGTCGAACTCTCGTCGCGGGGTTTCCTTTAATTCGTCGCGCGACGCCACGCGTTCGTTTCGCGAACGCCGCCGAGAACTTCGTCGCGCGGAAGCGGCTCGTCTGTACCCGCCTTTTTATAGAAATCGAGTCCGACGAATTCTCTATGTGTTACGAACGAATCTCGCGAAGAAAACCCCCGTCCGACGGCCCCGATTTGAAAAATTCGCCGTTCCCTTATTTACCGCACGACGGGGTCGATACCGGCGTCCTCGCGAAGGTGGAAGAGGCGGCCGTCCTCTCGTCGAAACGCCCGGACCGTATTTCTTCGGATTTCGGAGGAAAAAAATTTCGAAAAAAAAAGTCGGCGAAATTTTAAAAAATTCGCGTCTCAAAATTTCGCGTTTTCCCGGGGTGCGGGCCTCGTCGGTCGGGTACCCGGGGTGGTCCTCCGGCGAGCGAGAAAGTTTAAAGAATTTCCGACTTCGAGGCGCCGCGGCGGCCGGACGGCGCATCCCAGGACGATTCTGAGCGAATTTTTGAGTCGGAGTTATAACTACCGTTATAACTACCGTTATAACTCCTGCTCGACGGTCGCCGTCCGACGCGCGTTCGAACCGCCCTTCTAGCGTCGCTTCGCCCTTTTCCGGGAGAACGGTCACGTAGCGGCGCTCCGGAAGGTCCGATCTTCGAACGCTAGGCGACATCGCATTCCTCATCGTTTTCTGCCCTACGATGACGTGCAGCTCCGTTCGATTCGGGCACTCCTAAGTATCGTAAAAAGTTCCCGAAAAAAAGCTTACAAATTTCGTAATTTTCAAAAAATCGTATCTCAAAAAAACGCGTTTTCGCGGGGTACGGGCCCCGCAGGTCGGCCACGCGGGAGGGTCTTCCGGTCTGCGGGGGAATTTAAAGAAATTTGGAGATCACGTTTTCGAGCAATTCTCGCCGGTCCGTGAAAACGTCGCTTTTCGGGCCCCCGTCGAGATCCGGGACCGAACCGGGGGCCGTGCGTCCGAAGGTGGAAACTGCGACCGGCCTCGCGTCCCCGTTCCGAGTTCGGTTCGATTCGGTCGGTAAATGAGGGCGGTGGAATTTTTCGAAGCCCCGAAGAGGGCGTCCCGCGGAAACCGCCATACGAAATCTTTCCCCCCCGGCGTCCGTTCGCGAGACGGACTCCGGATGCGGTTTTTTCGGTATTTTTCGCCCTACGATGCCGAAAGGCCCGTCTCGATTCGATCGCGTTCGAGGGTCGAAAAAAATTCCCGAAAAGTGCTTTACATCACGACATCGGCCGACGTTTCGCCCCCCGGCCTCCCTCGGCGACGGACGTTCGCTTCGCGACCGCCGCCTAAAATCGTCCGGAGGATCGTTCCGGAAGACGTATCTGCGGATTTTCGCGGAAAAATTTCTGTCGGCCGCGACGTCGAAAAAACGCGAAAAAACCGCGAAATTAGGCGCGATTCGGGAGGCGTTCCGACGGGGGGGGCGAAATCGAAAAATCCGAGAGGGAGGACGGAGTTAAGTGGAAGCGTGTCCCGGGCCGAATCCGTCGGTAATTGTGGCGGGGGCGGCCCCCGAAACTTTTCCAATTTTTTCCGGGACTCCGGGCCCGTACCTTCGTTCCGGGTGACCGGAGCTCGAAGCGCGCGGGTGCGTCGCGTTCCTCGCGATTTCCCGCGTGATTTTCCTGTGGGGCTCGATCCGCTCCGACCCCCCCAAAGTACCGTAATAAATTCCGAAAAAAAATCGCGAAAAATGGGCGATTTTCAAAAAATCATTTCTCGAAAATACGCATTTTCCTGGGATATAGGCCCCATAGGTTAGTTACCCGGGGGTGTCCTCTGGCGCGTGAGGAAGTTTAAAAAAATTCCTAGTACCCGTTTTCGAGAAATTCTCTTCGATGTCGGACGACCTCGTTTTCGCGTCACTTTTCGGGCCCCGGCTCGAATCCAGGACCGGCCTCGGGGCCGCGCGCCCGGATGTAGAAGCACGTATCGGCCTTGCGTCTACTTTCCGAGTTCGGTTCGATTCGGTCGGTAAATGAGGGCCGTGGAATTTTTTTAAACTCGAAACGGTGTTTTTCGGAAACGCGCATACAAAAACTTTTCCCCCCCTCGTCCGATCGCCAAACGGACCCCGGATTCGGATTTTTCGGTATTTTTTCTGGACCTTCGGGGAAAATTTTCGTCGCGATTGGAGCACTCCTAAGGGTCGAAAAAAAATCCCGAAAAATAGCTTACATCGGTGCAGAGTCCGACGCCGCGCCCCCTGGCTCCCCACAGCCCAAAAATCGTCCGAAGGACCGTCCTAGACGTGGTACGAACGGCATTCCGCGGAAAAATTCCTCTCGTCCGCGATATCAAAAAAAGGCTCGAAAATCGCAAGATTTTGGGACCGAAACGGATTTTCCGAAATTTACTCTAAAACGGGGGGGAAATCGAAAAATCCGTCGAGCAGGAAAGTTGGCAATCAATTTTCGCCGTCAAAGTCGTATTTACACTTTTTCGATATTCCGGCGCGTTTAGGCGTGGTTGGTCGGCGAATGCAGTTCTGGGAGTTTATTTATATATAAGAAACAAGTGGTCAGTGCCTGTCAAAGAGTAAAAAAAATGAAATGGGAATCTTATAGCCGGTTATACGAATTATTTAAGCAACATCTTTTTCTTGATTTGAAACAATAACCGAAAAAAGTAATTAAATAAACAAATAAAAGAAAATCATATTTAATCTAACGAACAATTTACATCACACATTTTCGAACGAAAACGATATTGATTTATGTGAAACAAAAAGAAAAAACTACTCGCCAGCGGCGACACTAATTAAACAATAATTAATTATTATCCTACAAACTTAACCGTTCGAACGTCACTCGTCAGTTCCCACCTTTTTGTCGAATCTGACTGCGACAAATTTCGCTATGCGTTACGCATCTCCGTATCGAAATCACCGTCCGATGCCCCCGAAGTGCTTTTCGATTTAAAAAATTCGCCGTTTCGTTATTTACGGTGCGATCGAAAAAGTCACATCCCAAAATTTTCCGTCGTCCTCAACCTTTGACCTATTCCAACCTCTTACTATGAAATTGAAATTTTTAAAAATTGTTTGCCCATTTTTTCCGATTTTTCTTGCTCGATCTCGACCTTTGACCTTTACCGTCCTCGTCCCTCGAAATCGTAATCGCTTGGATAATTTTTTCTCATTTTTATTATTGTTATCATTAATAGTTTTTTTTTTCGATTACCATATTCGAAAGTACAATTTCACGATACCCGTTCAAGTAGAGGTAGGCAGGTAAAATATTTTACCTGTCTGTGACGAAGCCTACTTCGACCTATAATTTTGAAGTGACATTAATCGATTTTAATTAATATTGTTTATTTATAAATAAAGACTCCAAATCTTATGCCCAATTGTATATGTATGTATCATGCTGATGCACTATAAATCTCAATCGGTCGACTGTTTAGTATCCAGTGCCGCTTACTGCTCTATGATAGATTGGTATAACATGTTTTATCTGAACAATTTTTTTCTTAATTTTATTTATACTTTAGTCATGAAATTATGTGTATCGTCAAAAATACAGAGAATAAATCAAATGTGACAAAGTTGATCAATATATTCTCGCTATATCGGAAAAATAATGCTTGTTACGTTTGTAGTTCAATCGGCGCTCATTCCTTCCATATGCGTATCAAAGCGCCTGTGCATTCGGTACTATTTTTTGGAGACTTTATTTATAAATGATGACCAATTAATTGTTACATTTGATTATTTTTCGGTAATGCTGTTGAAATCTTTTTATCTTGGATCAATTAGTAGGTATGATTTTTAATTGCACTTCCTTACTAATTCTAAGCTTTTTTTAAACAATTTTTTACTGAACGCATATAATGTATCTCATGTATAATAATAATAGGATAGAAATATCTGCAACTGTCGTTAGCAGAAATTCATTCCAACAATTTACGCTACATCATGCGAAAAAAATATGTGACACATTTACTAACAACAGACGTACGCGAAGCGACATATTTTTCTCGGTTTGAAACAATAACCAAAAAATGGAAATAAATAAAGAAATAAAACAAAATCATATTTATGCGCCCTAATAAGTGAAATATTATTTCTTTAACATTAGCTTTCACGTCTCGCAAGTTTGCCTCATTTTTATTCATTTATTTATTTAAAGAGTACAGGGGTGGACTCGGGAGCAGCCCGTACGTAATTTTAACGTTCATCGTCGCATATAACGACGTCCTATTGTCCTATTTCGATCTTGAATTTGTTTAAGACGATTTAATTTTTGTAACGGTCCTAAACCTATTGTCGGGGGAAAGTTTTATTAGGGATTTGGAAATTACTTTGCAGAGCCTGCACTTCAAAGGACAGCGTTCAAATTGAAATGTTTTTTTCATTCGGTACCTATTACGAAGAAAAACCTATTATAAAAAATTTCCTTGAAAATGTCAGCGTCGCAATCTAATCCTAAAGTCAGTCGGGTTCGCCCTGCCGTTACGTTTCATTTGATTGATACGCGAAACGCTTTCCATTGTAGAAGTCGGTCAACTTTGAAACCAAGATGGCGTCGATATGACGGTCGAGTTCGGCCCGTCACGTCGAGGCCTTTCATTTGATATACGACACGAAGGGTTCATCTTCTAATCGTCGCTTTTCGATCACAGAGCAGCCGTCTTTGATTCCAAGATGATGACCTAACGTTATCGACGTCGTCTCGTCGGGACGTTTAATTTGACATGCGACACGAAAGGGTTTGCCTTGCCGCCATCTTTGATTTCAAGATGGCGTCGACATGACAGTCGAGTTCGCCCCGTCGAGACCTTTCATTTGATACCCGACATGACGTGTTTATCTCTTGCTCGGCGGTTTTCGATCGCGGCGTCGCCATCTTTGATTCCGAGACGGCGTCGCTAAAACATTCGAGTTCGCGCCGTCGAGACCTTTCATTTGATGTGCGACTTGACGTGTTTATCTCTCGCGCGGCGATTTTCGATCGCGGCGTCGCCATCTTTGATTCCGAGACGGCGTCGCTAAAACATTCGAGTTCGCGCCGCCGAGACCTTTAATTCGATGTGCGACTCGACGTGTTCATCTCTCGCGCGGCGATTTTCGATCGCGGCGCCGCCATCTCGGCCCTCAACGCGCGAAGGGCGTTCTTCAAAAAAGTTTCTTTCTGATCTCATCACCCTCTCAAAAAAACAACGTCGAAACGAATGCCGGAGCGAAGCTCTGGTTTAAACTAAAAGAAAGTCGTAAGCTCGAAACCCACTTTTTCGACGATCGCGCCCTCGCCGGACGGAATTTCGAAAAAACACCGCGGACGTCCGACGCCGAATTTCGATCGTCGACTTTCCTGCGTCTCGGATTTTTCGATTTCGCCCCCCCGTCGGAACGCCCCCCGAATCGCGCCTAATTTCGCGGTTTTTTCGCGTTTTTTCGACGTCGCGGCCGACGCAAATTTTTCCGCGAAAATCCGCAGATACGTCTTCCGGAACGATCCTCCGGACGATTTTAGGCGGCGGTCGCGAAGCGAACGCCCGTCGCGACGTCGCGACGTAAAGCACTTTTCGGGAATTTTTTTCGACCCTCGAACGCGATCGAATCGAGACGGGCCTTTCGGCATCGTAGGGCGAAAAATACCGAAAAAACCGAATCCGGAGTCCGTCTCGCGAACGGACGCCGGGGGGGGGAAATATTTCCGATAGTTAATTTAATTATAAATCTAAATAAATACATAAATTTTATATTTTAAAAGAGGTATGGCGGTTTCCGCGGGACGCCCTCTTCGGGGCTTCGAAAAATTCCGCCGCCCTCATTTACCGACCGAATCGAACCGAACTCGGAACGCGGACGCGAGACCGGTCGCGGTTTCCACCTTCGGACGCGCGGCCCCCGGTTCGGTCCCGGATCTCGACGGGGGCCCGAAAAGCGACGTTTTCGCGGATCGGTGAGAATTGCTCGAAAACGTGATCTCGAAATTTCTTTAAACTCCCCCGCAGGCCGGTAGACCCTCCCGCGTGGCCGACCTGCGGGGCCCGTACCCCGCGAAAACGCGTTTTTTTGAGATACGATTTTTTGAAAATTACGAAATTCGTAAGCTTTCTTTCGGGAATTTTTTACGGTACTTGGGAGTGCCCGAATCGAAAGGAGCTGCGCGTCATCGTAGGGCAGAAAACGACGAGGAACGCGACGTCGCCTAGCGTTCGAAGATCGCTAGGCGACTTTATCGAAAATTGCTCGAAAACGCGAACTCGGAAATTCTTTAAACTTTCTCGCTCGCCGGAGGACCACCCCGGGTACCCGACCGACGAGGCGCGCACCCCGCGAAATTTTGAGACGCGAATTTCTAAAAATTTCGCCGACTTTTTTTTCGAAATTTTTTTCCTCCGAAATCCGAAGAGATACAGTCCGGGTGTTTCGACGAGAGGACGGCCGCCTCTTCCACCTTCGCGAGGACGCCGGTGTCGACCCCGTCGTGCGATAAATAAGGGAACGGCGAATTTTTTAAATCGGGGCCGTCGGACGGGGGTTTTCTTCGCGAGATCCGCTCGTAACGCATAGCGATTTCGTCGGACTCGATTTCTATAAAAAGGCGGGTACAGACGAGCCGCTTCCGCGCGACGAAGTTTTCGGCGGCGTTCGCGAAATGAACGCGTCGCGTCGCGCGACGAATTAAAGGAGACCCCGCGACGAGAGTTCGACGGTCGCGACGGCGCCGTCTCGGAATCCGAGATGGCGGCGCAGCTCCTTTCGATTCGGGCACTCCCAAGTACCGTAAAAAATTCCCGAAAGAAAGCTTACAAATTTCGTAATTTTCAAAAAATCGTATCTCAAAAAAACGCGTTTTCGCGGGGTACGGGGTACAGGTCGGCCACGTGGGAGGGTCTTCCGGCCTGTGGGGGAGTTTAAAGAAATTTCGAGATCACGTTTTCGAGCAATTCTCGCCGATCCGTGAAAACGTCGCTTTTCGGGCCTCCGTCGAGATCCGGGACCGAACCGAGGGCCGCGCGTCCGAAGGTGGAAACCGCGACCGGTCTCGCGTCCGCGTTCCGAGTTCGGTTCGATTCGGTCGGTAAATGAGGGCGGCGGAATTTTTCGAAGCCCCGAAGAGGGCGTCCCGCGGAAACCGCCATACCTCTTTTAAAATATAAAATTTATGTATTTATTTAGATTTATAATTAAATTAACTATCGGAAATCTTTCCCCCCCCGGCGTCCGTTCGCGAGACGGACTCCGGATTCGGTTTTTTCGGTATTTTTCGCCCTACGATGCCGAAAGGCCCGTCTCGATTCGATCGCGTTCGAGGGTCGAAAAAAATTCCCGAAAAGTGCTTTACGTCGCGACGTCGCGACGGGCGTTCGCTTCGCGACCGCCGCCTAAAATCGTCCGGAGGATCGTTCCGGAAGACGTATCTGCGGATTTTCGCGGAAAAATTTCCGTCGGCCGCGACGTCGAAAAAACGCGAAAAAACCGCGAAATTAGGCGCGATTCGGGGGGCGTTCCGACGGGGGGGCGAAATCGAAAAATCCGAGACGCAGGAAAGTCGACGATCGAAATTCGGCGTCGGACGTCCGCGGTGTTTTTTCGAAATTCCGTCCGGCGAGGGCGCGATCGTCGAAAAAGTGGGTTTCGAGCTTACGACTTTCTTTTAGTTTAAACCAGAGCTTCGCTCCGGCATTCGTTTCGACGTTGTTTTTTTGAGAGGGTGATGAGATCAGAAAGAAACTTTTTTGAAGAACGCCCTTCGCGCGTTGAGGGCCGCTCGCCGTTAGGGGGGCTCGAGGCAGCTAGGGAATTGATTCCTTCGTGTTCCCCCCTTTCATTTGAGTGGTCGCACGGCCTACTTATCTCTGAAGGGAAAGATTATCGACCGTAAAAGTCGGCCATCTTTGATTCCAAGATGGCGTCGATGTGACAGTCGAGTTCGCCTCGTCGGCTCGTTTAATTTGATATGCGACACGACGGGTTTATCTTTTACGCGGCGATTTTAGATCGCCGCGCCGCCATCTTGGATTCCAAGATGGCGTCGGTATGACAGTCGAATTCCTCTGGTCGAGACCTTTCAGTTGATGTGCGACACGAAGGACTTTTCTCCGCGAACACGGCGGGAAAGGCGGGACGCGAATCTGACATTGTGCGGACGTTACGCTTAAAGTTTGGCGGACTCCGACGGGGTTCAAATTTCAAACGAATGCTCCTAAAATGCACCGATTTAAAAAATTCGTCGTTCGGTTGTTTGTAGTCCTTTCGGATCGAGACAGGTGGCGTTGGATAGAGAAAGGTGTCGGCTTTGCTCCCGTCGAAACGTCTCGGCAATATCGGCTCCGGTTGCGTAGAAAAAAATTCCGGAGCGTAATTCACCCGTAGCGTAGCGCAATTTCCATGCACAACGACGATAAGTATAAATTAAAAACATCTTAAAAATAAGAAATTATTGCATAAAAAGTTAAAAAATATTGAAATGTAAGTAGATAATAAATACAACTCTTGATATATCACATTAAATAACTTAAAACCCCGAAAATAATATAAAAATAAAATCACAATTTCAATACTGCCGCGCTAAAATACACAGCCAACTCATGTTGCAACCCAACCCAGCTCTATCGGTGCTAGCTTTCTATCTCTTATGTTCATCGCAATACCTCTCACTCTTATGCTACCCAATCGTCAAATCTTTGTTAATATTTAATAAAAACAAAAGGAAATTGTCGGCTTTTGTTGAAACTAGCCTACTAAGAAAAGAATGCATCAAAAATAATAAAAAAGGCGTTTTATTCTATTAACTGTAAGAAATAAACCCAATAAAGTATATATTTTTGAAAACAGAAAAAGAATCTCTATTTAATGATGACATTGCCTACTATGATTTCCATTTAAAAAAGTGTAACTTTATGCTATAACTCGAAAATTTAATTAAATATCAAAAAAACCAACTACACTATTGAATTGTATTCCAAAAAGTGTCCTAATAATATCAAAACAGTTTTTTTAATATCTGCAAAAATAAACGAGATATGACCGATTGACGAAAAGTCGAAAATTTCAATTTTGGCTTATAACTCGAAAACAAAAGAAGATAGCCAATTTTTGTTTACTCTATTGACTTTATCTCTAAAAAGGAAATCCAGACTTGACCACTACTTTTTTTCTATCTCTTATAGTTACAAAGATGCTCATAAGAGACATCGAAATTGATTCACCCTGTACATTGTAAAAGATTAAACTATTAACGTCAAAAATATAAAAAAATTAACGAGAAAACTGTTTGTAACGATATAGATAAATTAAAGTGAACGAATAATGATTTAACGTATGACTTGAATGTAAAGTTTAAATGGAATTATGAAAATCAGATAGAATTAATGTTTTGGATGTTTTATATTGAGAAGTTTGGTAATGAATGAGAATTTTGATTATTTTTGCCTTAATTATGGCTCGTATAAATAATAACTTTCCATGTTAACCGTCTTTATGGCAACATGTCGAGCTTTTTGAAATCGGATTTTAATTCCTCTCTTTTTATTAAACTTCAAATTTTAATTCTAACGTTAATCAATGTCAATTTAGAATGTCGTGTAAATTTTGTTATATTGCAGTTTTTTCATAATATATTAACAATTTGTATGTAGGTATTCAATATTTATCTAATTTTAATATAATATAAACTTTTCCTAAACAGATATCCCAAAAATAAACCCATGAATAATTTTGACATCCCAAACTAATATTTATAATTTCAAGTGTTGATCCAAAGTTTTTAATATTCCGATGTCCCCTCTTTCTGCCGTCTTCATCCGCACGCCGTCAGTCCCTGTCATCTGTCGTTCTCAGCTGCATGCGCCGTCCGTTCACAACTTGAGGTGAGCATCGGATGTAATGCCCAAGATGATGTCGTCGGTCAAGTTTATTCAGGAACCTTTCGTTCGTACGCCGGGACACTTCCTTGTTTTTCATTACATGATTTGGATAAAAACTTCTTGATTTGTTTTTAACGGAATTTACTTTTATCTAGCTTTGGTAAGTTTAATTGTTTACTTTCTTTGAATTTGGTTTTTAATAATGATTTTATTTTCAGATATTTTGTTTATGATGTACGAGTAGATGTGGTAAAATAAATAATTTGATATGAATTAAAGAAATTTTAATTGGATTTCCTTCCTTTGATGGTATGGTATGTATGAAACTTTCATTAATTTGGGTAATATCACAGCAATATGTGAATTTTTTTTTCAGTGTAGTTATAATGATGATAAGCGCTTATAGCAGCGGAAACTGTGAATGTAACAGTGAATATAACAGTGAACTATATGATTTAACCTATAGCCGTGTTATTGTCGTAGGCACTCTACAGAAAATTATTGAAATAATAAGTTGTTTCCAGTAAGACTTTTACGTCACTCACAATGATTTTGCATCAATTCTAGTGAAGATAAAGAACGAAACAAGTTTTTGTGCAAAAGTACACCTATCTGCAATGTTATTTTTGGTTCTGTAAACCGCCGGCCAGTTATTAAAATTTTCCTTGGCAAATTTAAACTCACGATGGCATTTGTGCTTATTTCGTGCCAATAACTGACTATATCTATTCACACTGAAATAGAAAACGTACCTCCCAGGTTTTAAATGCTTACATGTTCAAATAAACTATCCCAAAGAACTATGGACATCCAAATTCTAACAGAAAATTCATACAAAACAATTTAGATGAAAAGTTCACTTTACTTTAGTAAAGAAGAAAAGCGCACACACCTCAGAACTTAACAGCAAATGAGACTCTCAAAAAGAAAAGCAGTGTT
This sequence comes from Dorcus hopei, assembly GCA_033060865.1. NCBI lineage: Eukaryota > Metazoa > Arthropoda > Insecta > Coleoptera > Lucanidae > Dorcus > Dorcus hopei. The sequence continues at coordinate 6,455,101 of JAUPFK010000013.1, forward strand.
AAAGAAAGATAGCCAATAAAGGTAATAAGAGAAATCGAAGAAAAAAATGGGCAAAAGGGCCGAAAACTGGTTCGGTACGATTTTGGAACATTGATCTAAATCAGTCTTTCTCAAAGTGGGCGATAACGCCCCCTTGTGGCTTGTGTGAGCTTGGTGCGTGTTTCATCACCACTGTGTACGTTTAAATGAATAGGTTACATTTATAGTGGATTGAATATAATAATCAACTAAAATAATTTGGTGCTACTGTAGTGTGCGGTCTACCTGCGAATCTGAGGTCTACCTATTATAAAGTGCGTTCTACTCTCAAAATATATTTGAAAAACATGCTAATCTCTAATTTGACCCTATTTGTTTGTGACGAAGTAATTAAAGGATTTACTTGTTTCGGTATAAATGTTTTTCTATGAAAGTAATTTGTTTTTGTTTGCATGTTTCGGGCAGAACAATTAAAAAATGGGCATAAGGGCCAAAAACTGGTTCGGTACGATTTTGGAACATTGATCTAAATCAGTCTTTCTCAAAGTGGGCGATAACGCCCCCTTGTGGGCGCTAGAGGCCTACAGGGGGGCGGTAAAGGGCACAGAGAAATTTGGGGGAAACAAGATAAGACTCATATATGGCAAGATATAATTTAACTAAAGATATTAAAATAATGATTGCGATTGTGATTTTTAAGATGTGGTAAAGTTAAAAATTTTAGGGGGCGCTAGAAAATTATTGATTCTGAAAGTGGGCGGTAGACGTAATTAGTTTGAGAACCTATAATCTAAATGGTACTTTTATCGTGTTCTTGAAAAACTTTTGTTTCTTTAAGAATTCGTAACTTTTCATTTTGTTTGCTTGTAAAATTATTGACTTTGTTAACAAAAAATTTATTATTGCTATTGAGATTTATACCGTGAGTTCTTTTTATCTCTGAACATACAAAAATATTCCTATGTTCAGTTTAAAAAAAACGAGTCAATGCTTTGCAGGATATGGAAGCAATCTTCTAGCAATCTTCAACAAAATAAATGTGCTGTCAGTGTTAGTTATGAAATGTTATGAGTTATATCCCGAAATCTTAAGAGCGATCTTTCCATTTCAGTATAGGGCGTTTTCAATGCATTTTTACGAAACGGAATTGCATGTAGCACCTTTATTATGAAAGATAACCCGGAAAGAAAATAACGTACTTCCTTAAGAAATGATGAACTATAAAACGTCTGTTTTAAAAAATCAATATTGTCTGTCAATTAATAGATATTAATGAAGATCTTTCAGCATTTTTTAGATCAACTTTAATATTTTTTTTCTGGCACTTCTTGTTAAAATAATAAAAATGTAAAACAGACGTTTTGTAGAGCAGACCTTTCTCTATAAATACGTAAATTATTATGTATTTTGATAAAACAACGTGTTAGCTGCATCGAATTCCGCAAACAATATAAATTCGTCAAATTTGAAGGAACTGAAAGTCGAACCAATCCCCTCTCCTTTCTAGGAGTGACGAGTATAAACGTAGTATTGAAGTGACACAGAAACAGTAATAAATTAATGGGATCCAAGTTTAAGCCTGTTGCAGACGATGCATAGTAACTGGCGCGAGTACTAACGATTAGTACTTGCGCCAGCGTTCATACGTTGGTACCCACTTGCACCTTGCCTTGCACAGTGTTAGTTCATAGTAGACAGCCCTGGAACTTCTCGCAGGCAGGTCTGCAGACAAAAATGAACTTGTGCCAGTAACGACAACGTCATGTTCGTCGTGTTCGAACGATGCGAAGTAAGAGAAAATGTGGTTAGCATGGGATGAAAGCAGCGGAGTGGGGCTAACTGGCGCAAGGACCAAAGCGAGTAAAACTAAGCAACTTGCACTCGCACATTCACTAAGTAAAAACTGTTCACAAGCTCAAATTTGATGCACAGTAATAGTACTCGCGCCAGTTTATGTGCATCGTCTGCAACAAGCTTTACAGGCAAACTTGGGGCATGTTATGTTTACAGAGGTATATAAAAAATTTCATATTCGTTATCGAGAAACTTTCAAACGTGGTTTAAAAAGCACCTACTTTACTACAAATTTATAAATGTTTTACGAAATCTCATTGTAGGTGTTACTGAATTTCTTAATTTTGTGTTCTGAAAAAGGACAGACTAATTAATTCGTACAGTAATAGACAGGGTGATCAAAGCTGCGAAGTCGTAAAATGAGCACAAATGAACTGTTTTTACTCTGGATTACAGTCATGATCTGAAAAAAATTATTGCTCATCGCGTTCTCAGAATACTTACAATTAAAAAAATCGACGTTTACTAAGAGTCTGAATTTTTAATAAAAGAATAAGCAATTGCACTGCCACTTGTAAAAATATTTGTACAACCATATTTTTTTAAATAGTAATGTAGTAAACAATTTAAGTAGCGACATCTTGCAATCGCTTTTTGACCTAACATCGCAGTAGGATTGACAAATTGAAGCTAGTTCGCCACATAATAAGTCATCCCATGCGAGGCGGCCATGCTTGCTGTCAAAGCATATGAGAATTTTAGAAAAATTGTGTGGAAATCGGTTTTGATTACAGCAGATTCCTCGAGCAGGCTCTGTACAGCTGTTTCAGGCCTAGTTGGGCCTTCATCAGCAGAACCGTAGCTCGAGAAATCCACTGCAAACCAAACTTATATGTCCAGGTTATTCGCCCATGCGATGTGAAAGTAATAAACAATTTAAGTAGCGACATCTTGCAATCGCTTTTTGACCTAACATCGCAGTAGGATTGACAAATTGAAGCTAGAATTGTGTGCAATTTTTCTAAAATTCTCATATGCTTTGACAGCAAGCATGGCCGCCTCGCATGGGATGACTTATTATGTGGCGAACTGGCTTCAATTTGTCAATCCTACTGCGATGTTAGGTCAAAAAGCGATTGCAAGATGTCGCTAGTTAAATTGTTTATTACTTTCACATCGCATGGGCGAATAACCTGCACATATCGGTTTGGTTTGCAGTGGATTTCTCGAGCTACGGTTCTGCTGATGAATGCCCAACTAGGCCTAAAACAGCTGTACAGAGCCTGCTCGAGGAATCTGCTGTAATCAAAACCGATTTGCACACAATTTTTCTAGTAATGTAGTAATTTTTGTAATTCATTAGGTAGAGATTTTCTTTCTCTTTACTGCGACATCACCATTTCTAAAATATGCTTACAGTGTGTCTCCAGATGAACTGAGAAGAGGAAAAATTTTTTTATTTTCAAATTTAGACAAAAATGTTATTCTTTATAAAAGTTTTTGCTTGTTCGAAAACCATTAATTTTTAAACAAACCAGATATTGTTTTTCTTGAAATAAGAATTAAAATTATGGAAAAATATTTACAGTCGCGTCCCTATAACTCGAACCTTCACAACTACAAATTTTTTGTAAGTCGAGGTTTACTGATGTTCTTGTACATTTTGTACAATTGAAATCTCTTTCTTTAACTCAAAATTTCTATAACTCGAAGTAATTTTCCGATCCCTTGAAATTCGAATTAAGAAGGTTCGACTGTAGTTTATTCGACTTGTAACCAACACCCCAATTTCAACAGATGTTTCAACTGTGTACAAAAATTCTTTATAAACATTAATAACAACATTGTCCTCATTTTTGTTTTAAAATTGAAACATCGTTCTCCAAATTACTAGCGTAAAATACTCTCACAAAAAGAGTCCAATGGATTCAAATTCGGTTAAGGAGCTGGCCAGTTTACAACCAATCCATTTATTTGGAAAATGTTCCTCCAAAATATTTCTTACAGTATTGTAAAATTGGCATGATAGAATGGGCAAGACATCCATCTTGTTGAAAAAAATAATTGACCATTTTGTCTTCGTCTCTTAACTGACTAACATTTGCGATAAGAGATGCCGTGATTTTATTAATTAATTCATTAAATTATTGCTCATCGCGTTCTCAGAATACTTACAATTAAAAAAATCGACGTTTACTAAGAGTCTGAATTTTTAATAAAAGAATAAGCAATTGCACTGCCACTTGTAAAAATATTTGTACAACCATATTTTTTTAAATAGTAATGTAGTAAACAATTTAAGTAGCGACATCTTGCAATCGCTTTTTGACCTAACATCGCAGTAGGATTGACAAATTGAAGCTATAGTCCATTTTTCCTGCAGAGAATAATACAGGTTCACATAGCTAAAATATCTACTAACTCAGCAGGAATTAAGTTAGGAAACTGTAACACATTTTGTCTAAATTCGTGAAATATACCCGATTGCGAAGTATGCTATGAGTATGCATTTGAATGCCTGTGAAAATTAAAATGTAAACAATACCTCCTGTAGGAGCCATATCTGGTTGTTATACTTAACTTAAACAAATACTACGAGTGAAATGAACTTAACAAGTGTAGTAATGAACGGCTAGAACGCTGGAAACTCAACAAATACTGTGCGAAGACGATACTGTGGACGATACAAAGTAATCTGTCAAAGATGACAAATATATTAACTGACATTTACATTCCTGCTATCCTGCTATGGAATCCGGCACAATTTTTTCGCATCCGTTTGTCCTTTGTGAATAAGACCGGTAAACGACCAATCAAATGTAAGTATTTTGAAATTCCCGCCAACCCATTATTCTCTGCAAGAAAAATGAACTATAGTTCGCCACATAATAAGTCATCCCATGCGAGGCGGCCATGCTTGCTGTCAAAGCATATGAGAATTTTAGAAAAATTGTGTGCAAATCGGTTTTGATTACAGCAGATTCCTCGAGCAGGCTCTGTACAGCTGTTTCAGGCCTAGTTGGGCCTTCATCAGCAGAACCGTAGCTCGAGAAATCCACTGCAAACCAAACTTATATGTCCAGGTTATTCGCCCATGCGATGTGAAAAGAATAAACAATTTAAGTAGCGACATCTTGCAATCGCTTTTTAACCTAACATCGCAGTAGGATTGACAAATTGAAACTAGTTCGCCACATAATAAGTCATCCCATGCGAGGCGGCCGTGCTTGCTGTCAAAGCATATGAGAATTTTAGAAAAATTGTGTGCAAATCGGTTTTGATTACAGCAGATTCCTCGAGCAGGCTCTGTACAGCTGTTTCAGGCCTAGTTGGGCCTTCATCAGCAAAACCGTAGCTCGAGAAATCCACTGCAAACCAAACCGATATGTCCAGGTCATTTGCCCATGCGATGTGAAAGTAATAAACAATTTAAGTAGCGACATCTTGCAATCGCTTTTTGACCTAACATCGCAGTAGGATTGACAACTTGAAGCTAGTTCGCCACATAATAAGTCATCCCATGCGAGGCGGCCATGCTTGCTGTCAAAGCATATGAGAATTTTAGAAAAATTGTGTGGAAATCGGTTTTGATTACAGCAGATTCCTCGAGCAGGCTCTGTACAGCTGTTTCAGGCCTAGTTGGGCCTTCATCAGCAGAACCGTAGCTCGAGAAATCCACTGCAAACCAAACTTATATGTCCAGGTTATTCGCCCATGCGATGTGAAAGTAATAAACAATTTAAGTAGCGACATCTTGCAATCGCTTTTTGACCTAACATCGCAGTAGGATTGACAAATTGAAGCTAGAATTGTGTGCAATTTTTCTAAAATTCTCATATGCTTTGACAGCAAGCATGGCCGCCTCGCATGGGATGACTTATTATGTGGCGAACTGGCTTCAATTTGTCAATCCTACTGCGATGTTAGGTCAAAAAGCGATTGCAAGATGTCGCTAGTTAAATTGTTTATTACTTTCACATCGCATGGGCGAATAACCTGCACATATCGGTTTGGTTTGCAGTGGATTTCTCGAGCTACGGTTCTGCTGATGAATGCCCAACTAGGCCTAAAACAGCTGTACAGAGCCTGCTCGAGGAATCTGCTGTAATCAAAACCGATTTGCACACAATTTTTCTAGTAATGTAGTAATTTTTGTAATTCATTAGGTAGAGATTTTCTTTCTCTTTACTGCGACATCACCATTTCTAAAATATGCTTACAGTGTGTCTCCAGATGAACTGAGAAGAGGAAAAATTTTTTTATTTTCAAATTTAGACAAAAATGTTATTCTTTATAAAAGTTTTTGCTTGTTCGAAAACCATTAATTTTTAAACAAACCAGATATTGTTTTTCTTGAAATAAGAATTAAAATTATGGAAAAATATTTACAGTCGCGTCCCTATAACTCGAACCTTCACAACTACAAATTTTTTGTAAGTCGAGGTTTACTGATGTTCTTGTACATTTTGTACAATTGAAATCTCTTTCTTTAACTCAAAATTTCTATAACTCGAAGTAATTTTCCGATCCCTTGAAATTCGAATTAAGAAGGTTCGACTGTAGTTTATTCGACTTGTAACCAACACCCCAATTTCAACAGATGTTTCAACTGTGTACAAAAATTCTTTATAAACATTAATAACAACATTGTCCTCATTTTTGTTTTAAAATTGAAACATCGTTCTCCAAATTACTAGCGTAAAATACTCTCACAAAAAGAGTCCAATGGATTCAAATTCGGTTAAGGAGCTGGCCAGTTTACAACCAATCCATTTATTTGGAAAATGTTCCTCCAAAATATTTCTTACAGTATTGTAAAATTGGCATGATAGAATGGGCAAGACATCCATCTTGTTGAAAAAAATAATTGACCATTTTGTCTTCGTCTCTTAACTGACTAACATTTGCGATAAGAGATGCCGTGATTTTATTAATTAATTCATTACCGAACAAATTTTTCGCTTTAAAGTGACGGGCCACTGCGCGCGAAACTAAGCTGAGCTAAGCGAAACTAAGTTTTTTGAAAATTAGATCCAACGTAATCTTACGCGGACGAGGCAACCGAGCGAAGATAAACATTGTTTTATACCTTTGCTATCCTAACTTCGCTTCCCTTAGCTTTAGTTGCCACGTTCGCGTAAGATTACGTTGGATCTAATTTTCAAAAAACTTACTTTCGCTTATCTTAGTTTCGCGTTCAGTGGCCGCCTGCTTTTAAATTTTTAGAATTTTCTCCTATATTTTACTTAAGAAAAACAATTTCTGGATTTTGTTCAGAAAATTAATGGTTTTCGAACAAGCAAAAACTTTTATAAAGAATAATATTTTTCTCTAAAGTTGAAAATAGAAAAGTTTTTCCTCTTCTTTAGTCCATCTGGGAACACACTGTATGTATAACGAAATAATTTAAAAAAAAACATTATTAAATAAGTAGGCCAAGTTCATTTATAAAAACAAGTTGCTTAAATAATTGACAAACGACATCTATCTAATATGCAAGTAAACAACAAATAAATGAAATAAAGCATCAATTTTAGCTATTTCTTTGGAATTTATATTAGTTAAAATGAATAGTCTTATACATTTCGTAACAACATTTTTTGAGTTTGTGTACAATATAATAATATAATTGCAAAAATCATTTTCTCATGAGTGGGTTATATTCAAAATCAAGTAAAAATCGAAATAATTGACAAAAAATTATATCTATCTATGCACGTAAACAACAAAGAAATGAAAGAAAGCGATTTTAATTTATTTAAAATGAACAATATTATAGAAAATGATAGATATTATAAAATAAGTATACAGAATGGTGATAAACTCCGACCCAAGCTCATAATTTGTTTATTGATTGTTTTCTTTTTTGCAACATCCTGAAACAGGTAAATTTTTTATTTTATAAAAACACGTTTCAGTGCAACAAACTTTTCTCGATCGGCATTTGTTTTTCCGCTCTGATGTCATCATTAATTTTTTTTTAATGGCAAACTAAATTCTTTTTAAAGAAGGACATCAAAGTATGCATGAAAAATTAGGGTTACCATTAAAAAAGAATTAATGATGACGTTACAGCGGACAAACAAATGACGATCAATAAAATACTAAAATGTATCCTTAAAATTATAAATTTACCTTTTTCGAAATTTTGCAAAATTTTTTTTAAATAAACAAATTAAGAGCTTGGTGCGTGTTTCATCACCACTGTGTACGTTTAAATGAATAGGTTACATTTATGGTGGATTGAATATAATAATCAACTAAAATAATTTGGTGCTACTGTAGTCGGCGATACCCAACTCGGCATAGGATACAGGTATACGGATTAAGAATAGCCCAGCTCGGCACAGAGCTAAAGAGGTCCACTTTTATGGCACATAGTCCCAACTCGGCGCATAGTCTTCTTCGAACTCTTAATCTTTTGGAGGTATAGATTTTTCCCCGATGATTTATAAGGGTTTAGTAAATGAAAAAAAAAAAAGAAAAAAATTGAAAATAACTTATAAATTATTTCTTAGAACTATAATTTATTTACAAACAAATACATACATTGTAAAGAATATATCGCTACATAAGTGGTCGTACAATTTACAATAGCTGACAATTACTGAACGTAATTATAATAATAAGATAATATTTTCACATATTCAAGTCTACTTAAAGTGTTTCTTTCGTACTCTTCAACTCTCTTACTTATAAACTCATGTTTTTTCTTACTCGCTGCGTTTTGAAATTTGTAAGTTGTACTAACACTGTTACACTTTATGTAAGTTTCTGTCTGAACACCTACAATTGCATCTAAAAAAATATAAATAGATGGATGAGTGTTATACATGGAACTGTTAAAATGCGAATGAAACGCTTCACAAGCATTTGTTTTATTAAAGCGGCAGAAGCATCCGCCCAAGTATGGGACGGAAATTTTGAATCGTCTATCAAATATGTTTCTAATAGATAATCGGAAAATTTTTCTAACCGGTTGTCTTCTGGTTTAATTGCGTACAAATCTAGAAAATAACAATCTTCTACATCGCTTAACCACTTAACAATAATGTAACCACTGTCCAATTTCAGATGTTTTGTCTTTGTATACTCTTGAGTTAAACCTAATTTTTGAATATAGCGATACCACACTTGAGTTAAGTGGAACCTGCAGCCAGTAACTTCTTAATTTTGCCAAACTTGTGTAATAGCGCTGTGGATCGCAACTTCTAAGTCGACCACAAATTCTTGAGGAAGAAACTGTAAACTTAAGTTTTCACAATAATCTTTGATTTTTGACATGCATAACTCATAAGTACTTTGAGTTTTATCTTTTAATAAACAAAAAACTAGGGGAATATAGTGTCCGTTTAAGAAACCATGTATGGTAAACAACTGTTTAAAAAATTTGGTGCAATGTGCAAAAGTTCCATCCATATAAATAATTCTAGAACTGCACAACACCTTTAAATTACTGTTGCAAATAAAAATTACCATGTTTTCCAGGGAGTCATTAACTAACAAAAACTCTTCATTTCTGTGTGTTTTAGGTTTCAGTTTGTCTAAGGCTTCATGAACTTCTGAAATACATTTTGGTAAAGTTGGCAATAATTTCCTACGGGCATAATACAACGAATGTCATTTCTAGTTAGATCTGTTGTCCAAGTGGGGTCCTTAATAAGTTCCGCTCTAATTATCTTTGAAGGTTTTTCTGAGATATCACTTGTAGCTTTTCTCTTTGTAGCGACATTTAAACATTGTCTTTGCAAAATATTTTTTTCATACGACTGATGGTTATGATTTTCATTTGCGGCCGTAATAATTCGGTTATTTGATTCACCTATCGTATGTACGTACGCTTTGCACTTGTCCTGAATACACCTCTATTTGGTTTCTCCAGAAGCCATTTTCCTGTTGTGTTGTTTAAATTTAAAACAGTTAAGAACTAAGAGTGTTTTTCCTCTTTGGCTGATCACTTCACTTATTGTCGAAGAATCACTTGGACTTGTCATGTTTGAATTATTTACTTGCACAAATTCTAGTAGCATGAGATGGCAGTGAATTATCAAACAAAACTAATAGTTGAAATAAAATGCATGTTCTTTTATTTGCCCCCTCCCCCCGTCATATTTCTATAATCCTTTTCTAGAATTCTAAATTCACTCCGATATTTTTTCTTAATTATATGTTAATAAGTTTCTTAGAATATGTATTCACTTGGATTATTTCTAAATTTCTACCTGGTATGGTTTGTGCCGAGATGGGCACTTCAAAGGGATCATTATAAACCATGTTCAGATTATCAGATTATTTTGTGCCGAGTTGGGTGATGCCCACTGTAGTGGGGAGGTCTACTTGCGAATCTGAGGTCCACCTATTATAAAGTGCGTTCTACTCTCAAAATATATTTGAAAAACATGCTAATCTCTAATTTGACCCTATTTGTTTGTGATGAAGTAATTAAAGGATTTACTTGTTTCGGTATAAATGTTTTTCTATAAAAGTAATTTGTTTTTGTTTGCATGTTTCGGGCAGAACAATTAGAAACATGCAAGTAGACCGCATAGTATATTGACGGAATTTTTCATTTTTTTACCAAGTCTTGCTATGAAATTTGAGCCGCATGTCTTAGCTTGACTGTAAAATATCCTAAAACAGAGCTAGGGTTGATAAAGAAAATTAAAAAATCACCTGGTATTAGAAACAAGCAGGTAGACCGCATACTACATTAGAAACATACAAGTAGACCGCACACTACAGTAGAAACATGCAGGTAGACTGCACACTACAGTAGCACCAATAATTTTCTAATATTGTTTATTTGTCGGAGTACAATTTGGGAGTCTCTCGATGAAAATAAAATGTACAGAATAAGCACGAGACGGAATATTGTTCGTTCTAATTGATATAAATTCAAAGGAAATTGCTAACGTGAAGCTTTCTCTCATTTATTTGTTTATGTGTACAGCTGGAATAATAAGAAAAAGTAATAGTGGACATTTTATTTGTGCTTTCCCAAGCAAAAAATTATTTACGACAATCCGGATTCACTTTCAAATGGCAAGATTTGGATGCATTCGACGTTCATAGTTTTTAAGGAGATGGGTACGACGTCCTGTAAGTTCTCTGTAAGCGTCATGATTAATTATTGCGACTGTACATTACTTAGGCATAAATTGTGAATTATTAAGACAACTTGATTTTTCGCATAAACAAAGCCTAGGTACATTTTGAAAATAATATTTTTAAATTATTTTTTTATTAGAAATTCAGAATCAACATGAAAATCAGAGAATCTTTGCTAATTTAACCGAATTTCAATCTTAAAATTAGCAATGTTGAGCAATTCAAATTGAATACCCGATATACTAATACTACCGTCTTTTTCTCTTACATCCTTGCTTGCTTCTTTCATAATCGCATACTTAACAACATATTTATGACTTAATGAATAGCATGTCGACAACGAGATAACAAGGGCGGAACACTCGGTCCTTGTTAGATTTCACTTCCCCTATTAGTTTTGTAGTGGGAGAAAAGGTTTTAAGGGGAATACAAAAACCGCGGCTTCTCGAACGGAAAGATCGCTCTTAAGAAAATCTTTGTAAGTATAAGTTAATTGCTTAGCACATTGTTTAAAACGTGAAAGAGAACATTTCGAACATTTATTACAGTGTTTTTGTTAATAAACTAAATCTTAAAATTACTTTACTGAAACTAGTTTTGTTTCATCATAGGTAACTGTTATACCTTTGCAATGCATTGACTCGATTTTTTTTTTTTTTTTTTTAACTGAACATAGGAATATTTACTTTGTATGTTTAAAGTTAAAAAAAACGGTATGTTCTTAAGGGGTACGAATTAGGCAAGTTTACCCTAATAAGGGACAGCAAGAAGCAGAAATTATAGCCAGGCTTGAGAATGTTTCACGATTATTTCATTCAATAAAAAACACATTTGTCCTGAAGAAGGAAATATCACGAAAAACAAAAATGAGCGTATTCAAAGCTATATTTGTGCCAATTCTAATTTTTTGCTGTGAAAATAACAAGTAAGATACAGAGTTTAGAAATGAAGTAACTAAGAGGAGTTTTAGGAATAACGAGAATGGACAGAATTAGAAATGCGAAAGTGAGAGAAGAATTAGAAGTAGCACCAGTACTAGAAAAAATAGAGAAAAGTCAAATAAGATGGTATGGACACCTTAGAAGTATGAATACGAACAGGCCGGTCAAGCTAATTTAGGAAGCAAGAGTTGAGGGAAAGAGGCACAGAGGAAGGCCAATTAAAATATGGAGCAACAATGTTAAAGAGATTTTGCGAAAAAGAGGAATAACAAGCAAAGGTGCTGGCACTTGAATTGGAGCGAATTTGTTTATGGAAGAAAGGAGTAGTAAAATGTAATATAAGTGGAGTACATACATATACTGGGTGTCCGGGAAAGAATGGACCATACTTCAAGGGTGGCTTCTTTGGATCAAAATAAATCGATTTAGATCAATTTATCTTGGTACAATTTTGCTTCATTAAAAAGTTATGGCATTTCAAAGATAATTTTTTTATATCAATATTTGGTATTTAGAGGTTTCTTGTACTGCTGAATCTGAATATCTGCTTATTTTTAACGTAACGTATAGAGGGCGCTCTAGAGACCCTGACATTCTCTTGTTTATTGTCGTACTTTTTTTTATGTGAATATTTTTAAAATATGTTTCGTTTTCTCGAAAAAAGGCATAGTTATCACATGTCTCTAAAGTACACCAGTTTTGAGAAAAATGGCTTTGAATGTGAAAATGTTGAATACTTACTACACCAGTAACGCTAGTGCAGGATGAAAAGACAATTACCCAAAGTTGCACTACATCGTAATTTAGTTAAAATTGAAAAAAATTTACAATTCCACATTTAAATCAACGATATATTACTTATTATGTTTGCTATTGCCGCATATTTCACTCATAGTTTAACTTTCAACTCCAGATTACTCCCATAGTAACAATTATAAAAACAGTTGTTCCCATGGAAATAAAGTGAAGATTAAAGTTAAACTGTAACTAAAATACGGGTCTATATCACGGTCCGTAAACTATAACGGTTACCTCATGTCGGCAGTTTGTGACGTCAGCTATAGACCAGTCAAAGCCTGCTTGTTGAAGTTAAAAGCAGATTTGATCAGTTGTCAAAAGGAAAATGACACTAAAAATCATACCTGTTGAAGGTGAAGCATTTGAATGGTCAGTTGCACCAAACTCTTAAGCTGAGCTTAAATTTGAGATTACCCAACATTGTGTAAGTCATATTTTAAGTCTAAAGTGACGCATAAAGTTAAGTTGAGCATAAATGTTTGATGCACGTGCAAAAACACGGCCGTGCGAAAAGACGGACGTGCCAACAGACGGACGTGTGAAAAGACGACCGTCAAAAACTGAGTCGGATGCATGGTTGTTGTCTTTAACACAAGCATTCGAACTTCATCCGGGGTTCGACCATATTCCGCATACGATTGAGATGGAAAATACACGCAAAAAAATTATTGCATTTGCAATAATACGCCACCGTAAAAAAACAAAACAACACAGATGTATATGGGTTCACCCTTTACTGGAAAATCGTTTTCAGTTAGGGGCCTTTAATGTGCTTTTTGGAAAGTTAAGAGAAGACGAGAATAAATTAAAGTTCTAAAATCTATTTACATACAAATTTCAGTGGACAAGAGTTGACTCTAATTATTAGTTTAATTATTTAAAAAATAGGTGCAATGACTTTTTTTCAATTTAAATAATATTCCCGAAAATTTATTTTTGACATATTCATAGTTTTGAGGCAGTTATTCATTTTATTTAAATTTTTAAAACAGCGTTATTGTTATTATTATTACCTATTTCCGAGCGTGTTTTATTGCGACAAAGAAGAATCACCTAGTATACCGATGAAAAACAAAAAACAAGTCGACTGTAGTTTGCCGACGCGACGGGAAGCATTGCAAAAAAATTATTGCGATTGCGTTATAAAGAAATTTGTTTTATGCTATTGAGAAGATAGTGTAGATAGATCATCGTTATTAAACGCACGGCCGTCGAAAAAGACGGACGTACGAGGCACGGCTCAATGTGAAGAGTTACGTGCTTACCAATGCAACGCTAAATAATGCCCGTGCACGGATGTTATTTAGCAGGTCATTGGAAGGCGTGTGTCTCTTCACATTGCGCCGTGAATTGCACGGCCGTGTTTTCGCACGGCCGTGCGTTTTGACGGCTAGTCTGAAAGCAGCCTACGTCCGTCTTTTTCGACGGCTGTGCATTTACACAGACGATTCTAGCAGGACATTGGAAGGTATGTGCTTCTTCAGACAGTGAAGACGCACGGACGAGTTGTAGCAGGAGCCCGGGTGTTCCTGCTACAATTTGGACGGGTACGGCCGTGAGTTGAATATACAGGCTATTTTTCTAACTGTGATCATTGAGATTTACATCACAAAATCTTCTAAGCGGACACTAAATCGCGCAAATATACACTTTACGTTTCGCAGTCGTTCGACTGCTTCGTCAGAAGTGAAAATTTTATATTACGAGTCTAATATTTTCAAAAGACGTTTTATTGAAATGTGTAAAATAAAAATGTCGTCGAATTCTATTAATAAACGTACTGATTTTGCAAATTTAAACGATACATTTTGTAGTTTTCTCGATTCCTTAAATAGAACATAGATCTGTCAATTTTTTAACATTTGTAATGTTCAAATTATTTTTAGATTAAAAAATAAATATAATATACATTAAAAAAAAAATCAAGTTACTTTTTCAGTTTCCGTTGACAACGTTGTTTATTTTGACAACATAATTTTCACTTCTGACGAAGCAGTCGAACGACTGCGAAACGTAAAGTGTATATTTGCGCGATTTAGTGTCCGCTTAGAAGATTTTGTGATACAAATTTCATCGGACAAGAACCAACTGTAAATATGAATATGTCAAAAATAAATTTTCGGGAATATTATTTAAATTGAAAATAAGTGATGCAACTATTTTTTAAATAATTAAACTAACAAGTGGAGTCAACTCTTGTCCACTGAAATTTGTAAGTAAATAGATTTTAGAACTTTAATTTATTCTCGTCATCTCTTAACTTTCCAAAAAGCACATTAAAGGCCCCTAACTGAAAACGATTTTCCAGTAAAGGGTGAACCCATATACATCTGTGTTGTTTTGCTTTTTTACGATGGCGTATTATTGCAAATGCAATAATTTTTTTGCGTGTATTTTCCATCTCAATCGTATACGGAATATGGTCGAACCCTGGATGAAATTCGAATGCTCGTGTTAAAGACAACAACCATGCACCCGACTCAGTTTTTGACGGTCGACTTTTTGCCCGTCCGTCTGTTCGTACGTCCGTCTTTTCGCACATTTTGACGGCTAGTCTGAAAGCGGCCTAAGTACACGTGAGACAGTTTTGTCTCGGTGTGCGCGGTACCATTGAATAAACAGAGCTACCCGACAGTCTGTAAACAAAATTGTCGGCGGTTCAATAAACAGCTCGTAGACTGTTCTGTCTTGCCCCTGACTTAACTGGCAGTGTGCGTACTTTCATTCATTCAACGTATCCGCCAGACCAGACAAAAAGTCTGCAGTGTGCGCCTGGTCTTACTGTTTACGTTCTCAGTCCCGGATAATTGTAGACTAGTCTTTACTCTCATTAATAAAAAATAAATAGTAATATGGTTTAAAAATTCGTTTTAATACAAATCTTCTGACAGTTAGAGAAAATTCCTGGAATCCGGTGTGCAATCTGAACTTGTACTAATAGTAAACACAAAAAGATTTTCATCGTACATCGTTAATATTGATGTGACAATAATGCAAAAATCAATCTAACATCGATTATTCGTATAAAAAAGGGCCGTGAATAGATTTAAATTGCCCATCTGATCGTGAGTGACATTTTACCGTATTTATTATTATCACTGACTGAAATTTACCAGGCAACTTATAACTTTAACTTTAGTAACCATGGAAATGGCGAGTAAGGTCTATCGGTGACGTTGTGTTGCTGTTGGTTACAGGACGGATGAGGCAACCGTTATAGTTTACAGACCGTGGGTCTATATGCCTAATTCAATGTAGACCTAAAACAGTAATATTCAGCATTATTATATTCAAAGCCATTTTCCTCAAAACTGGTATACTTTAGCGACATGTAACAAGTATACCTTTTTTAAAGTAAATTAAAAGTTCTTTCAAGAAAATGATAATTTTAAAAATATAATTTTAAAAATATTCACGTTAAAAAAAGTACAGCAATAAACAAAGGAACATCAGGATCTCGAGAGCGCCCCGCCCTCTACATGTTACGTTAAAAATAGGAAGATATTCAGATTCAGCAGTACAAGAAACCTTTAAATACCAAATTACAATTAAATATCTCCAAAAATGAACGAGTTTTGCTAAAATATTGAAATAAAAAAATTATCTTTGAAAGGCCATAACTTTTTAATGAAGCAAAATTATACTAAGATAAATAGATCTATATCGATTTGTTTTGACCCAAAGAAGCAACCCTTGAAGTATGGCCCATTCTTTACCGGACACCCAGTATACATAGTTAGGTAACGAAATGAAATTGTACCTTACACCTTCGGGTTTTATAAGGTTAAGATTATATACTGGGTGTTTCATTGAAGGTGTATCAAACTTGGTATGCGGATAGACGTCGGGAGAAGAAGTAAGAGTTTCTTTGTAAATTTTTCTGTGTAATGAATAAATTTAGAGAAAATCGAAGGGAAAGCAAAGTGCATATTTTTAGGATGGATTGTAAATGAGAATGAATGGATTGTTTATTGCCTCTAGAATATCACCTCAGCTAATTCGGCAAAACACATTTAAAACATCGTGGTTGTTGGCAGTCAATAAAAATAATAATTAGTCGTTTATTTAAGTTTAAATATCTACGCGATTTCACATCGCTGCTGCATTCAACGTTTGGCAATGTTGAATGACCGAGCCAGTCTTTCGGTCAAGGGCAAAACAAAATCTAGTCATAAATTTCTTCGCTGTTTATGGATTTATTGCCCCTCTGCAGTTGTGTGCCATTCATAATGCAGTTTAGATCGCCGGTTTCGTTTCACGATTCCGCGCGCTACAGTATTTCAAAAAACATCGATTCCGAATTATGCAAATTTCAACTTGCTCCGATTAAAATTTTTTTATTAAGATATTTTGCCTGAAATAATGTCAGAAACGTGAGCCTCAAGTTTGATGCAACTTCAATGAAGCACCCTGTATAACACCAACGGCTTTTCGAGTTATTCGATGTTGTTTAAAAATTTAATACAATTTCCCACGTTTGTTTTGTTTTAGATATTTGACAATTATTTTAAATCAGAAAAGTTTTTACATCAGCAACCAGACAAGCGAATGACGTCGACAGAAAAGACTTTGGGATGACCATTTTTGAAAATACAAATTAAATTTGCCTTTTTTAACGTGAACGCACTGTATATTATGAATTTTTAATTCTATCGGGCCTTCCCTGTTTCTTTTGTTTTTAACATCATTAGATTAAATCACGTGTCCCATTCCAGGTCAAATACCAACGGTTTTCGAGTTTTCGAGAGCTCCGACATGCTAAGCGTGTTAAAGTCTGATAAGCCGATTGAGCTGTGGTAGCTATGCAACAAGGGCGAATCCCACCCCGTCTCACCACCGCTCACCCATCCCCGGCGACAATAGAATACGAGCAGAAAAAAAAACATGTCACAGTCTTTGCTTAATTTACGAGAGTCTTAATATCCACCGACGACGATCGATGTGCTCGTTTCAATTAAATTCTATGGAGTGATTTAAAAAAAAATGATACTTATTTTTGATCACTCTCTAGATTAAGTATATTAAAGAGATAAGACAGAAGCATGCTTACAGTAATGGTTATCATCGTGTGTGATTTTTAGATGCGAAGGTCCATTGCACCTTTGATGTCACTCGATGCATAATTTACACGCACGCACAGATTCATCCGAGGTCACATTTTTGCACTCGCTCGGTTTATATTTAGACCTAATATTTACGGCACTTCCGGGATATATCTGGTCACCAAAATTCTTCGACGGGGAACGTACCTAAGGTGCAAAAAACGTATCGAAACTCAAATCGGACGCGGCCCCGAAATAAATCCAAAAAAGAACTAAAAAAATATTTGATCACCCTATACATCACACGACGAAGATGTTTCCTACACTAACGTCTTTGTGTTACGTAAACAATACCGTACCGGAATATTAATCGAATATCAAATTTCCATTTGAGTTAAATAGCAGCCATCACCTGCCGTTTAAGAGACATAATCAATTGTGTCTCTTGATAATATTGCTGGAATGGTTTTAACTGTCAGCATAAATTACAGTTCGCGCGAATAATTACATCGGATATTGCTCCGATGCACAGTGAATAATTCTCCCGCTCTCCATTAATAATATTCTCGTCACAATGGAGTAATAAATACAGCGAGTTTTTAACTCCGGAAGTCCGGAATGATGCAAGTGCAAAATGACCAGATCATCAAGATATTATCCTTGATGTGGCAACGTCTCATGTAATTAAAATATTATCTTGTTATATTCGAGAGATTCACGTTTTGTATTTACTTCTTAAAGCTTAAACATCAGAAGAAAAACAGCCAGTAAGTCGGCCACAGCCGCAAAAATATATAACGTACCAGGACAATACATTAGAAATGTCAGAGCCAGCAACAAGAGAGATGATTATTAAAAACAAACGAAACCACTTAAAAGAATTATTATTTAGTATTTCCAGAGGCATCGTGCGTCAACATGGAGATTTGGAGAAAAGAAACTGTCAGGATTTAGATCTTCTAAGCTTGTGAAGAGGAGAAAACATCTAGTACGTAGGTCCCAGTTGCAATAAACAATATAAAATTGAGTAATGAGAAGTGACAACACTTTAGATTGATTGTACTGTAAGTAAAAAAAGTGGAATTTAGTTTTTTGCAATCTTATAAAGCAAATATCGAAGAAAAAACGTCCGGTAGGTGGGTCGCAGCCACAGCGACCAGTATAAAAATAAATAATGAACCAATACTTTAAATTTAGTGAGGACAAGTAAAAAGTGATAAATAAAAACAATAATTCTTAAAATGAAGGATGTCCTTCAAAAAATTATCTTTTAATATATTTACCTATATAAAATTGGCAACACTGCGTTCGCTTTCAATTAGTTTCATTTCATTTTACTTTTGTAAAACAATATGCCTTGCAGCGTTGCCAAATCAGAGGAAAAATCATAACAAAGTGGAATATTCTTCAGCTAATCGTAAAACAACAGTGTTGCCAAGTTATAAAACTATTCCGCAAAAAATACGGTTTTTGTTTATAAACTCTTGATTGCGAAAGAATTTTACTAAAATTCGCCAATGTTGCCAGTTCATCGAAATATTTAACAACGTCGTCAATTTGAGAAAGATTTTTGCTAAATTCGACAATGTTACCAGTTCCGCAAAATATCCTCAAAAATAGAGAATTTTGCTTCTAAAATTAAAATTCAACAGCATTGACAGTCGAGAAAGAATTTCGCTAAATCCGACAGTACTGCCAGTGCATAAAAATAAATTGGAAATTTTGTTTCTAAAATTAAAGTTCAACAGCCAAATTGAGAAAAAAGATCACTAAATCCAACAGCGTTGCCAATTCATCAAAATATCACAATTTTGTTTATAAAATTAAAATTCGCCAGCGTCGCTAGGTAGAGAAAGAAATTCATTAAATCCAACAGTGTTGCCAGTTTATCGAAATACATATTTCAATAAATTGGAAAGTTTGTTTTCAAAATTAAAGTTCAACAGCTAAATTCAGAAAAAATTCATTAAATCCATCAGCGTTGCCAATTCAACAAAATATCACAAATTCGGAATTTTGTTTGTAAAATTAAAATTCGCGAGCGTCGCTGGATGAAGAAAAAAAATTCATTAAATCCGTCAGTGTTGCCAGTTTATCGAATCATCTCAATAAATCGGAAATTTTGTTTTTAAAATTAAAAATCAACTGCGTTGCCAGATTGACAAAAAAATTCGCTAAAACCAACAGAATTGCTAGTTTATCGAAACATCACAAATTGAGAATTTTGTTTGTAAAAAGCGTCGCTAGACTAAGAAAAAAAATTCGTTAAATGTGACAGCGTTGCT
Organism: Dorcus hopei; assembly: GCA_033060865.1. NCBI lineage: Eukaryota > Metazoa > Arthropoda > Insecta > Coleoptera > Lucanidae > Dorcus > Dorcus hopei. The sequence continues at coordinate 6,475,048 of JAUPFK010000013.1, forward strand.
GGCTTGTCGAAATATCCAAATAAACCGGGAATTTTGTTTTTAAAATTAAAATTCAATTGTCAGATGAGAAATAATTTCGTTAAATCCAACAGTATTCCCAATTCATCGAAATGTCCAATAAATTGGGAATTTTGTTTTAAAACTAATAAAATTCAAGAGCTTGCCAAATTGAGAAAAAGAAAATTCACTAAATCTCACAGCGTTCAAGTTAGTTCATCGAAATATCCTCATAAATTAGGAATACTGTTTTTAAAATTAAAATATCCTAATAAACTGCGAATTTTGTTTTCAAAATTAAAATTCAACTGCCATTTTGAGAAAGAATTTCATTAAATCCAACAGTGTTGCCAGTTCATCGAAATATCCATTAAATTGGGAATTTATTTTGTTTTAAAACTACAATTCAAGAGCGTTGAGAAATGAGAAAACAATTCACTAAATCTGTAAGTGGTGAATCCCACTGTTGTCATTTTATTGAAATATCCCAAAAAATCGGGATTTTTTAAAAATTAAAATTCACCGGTAGCGTTAGATTGAGAAAAATTTTCGCTAAATTATTAAACGCATCAGCATTTGAGGAAGGTACTCAGTGACGCGGCAATTTCGGAGCAGAGTAGTTTGACGGTGTTGCCAGGTTGCAAAAACATCGCACTACATTGAGATTTTTTTAATGTAAATCATTCCACTACAACTTCTTATAATCACCAGAATCGTGGAATTTTTAGGGTAAGCCAAAAATTTGCGATTTTGTTTAAAAATTTAAAGATTTTCGATGATTTCGCCGACGTTGCCAGATCACGAAAACATCTTAGGGAATTTTGCATAGAAAAAAAATTTGCGCTTGCATTTTGTGACAACACTGTGGATCTCTGACAGTGTTGCAGATGTAAAAAATATCCCTGAAAATTGGGAAATTTAAGAAAATCATAGAATACTTCTACTGTAGTTATTTCCAGAGTGGGTAACTAACTGTGATTACATTTTTTTGTTTTTGTTTGTGAAACCAAACTGTATAGTGTAAATCAAGTGTGTTTGAGAAAAGCATTTACCATCGAAATGAACGAACCGATTTATTTCGGGGCCCATAGAAAAATACCTTCACCCACGTTCACATTCACGTTCACAGGGAAAAACACGCGGCGCGTCTTAGTACGCACCATCTCCGCGCCGCCGCCGCACTGCTGTCTATTTAGCGTTGCGACGGACGTCGGGCGAACAAAAAAACGCCGCCCACCTGCTCCGTGACGTACGAGCGTTACTCAAAAGTTTGAAATGTACACTTTACGAGCAATAAAAGCTCATTTGTCGGACAGACGGTCGCACGCACGAAATCAGAATCGTCCGTTAAATAACTCGGCCTTTCAGCGTTCCGTGCTTTTTATGACTCATTGTGTTTAATTCCGACTTTATAAATATCGAAGGGGGCCCACGCGGAACACGATTTTTCGTCGGAATTAAAATTTAATTAAAAATTCTACTTTACGTTTTTTTCTCTACGGCATTTCCTGTACGCCCTATGCATGAACCGGTGCACCCTTGCATGTTTTTCTTTTGAAACCTTACACCATTTCACTCGGCGAATGCCATATCAATATCACAGTACACACGTTAACAAAAAGCGTTAACGCGCGCGCATCCACCACAAAACTGGCTAATCACTTGAATGACATGCTGAACACCAAGTTTTTTAAGCAACGATAATTTTTTTTGTTCCACTTTTTGCCCGATAAAAACACGGCAATTTTCATATCTAGGTACACTCAGCGTTTCTTCTAATTTTTTGCTGAGTGAAACCCCCGTATTATTATTTTTATTATTGATGATATGATGAAGAAACAAAATGCGTTGGGCTAATTTAATCTGGTTCACTTTCATTGGTTTGTTTCTGTACTATTATTAAAAAACAAAAGAAGACGATGTAAAATTAAGCACAGAAACTGACGCACGTAAAAAAATAACAATTTTATTATCAGAGTGACGTTGAGAATGATTGTATGACAACTGAAATATGTAGGGGAAGGTTCACACTAGAATTCCACACAAAATTAAAACGTAAAATAGTTAATATCCATTATTGTCGTCGACCTTGCACTGTACATACAGGTGACATTCGTAAAGTTCGTAACATACGGGGAAAATTTTCATTATTGGCTTTTGCGAAAAAATTTTACTAGTATCAGATCGTGCACCAATCAAAACAAAAAACGACGCAACTACATTTACTTGATCATATAAAAATGTGGCGAGCAACTCGAAAAATCAAAATTCTCGAAGACGAAGAATTGCAGCAGTACAAACACTTTTTCTTGCACAATTGATGCAATCAGATAAAATGAAGTTTAAACAAAACCTACAGTGTCCAAAAACAATATTTTATAAAAACTATGGCCAAAAAATTTTTTTTTAAAATTTTTTCTTATGTGGTTTTAAAACTAAAACATTATCAAAAATCCTTAAAAAAACAAAAACACGTTTTTGGTTACATCACACTTTTAATAAGTAATAAATAAACAAATTTTGTTTTCGTTGGTTTCTTATTTAACAAGAAGATCTGGTCTTTTAGAAATATGTATTTTAAATGTTACGGATTTTATGAAAGGCACCGTATATTTTCGTGTTAATTAAGTTTTTATAACTTAAAAAAGCAAAAAAAATACAGAAGGGGGATTTTACTAAATTATCAATATTGAATAAAACTACAAAAGTATACTTAACATACAGGCTACATACTTTCGAAAAAGAAAGAAACATCACTTAGCTCACATGTAAATGAGTACGGCCGGCGTTGTTTTTTCCATCGCTTTTATTCGCTGCTTCACGAAACTATCTGCTCTGTTTAACAAACTTTTTATGTAATTTCAAAAACAACGGCAAAAAGGGAGGGAGAGGGGATATTATTAAATTCTTACAAATAGCCAGAAATTTCAGAATTCTACACGGAATTTAAAAAAGTCGTTGATATAGAGGGTATATACTTTAAAAATGAAAGCCCAGTTTCTATTCATAAACATATAAACAATGCGTTGTGCAACTGTTTTTTCTTTTTCATCAACCTTATTCGTTGCCTTACAAAACTTTCTGCGACTTTATTTTTTGTGTTTAGCAGATTTCTACAATTTCAAAAACAAAAAAAAAAAACGCGTGAGAATGGACGTTAGTAAATTTTTAACGATGTTAAATAATTCAAGATTACGAAATTTAAAAATACAGTGATACACAGGCTGTATCCTTTAAAAAAAAAACGCGACTTTCGTTTCCGCGTTGTTCAGTTGTTTTGTCTTAGACTAAATTCTTAACAACATTGAAGAACTCAAGTCTTCAAAATTCAAAAATGCATTGACATGCAGGGTACTCTTAAATTTTGGCTTATGACCAGTGATCAAAATAAAAATGGCGTGGGAATTTAAATGCGTGTCTTGGATAAAGTCATATTAGTACTAACTGTCGATCAATTGTAACATAAATAACATGCCGGAAATGTAGTTTAACGCAACTCACGCAGTTATTCGTAGAATTCAAAAGTATCTTGATGCAGGCGATGGTCATTTTACGCTTCTGCATTAATTTTTTTTTTAATGAAACGTTTCTCTTGCTTTGGATGTTTTAATTTCAAATTAAGGTCAGGTACAAATAAAAACGTCAAAAATGACTGAAGGAACGTCTGATGAACTAATTGCATGCATGCGTGTTTGGTTACATCGCCAACTCTAAAGGCGACGGGCCACTGCGCGCGAAGCGAAGCTAAGTTGAGCAAAACTAAGTTTTTTGAAAATTAGATCCAACGTAATCTTACGCGGATGAGGTAACCGAGCAAAGATAAACATTGTTTTTTATCTTTGCTATCCTAACTTCGCTTCCCTTAGCTTTAGTTGCCACGTTCGCGTAAGATTACGTTGGATCTAATTTTTAAAAAACTTAGTTTCGCTTAGCTTAGCTTAGTTTCGCGTTCAGTGGCCGCCTGCCTTAATTCGTTTTTCATTTTATCACTTCTTACTTATGTACAGGGTTTTTGTTTATATTTTGAACGGTACCTACACATTTTATTATTAGACATATCAAAAAATGGTAAATACAAAAGTTTTAGGGATATACCTGAACCATCAGAATTTACTTTAAAAAGAAACAAATGAGAATCGGAAACCTAACAAATGAGTATCAACTTTGTTATTTTAAATAGAACACTCAGTATATTTTGTAGAATTAAAAAAGATATTTTTCTCCTAATTCCAAAAATATGTAGTTTGCCTATATTTGGTTTCATACTTTTTGTGATATTTAAGTTTGAAATTATTATTGTTTTGGTATACTTTTATTAATTTATTTCATATAATATGTTAATTTCTCTTAGATGCTAGCATTTTTACTTGTAAAATGACTTTTAATTAGTTTAACACGTCACATATAATAAACTTCTTATTAATCAAAGTAAATGCATTTCTTTTTAAATTTTAAACTTAAATATCGTAAGACGTATGAAACCAAATATAGACAAACTACATATTTTTGGAATTAGGAAATAAATGTCTTTCTTAATTTGAGAAAATGTACATACTGTTCCATTTAAAATAACAAAGTTGATACACATTTGTTAGGTGTCCAATCGTCATTTGTTTCTTTTTTAAATAAATTCTGGTGGTTCAGGTAAAGCCCTAAAACTTTTGTATTTAACATTTTTTTGTATGTCTAATAATAAAAGGTGTGGGTACCGTTCAAAATATAAACAAAATCCCTGTACAGGGTGTCTGAGACCACCCGTACACCCCTTTTATTTCGGAAACAGAGCATTTTAAAGAAAAATGTTTCAGACAAAAGTTGTATGGTTTCGAAGGGGCCATAAGATGGTACCATTTGTTTGTTTAAAGGTTACATGAAGGTAACCTTGAATTTTTTAAATTGGACACCCTACATATTTTTACATATTCTTATAGCTTACCTCGAGATCTTTCCAAAACACCATAATAGAGTATCTTTTTATTAAGTATTTTTCGAGTTATAAGACTTCAAAGTTGCAGTATTTTGATAAAAATACTTACAAAATATCTCGCTGGGTCACGCTCGGTTCTTGCCTTGACTGATCGCCCTTGAATGTAAGATAAGATTATTGGAGAGAAAATCTTTTGCGAAACCATACAACTTTTGCCTGAAACATTTTTCTTTAAAATGCTCTGCTTCCGAAATAAAAGGGGTGTATGGGTGGTCTCAGACACCATGTATACAGGGTGTCTCAAAACCTATATCTTTAATTAAAACAGTAAGTTCCTCATTATAAAAGAGATTGATTCCCCAAATGTGAACGGTATTGCTCAAAAATGAAAAACTGACCTACCACAAGCGCGTGCAGTTCCCTTGTTTTGTTAGAACCGTCTCAGCTGTATGAGTAAAATACTTCGACAGATAAAGTACCGCAATTACCGCCATTTTGAGTCCAAATAAGCGCGCCAAATTTGAAATCACATTGCCTGTTGTGTTCAGTTTTAAATTTACTTTATATGTCTAGGGACATTATTATATGAGAGGCTCTGAGCGCCATCTGTTAGTCGATGGAGAAAACTATTTCACGGATAGATTTTAAATTTCATTGTAAACAAAAACTAAGGACGTAATTTTAATTTATGTAGGTGGGTGTTTCTATTTATTTCGGCATAGTTTGCCCCATATACTGAGTAATACTGAGAGGCTCTGAGCGCCATCTGTTGGTTGATGCTACTTCGCCGATTGATTTTCATTTTTGTTGACTGCGAGAATTTAACATGTAATCTTGAAAGCACGTGGATGTTATTTTTTTTTTATTCAAGAAGAATTTCTCAGTTATACTGAGAAGGCTCTAGCGCCATCTATTGATCGATGGAAAAACTATATTGCCAATGAGCCACAAGGGATAAAAAAAACAATATTTTGAATGTAGTATTGAATTACGTAAGTACTTATATTTCAGATAATTTTCGCCAACAGGAGTGGCTTCGAGCGCCATCTGTTGGTGGTCAAAGAAATCTGTTTTTCTAATCGATTTTAATTCTATTGGCAGCAAGGATTGGGAAGCAAATTTTGGAGGTGGTGTTGTACTTGGATATTTTGTATCACGTGACACGTGGCGCGTGCACTTAATAGCGTCGTTCTTTCGGGCGAAGAAGAAAAAAGGCGCAATAAAAAATGAAAGCAGCTAAAAGTGATGGTACGGTCACAAAGGATAAGAGATCGTAAGGATTTAGAGTTGTTGTTGTTGAAGTTTATATGTAGCGAACGGAGCGGCGGTGGTGGTGGTGACGACGGATGAATAGTGAATGTTGTTGCCAGAAGAATCGACGACATCTGTGATGCGGCGCTGGGCGTCGCAGCGCGATTTCAACCCGTCTGGCGAAAATAGACCGGCCACTTCCGATTTTATTATTTTTCATTCTGTCTGTGTAAGAGCCGACGTCCGAACGACTTAACGGCCGCGTCGTCCTTTCGCCTTAATGAAATAATTGGCAAGTCTTAGTTTGAATAGAAGTCTGTCATTAATTTAACGAGATCGTCTGATCTATTTGAGTTTCGTAACGTGACGTTATGGGAGTTCTACCAGCAAACAGACATATTAATTTGAATAACTTGGCAAACGCATTCAATTAAGGCTCGTAAGAACGTAGTTAACTGAACAGATGTTTGACAGTATTTTACAACTTAAAACAAAAGAAAATAGAAAACAACGACGAGTAAAATCTTGGGAAATGAAATAAATTAGAACACATGCAAAAAATTTAAATAAAAATTTTTAAGTACTGGCGAGCTCCATCTGTTGGTAAACAGACAAACGTTCTTGGCACTGCTAAATTTAGAAACGATACGAAACCAATTCAAACAGAAACAAGTGGAATTTCGATAGTCGCAGGTTCACCGAAAACTTGCTAACGCCATCCATGATCAAACAAAGAAATGTTCCTGTCACTATTAGGCCCAGTTTCATAAAACGTAGTTAACCACTCGATCAAGTCAAGCAATATCATTGGAGGAAAGTTTGAATTTCCACCAATGATATTGCTTAATCACACGATTAACTTGATCGAGGGGTTAACTACGCTTTATGAAACTGGGCCTTAATTTTAGAAACGACTCATGCAATAGAAATTAATTCAAACGTAAAACCAACGTTGCCAGAATATTAATTTTAAAAAAATCTCACCACAATTAAACGCATAATTGCGCAAAACAAACGCAACTGACAACAAAGTCTGCACTGAAAATTTTCTGGCGCCATCTAGAATCAAATCACGAACGAAACCAAATCATACATAAACAAGTGGAATTTCAAAAAACTGGAAACTTGCTGACGCCATCTATGAGCAAACAAAGAAATTTTCTTATCACTATTAATTTCAGAAACAAGTCACGATCGAAATTAATTCAAACCACAATTTCAACGCCCAAGTAAAAGTGTAACAGCTACTCAGATTTTTTTGTGCGCCATCTCTTAGTGAACAGGCAGACGTTTCTGTCGCAGATCATTTATTTGAAAGACCGAAACGAAGCCGATTCGAACACAAACAAGGAATAATTCAAACGGAAATCAAAGACTGGCTCCGAATGCATTGAGAAGAGAAGTCCTCAGCGCCATCTAGAGGCAAGCAGAGAAAGTTATTACCACAAAGAAATATTAACGAATAAGAATGATTAAACGCAATAGATTTTTTTTTAATCTATGGTGGTTGCCCAACGGGGTCCTAAGTCAAAGACTCGTGGGGCTATCTAACGGCAAGCTGAGGAATTTAATGCGATCGAAATTAAGGTAGCAGAGGAACGATTGAAAATAACACTTAAAATATTGGAAAGTTACGATTGTACTAGAAAGTTTCTGACGCCAGAGGGGGCAGACGAAGGGGCACTTCTTCCTCCCCCCAACCTCGATATCTACAGAATGAATTCAATAAATTATAAGCGAATGTGATTACAGGCACTCCATCCGGAATGGAGCAAATTTATCACTCCAAGAATAATTAAATGGCGATACTACAGCTCAACAAACCCCCGCCCCCCTGAAAAGTTTTCTGCGGACGCCCCTGCCGTTTAGTGACAAATAGGAGATTGTTTTGTTGCAACTAATTTTAAAGAAATAATTCGAAAATCAAACGTAAACGTATCCAAAATATACTTTTTTAAAAAAATCGATAAATAAGGCCCCCACTGAGATCTTTGGCCCAGTATTTCATTCGGAGTTTAACTTTAAGCTTCGTTTTATTTCTACGGAAACAATTGTCTTTACAATTATTACTATGGGGATAAAACGAAGCTTAAAGTTAAACTCTGAATGAAATACTGGGCCTTTGTGTCGCCATCTATTGGTAAACAACGTGTTGATTTAAAAACCGAGTCGAAAACTAAATTAATAAAATAGAACTGCAAGTTTAAACAAAACCACCGTCGCATCTCAATAATCCTGGGTGCCATCTAGCTGTAAGCAGAAAAACTTCCTGTTACAATTAAATCATAAAAACCGAGCAATTTGCATTCATTTGCAAAATCACGTAGCCAGTCGTTTTCGTTTAATTAACCGCCACATCTTGTAGGTTGGGTTGCACAAAACATTTAAACCAGGCTTAAATTTAAACCTGACTTAGAACGTGACACACAATATGACTTACAGCATATTGTGTGTCACATTCTAAGGTAGGCTTAAATTTAATCCTGCCTTAAACGTTTTATGCAACCCAGCCCTAATGTTTAGTCCTCGCCGTGATTTTGAACGTCACTCGTCAGTTAATTTGGGTTTCGCTATCTACCGGTAACAGTAATGACCTCTTTGTCACGCTGTACATAGTTTCCAAATTCACTAACGCTTTGTATGTATACGATCGCTTCATTTCGCTTAAAATTTGATTCTGAGAAAGTAGGTCTTTGCAAAGACGGGGGCGCCGCGCCGCCCTCTATTGAAAGTTGTTTGTCCTTCTGGCAAAAATCTTCAATTTTATTTGTCGAAGAAAAAAAATCTACGGAAAAATTATCAAAAGGATGAGATTTTTAAAAATATTGTACTCTGGAACTAGGGGGTCCTTCTAACCGAAGTTGCCAAGTAAATCTTGCTACTGCCGAACATTGCCGAAGGTATACGACGTTGTGTCTTGCTACTGCCGAGCATTGCCGAGATCGCAAGTGGTCACCGGCGTTGCTAGGTCGTAAATCCCATTTAGAATGACCCTCCTAAGACGATAACGAATATATAAGAAGTTGGCCATGGCTTACACAAAACAAAATGAGACTGTTTCTTTGCAAGCTAATAAAAATCGAGTGTTTCAGGGAACGAACCCGAGCACCATCTGCCCGCCAGCAAACGACTTCTTGCCCTGAGGTTTTCTACGACTGATTTTTCTTCTCCGTCCTACATTCGCCTCGTAAACTTACACGTGTCGGAGCCCAAAATGATTTTTATTAAGTCGAATTGAAGCGCTCGCGTAACCCGAAAGGCAAGAAGCGGCAACGTGGCCGGAATACCGCCGAATATAAAAACGTGTCACGATTAAGCGCGCGGCCCGCTTGTTTGCGCTAAATAGAGCACCGCACTATGGGGCCAAAAGCACTTTCGCATCTCAAATATCTGTAACTCTTTTATTTACCGACTTACGTTAATGAACTTTGGTACATAGATTAAGAAGACTTTATGACTGATGTGATTTTTTTAAAAATTTTATTTACTTCTTTATTATATATGTTGTAACACCGAAAAGTGAAGATTCCTTAAGAGTAAGGTGCCCTTATTTTAAAAGATACATAAAAATGTTATAAGAAAATGTTGTTTAGAATTAAAAGTTATAGTCAAATACAAAATTAGAGCGATTAGTTTGAAGATTGAGAAATTTAGAGTTCGATGCGAATCTAATGGCGGCTACTCTGAAGCTCATTTTCAATAAACAATTACATACCTACGACACAACTAACATGTAACATGTTATATATCATTGGAAAGGGCATTTCTTCTAGTTTTCAACTAACTATACAAACATGTGAAATGCTTACTCGTTTGTCAAATAAAAAACATAAACACAGGCACGTTTAATTTGCCGGTTTCAAATTTTGCTTAAAGATTTGTGTTATCGAAATTTGCCGAAGTTGAGTTCTTGGCTGCAAATAATAAAGAAAATAGTCCTCTAGGTGAGGCAGAAAAAAAAAGTTGGCCCATATTTGCCCCTAACATAAAAAACAGGTTGAAAGGTGGTGACCTACGTTTAGTGTAAGTAGCTACTCATATTTTATGTTTAACCACAAAAGACGAACACAACCACTGAAAAGGTAATAATACTTATTTATTGTCAAAAACCATACATTTTTTTTCCACCATATCACCAGCAGAAAATACGAGTAGCTACTTAAACTAAACGTAGGTCACCACCTTTCAACCTGTTTTTTTATGTTAGGGGCAAATATGGGCAAACTTTTTTTTCTGCCTCATCTAGAGGACTATTTTTGCAGCCAAGAACCCAACTTCGGCAAATTTCGATAACAGTTAAATCTTTAAGCGAAATTTGAAAACGGCAAATTAAACGTGCTTGTGTTTATGTTTTTTTATTTGACAAACTAGTAAGCATTTCACATGTTTGTATAGTTAGTTGAAAACTAGAAGAAATGCCCTTTCCAATGATATACAGGGTGAGTTATTAAGCGCCCTTTCTACCATAGCTCATTTATAGAACGAGATAAAATTTTTTTCTTTCACAAAGACATTCTACCTATTGAGCACTATAACCTAAAATTATTTTGGTACATACAGAGTGTTACGTAAAGTAATGGCAGCATGTAGCAGGATTTTTTTAAATGGAACACCCTGTGTATTTTCTTATAGAAAGACATAACACTCGATCCTCTAAACAGTAGCACATAAAATATTTATATTTAGTTAACCAACTAAGAGTAAATTAATATTTTATTGAAAACGGTCTGATTTTCAACTTCTCTTGAAATACTAACTGTAAACGTATTGCTTGTCGTACGGCAATAAAAATCGGTAGTGTTATAAATTAAAGTGTAAGGAATAACCTAGATATAAATTCTTTTAGTCTTACTTGTTTTTTCAAATGTTCAAGCCTGTGTAATTGTCAGAATTTCAAACGGCCGTTATTCAATTTTTTTAAACGCAACCCCCCTATCTCTTTTCACGAATAGATAGTGTTCATGTTCCTCTTCAATTTTGTTATAGTTTTCCGTATCTAATCCTTACAGTTTTTTTGCTATAATAAACTTTTTACATTTTTACTCTGAAATCAATATTAAAATAGTATATTATTTTACGAGTTTCACAAGAAGGGTTATTGTAACACGAGTGGGGTTGGGGTACGACGAGCGAAGCGTAGCAAGCTCGGAGTGCCCCAACAGAACGAGTGTTACAATGCCTCTTGTGAAACGTGTAAAATATAGTATTTTTTCTACTTTGCGTCACTTATTGAACAAAAAAATGAAAAATATTGTCAAAAATTTGATCTTCTTGGTATATGGGGAATTTTAGTTGTAATGCGTGGCAACACTGAAAACCTTTCGTTTTAATCAAAAGTCACTTTAACAAGTTATTAATTTTTCTTATCCAGCTTCTTTGTGAGTATTCTGTTAAGTAACAAATAAATAATATTTTGTAGAATCTAATAAATATTTTCAATTAAAAATTGACTAAAATTTCCCCAAAAACAGTTTCACAATGAGCTTCATTGTGAAACTGTTTTTGGTGTCACAATGAGTTCATTGTGAACGCAAAGTAGAAAAAGTTATTTAATGTACCGTAATTTAATTTCTTTAAGACAACGCCATAAAACAGATGGATAATATCAAGTTTACAATTGATTACAGACTCTTATTACATTATAATAATCGTATTTTTGTTATAATACAGTTCTTTTACTTTGTTTTAATTAAGAATGCTTTAAAATTGATTCAATGTAATTCCTAAGCTTCAGTTGTCTTCATTAACATTTGATTTAATAAAATCTGAATACTTGAACAAAAGAAATTCACCGATTTTCATTTATTTGTTAGCTTATTAATTTATTATTTGTATATTTTTTTTTGAAGTACAACAATTTTTACATTAAGGTAATTATTTGCAAACACTGATGTTTTCTTTTGTTGTAAACCACATCGAATCAATTTTAAGACGTTAATTACAACAAACTGAAAGAACTGTATTACAATAAAAATACGATGATTATAATGTAATAAGAGTGTGTAACCAATTGTAAACTTGATATTATCCATCTGTTTTATGAAATAGAGGGCATTGTCTTAATACGGTACGTTAAATAACTTTTTAATATTGATTTTAGAGTAAAAATGTAAAAATTTTATTATAGCAAAAAACTGTAAGGATTAGATGCAGAAAACCTAAAACAGAATTGAAGAGGAACATAAACACTATCTATTCGTGGAAAGAGATAGGGGGGGTTGCATTTAAAAAAATTGAATAACGGCAATTTGAAAATCTGACAATTACACAGGCTTGAACACTTGAAAAAACAAATGAAACTAAATGAATTTATATCTGGGTTATTCCCTATACTTTAATTTATAACACTACCTATTTTTATTCAAGTACGACAAACCGATACGTTTACAGTTAGTATTTTAAGAGAAGTTGAAAATCAGACCGTTTTCAATAAAATATTAATTTACTCTTAATTGGTTAAATAAATATAAATATTTTATGTGCTGCTGTTTAGAGGATTGAGTGTTATACCTTTCTATAGGAAAATACACAGGGTGTTCCATTAAAAAAAAATCCCGCTGCATGCTGCCATTATTTTATGTAACACTCTATATGTTTCAAAATAATTTTAGGTTATAGTGCTGAATAGGTAGAACGTTTTTATAAAAGAAAAAAAATTCTATCTCGTTCTATAAATGAGCTATGGAAGAAAGGGCGCTTAATAACTCACCCTGTATAACACGTTACATGTTAGTTGTGTCGTAGGTACGTAATTGTTTATTGAAAATGAGCTTCAGAGTAGCCGCCATTAGATTGGCATCGAACTCTAAAATTTCTCAACCTTCAAACTAATCGCTCTAATTTTGTATTTGACTATAACTTTTAATTCTAAACAACATTTTCTTATGACATTTTTATGTATCTTTTAAAATAAGGGCACCTTACTCTTAAGGAATCTTCACTTTTCGGTGTTACAACATATACATATAATAAAGAAGTAAATAATTTAAAAAAAAAAATCACATCACAGTCATAAAGCCTATAGTCTTCTTAATCTATGTACCAAATTTCATTAACGTAAGTCGGTAAATAAAAGAGTTATAGATTTTTGAGACGCGAAAGTGCTTTTGGCCCCATAGTGCGTCGATCCTCTTCTATCGACGTTCTCCCTAAATAACTATTGGTCGCGAAGAGAGCGCGAATTCGCGGTCACTCCAAGGAGATGTAAAATTAGGAGGAGGAGCGACAGTTTTGACACGCACAGGCAGGTGATAAAAATACGAAAATACGCGCATAAATAATGCGCCACGGCCAGTGAATTCTTAGGACAAAGACACACGAGGCTCGTTTTAGACGAGCAGCGGCCGCTCGACGGCCGACTCGGCACAATGATTCTATACAATTCAATTGTAACGCACACACGAGGCGCAAAAATATTTTGGTCTTAGGCGACACGCCTCGGCACATCATCTGGACCATGAGCCGCGCGTTCACTGGCGTCGACGCTCGTCCTATCGTTTATGGGTATTACGTGTGACCGCACAGACGAAGGCTGTGTGTTTAAGTCGAAAGCACATCGAAAGGTTGATGCGTGTTTGCCAAATTTAAAAAAAAATTAATACTTTGCGGGTTACAGAAAAGAAAATGGATGACAATTTTGATACGGAAAAATTTATATTAGAAATCCAAAAGAGACCGGCATTGTGGGACATGAGAGCACCAGAATATTCTGACAAAATTAGACATTCTAACAAAATTAAAAAATTTGTCGTCATTTTTCATTGTACCATTAAATAAATTATGGAACATACTATTTTCCGGGCGTTCCATTACTAAAGGATGAACCCACATACGTCGATTTTTCTTCTTCAATCGACAGTACAGTAAGCCAAGAGTTAATAAAAATTCTTCTTCGGAATCAGTATCCATATCTAGTTGCAAACTATAACCGGCAACGTCTAATATTTACTAAATAAAAATATTTAATAAGTTTCGTATCCTACGTTTCATGAGACGATACCGTGTGTGCGGTACAGTTGGTCGCCGAGCGGCCGCCGCTCGTCTAAAATGAGCCTCGTGTGTCTTTGTCCTTATACACGCCTTTGTTGCTCATTCAGCTCGCATTTACGTAACGCGACTTTAATTATATATGACCGAAAATTGTGTTGCCATTAATACACGCATAGACACAAGTCACCAATGAGCTGCGCTTTAAAACGATCGTTAACTCAGAAGATTCAAGAATATCATTTTTAAATTAATGAAAATATAAATGTAAATGTACTTTATTGAGCCAATAACATCACAAGGGACAATGGATACGTCATGAAAAAAAAAAAAAAAGAAAATACAGACCTTAAATTTAACAAAAGTCGCTTAAACTATAGTAACATTTAGCTACTAAGTAATCTTTCACTGTATTTTTAAATACATTATAACTGCTTGTTAGATATTCATTTTTAAGCAAAAATATAACACGTTTAGAATTAAAGAATTATAAACGTTTGCCTGCAATGCATCGAGTTTTATCTACGTTCACCCAGACGGCTTAGGATGCTGGAATGCTCTTGACTTTATATAAACAATAAACAGTTTTTCGGGCAGAAAAGATTTGCTTTAGGAATCGGGACAGTCGGGTTTATGATACGTAATCGATAGGTGCATTAATAAGAGTTTGCGGTATTAATTGTTAACTTGTAACTTGCCCTTGCATCGCGCAACTCGCGTTAATTGTATAGTACGCGTGTATTATATTCCTAGCGTGCGTATACAGGGTGTGTTCGGAAAGTATTGTGCGCTACGCTGGTAGAAGCAGGAAAGCGGTATCTAGAGATAAGTTATTAATTGTAGCTAATGCATGATATGTAGAGAATTAGCTTGAAGTATTTCCTGCATGGTGTATGAATTAAGCGATTTCCCCGGGTGAGGCTCGGTTGTCGTGGCAGGTGCTGCATCACCTGACCGTTGGCTAGTAGGTCGACTGGGGTAACCACGGTGGCGTAGGGATTGTGACGTCACTTGCATGATTAGTGGTTACTTCGTAAGGGAAATCGTACTAACAAGGTGGAAAGCGCTACCGAGAGTGAACGACGTACTGTTCACGGTCCCATGGTGACCCCTTAGGGACCCGGTGCAGCGGATTGGGAGCCCTAAGGTTATTAAATTGTCACCACCCCTACGTGCCAGGTGGAGGGGACGTACCTGGTGGGATGCCACGTTGACGTTGATTTGTGCCACCTGGGGGAAGAGTGGATTGGTGGTAGAGAATCCACGGGTCGGAGATGACAAAGACGTAGGGTAGAGTATGTTTGCATGTCATTGAGGCTATCTGTGCTGCATGTGGCGTGTGTTTCTGGGAATAACATTTCAGAGCAATAGTTTATGAAAGAGCAACAGATATTATACTGAAGCCCCAAGGTTGGACATCATCAGAGAGATGGTGGAGGCACTAGATTGATTTGTGAATTGACCAAGGGGTTGAGACCGTTGGGGCCAGGGGACTGGGGTCCCCGGTGAGTAAATAACTGTTGTCTCTTACAAATGATTGTAAACACATGTTATTGTTGCATGAACGCACCATGTCAATGGGAGGTGATGGTAGCGAACGGTGCCCGATAGCCAAAGGAAATGGTGAGCGTTTTGATTACTTAAATTCATGTATACGCATTACCACATTTTAATAATACTGAAAAAAAAATATATTGGTAATTTCGGCCAACCTTACATGCTTATAGATTTAAACTCTTTAGGTAGATTATTATAAACTCTATAACAACAATATTGCGGAGAACGTTCAAATGGAGACGTCCGGTGTCCGAAGGCCCTTATTTGATCAGCGTTCCTTGTTGGATATAAGTGACATTTCCCATTTTTTTCAAAGTTGTGTAGATATTTACGCGCAAAAAGAGCACAGCGGTAAATAAATATACTGGGCGCTGTCAATATTTTATACATACTAAAATACGGCTTACAAGAGTCAAGGGGTTTCAGATTGAATAAGAGGCGTATTAGTCTTTTTTGTAATATAGAGATGCGACCATTCACAATGTTTTTACCCCATACAACGATGTTGTAAGATAAGTGTGGGTAGGCCAAAGCATAGTACACTTGCAGTAGTCCTTTAATATTTAAACAGATTTTTAGTTTACGTATAGCATAATAGGCTGAATTTAATTTACCACAGATGTACTCTTTTTGCCTATTCCATGTTAGTTGGGGATCAATCAATAGGCCCAGCAATTTGGCTATTTTCGTATCGGAGTCATCGGCCATATAGGTAGGAATTTTATTGTAAAAATAGAGGCAGCAAGTTTTGTCCTCGTTCATAACTAATCTGTTGGCATGACACCAGTTTTTAAATTGGTCGATGACTCTATTTACAGAAGTTACAAGAGATTTATTATCAGGCGATGAAACAATAATCGTTGTATCATCCGCGAAACTCGTTATAAGATTAGCAGAGACATGATCAGGCAAGTCATTGACATATAACAGAAATATCAAAGGCCCCAGCACGGACCCCTGTGCCACACCCATATTACTGGTAAATGTGGTCGATTTCGAGTTCTTACATTTCACGTAAAAATAACGGTTACTTAGGAATGATATTAGCCATTTTAATATGTTTCCTCTTATGCCTAATTGGTACAATTTATCTTCAACAAATTTAATACAAACAGTGTCAAACGCGCGACAGGTCAAACATTAGTCCTGCTACGCATCTGTTCGCGTCCAATTCTTTACTCACGCATTTTACAAAAGCATATGAAGCAGTTTCTGTCGATTTCGAGCCACGGAAGCCGTGCTGGTGCCCGTTGAGTAAGTCATGTTTGTTGACAAATTGCATTATACGATTATACACGAGGCGTTCGAAAATTTTTGAGAGAACACTGAGGAGAGAAATAGGGCGGTAATTGCTAATATCACCGGGATCGTCTCTTTTATAGATCGGAAGCACTGCTGCAACTTTTAAGCACTCAGGGAACTCACCACTATTCACTGATTTGTTAAACAAGAAAGTTAAAGGGGCTATAATTTCGTCACATACACTTTTAATTATATTTGAACAGACAAGTCATCAGGTCCGCGGGATTCTTTGTTGTTCAAATGTACGATAGTAATCCTTACTTCATGCTCTTCAATATGGAAGAACCTCATTGTCATTTTAACATACGAGGTGCTGGTGCATGCTTTGGAGAGGTTGTCTTTAAAGTGATTCTGCATCATGTTTTGAGCTGCTGTAGCGAAATAATTGCCAAAGATATTTGCTATATCTACTGGATTATCGTGCGTTTCATTTTGGAATTTGATAGTATTCAGTTTAGTTTTCTTCTCGGAGTTTAATTCCTTATTAATGATTTTCCATATTTCCGTGATTTTATTATCTGAAGTACAAATTCTCAGGTTATAATAATCATTTTTTGTTTGTTGAATTAGTTGTTTATATTCTTTTTTTTGTAATTATAAATAGGCTTGAAGAAGTCATAATCGATATTGTTACACAGCCAATTAAGATCGTTTACATTGTTGTAGGCAAGATTTAACTTTGATCGCTGCTTCCCTCTATTATTTCGTACATGTTCTATAGGACACCATACATCGAGGCACCATTGGATTGTGTTCCTAAATTCATTAAAAGAATCTCCTATGTTTTTGTCAGTATAAGTAAATTCCCATGTGTTATTTCGTAATTCGTTTTTCATTTTTGCTATCGCATTTTTAGTGACAAACCTTTTAGATATAAATTCGCTTTCACTTGCACAGCATTTACCGTATGAACTTGAAATTGGTAGAGTTATACCGTTTTCGATTCACTTGCATCGGTTGCACTCAGTGTATTTGCATCTTCTTTTAACCTCATGTAATAACACGAGATGAAGATATTCTGAGTGCGCACTAGTGCGGTCAATCGAAAACGCTATTAGAGTTAAGGATTGGCCCTTGTGATCAGCCAGGTTAGTGTTGATCACTTGACATGTGAAATATTCGGAAGGAAAGTTTGATACCAAGTAGTCGATTCCTGTTGAGGAAGTGTAGCTTCGTTTATTAGTAAATACTCTCGTTGGCTCGGTTATTTTATTAGTCAATCTAAAGGATTCAAACAGATCGAATAAAATCTGTGTGTTTAGCGTATTTGATAGAGCGTCAATGTTTAAGTCTCCACAAACTATTATACTATGTGTTTTTTTAAAAATGCCATAAAGGTTGGCCATGAAAATTAAAACTCATGTCGTAGCTTGGCATCTAACACATGCCAAATCTGACAATTTAAAGTACATGAATGGAGCTAAGACATGAATTTTCTTTTCCACAGCCACCCCTTATGGCATTTTTAAAAAAACACATGTTATTAGGAGCAACGTTACTGATTTCTTCAATCGCTAGGGACAAATTTGTAATAAAGATCTCAAAATTACCGGAAGGAGGTCTGTACACGGTTAATATTGCCAACTTAAATTTATTTACTGTACATCTTACCGCACAGCATTCAATATGCATTTCGACCGAAAGTTCGGAGACATGCTTCAGTGGTTTTGTAATAATGTCTTCCCTAGTATAGATGGCTACGCCCCCTCTAGCATGCACAGTCCTAGAATACCATGCCGATAGATTGAATCCGCTCATAGAGGCTAGATTAATTTCTTCTTTCTCGCACCATGACTCGGTAATACATAAAAAAGTGGACACTTCAATTTTGTTAAATATTTCAATTTCGTCAAGTTTATTCATAAGTCCCTGTACATTAATGTGTATAATTTTGAGTTGATGTGTTATCTTGTTGTGTTCGATGTACGCTTTGTTCGAAAATTTTGAGAATTTTGAAAATATAATAAACCAATACAAGGTGTATCAAAAAAGAAGACAACTTTAATGAAAATAATTAATAAATAAAATTCGACATTCCATTGCTTCTGTGTTGAACGATTTCTGGATATTGCCACACTCAAATATTTTCTTGGTTATTTCAGCAAATTTGCACGTTCAGAATTATATTATATTATATTATATTATATCATGCAAGCATGGCCGCCTTGCATGGGATGACTTATTATGTGGCGAACTGGCTTCAATTTGTCAATCCTACTGGAATGTCAGGTCAAAAAGCGATCAAAAGATGTCGCTATTTAAAATGTTCATTATATTATTATTATAATAAAGTTTAATTATCTAAAGTTATTTAACATCAGAAGTGGGATGGTGTCCTGTGCCTTGTTAACCGCAATTATTGCAATGTATCGGCGGTGGCATAAGGAAACTGCACCGCGCCGCAGACATCCGGCAAGCGAAAAAGTTTGATCAATTGGATGGCCGAACGCGTGGACGACGGCGTCAACGTTTTCGTTCACCCCGGAGCGAGCCCTCGCAAGGAGATGGCAACTCCCGGCTGCGTCTGCAGGTGCTTTGGCTGATAACGCATCGAAATTTAGCATTGCAATGGTATCCAGGATTGAAAGGTTGGTCGAGAGAAGGATACCTGGGTATGAGTAGGGCAATTGGGGCAAGGCTGTAATTTAAAAAAAAAAAAGTAATCTTAAAAAGAACTTACTTTCTTTAGTAAAATGATCTCAGGAATCAAAAAAAAAAAAAAAATACGTGGACCTTCTCCGTTCTGCGTGTCCTAGGGGACCACTTTGAAGAGGACGTCAGCCGCATTAGATACTTCAGAATCTCATAAAACTCGAATAATATCCTTTGTAAATGATGTATTTCTTCATTAAAGCGTAAATAGAATCAATTCCACAACGTGAAATTATTTAATCCTGAGTTTTCTGCCGACAGTGCCGACATTTTAAACAGCGTGTCAGGGAATAGACATGACCGCGGTGCGTTTAATAGACGCGCATGATGGAAAGTAATTCCGATAAACATCACCACTTGAACATGACGTCTTGGAATAAATTTGTTTGTCCAATTTCAGAAAATCATACTCTCTTTCATTAATAACTATACTAATACGGTGTATTTTTTAAAAAATGCCATAAAGGTTGGCCATGAAAATTAAAACTCATGTCGTAGCTTGGCATCTAACACACACTGTAAAAAATTTCATGGTAAATTTACCTGAATAATCATTGGTTATTTGTGGCCAGCAATAATCATGGTAAAAATACATGTGGGTTTACTATGAAATGGTAAATTTACAAGTATTTTTACCATTTCATGGTAAACTTACATGCATTTTTACAGTATTTTTACCATGATTATTGCTGGCCACAAATATCCAATGATTATTCAGGTAAATTTACCATAAAATTTTTATCAGTGCATGCCAAAACTAACAATGTAAAGTACATGAATGGAGCTAAGACATGAATTTTCTTTTCCACAGCCACCCCTTATGGCATTTTTAAAAAAACACGTAGTATAAGCAATCCAATTTAGAAAAGTATTTTCATAATAGGTAATAATAATAATAATGATTCGTGATAATAATTATCTGGTCCTAAAATGAAAAAGTACCTATTTTACAATTTCCTGGTACAGATTGCATGCAGAGTTGGGACAACTACATGTAAAATAAATTTTTCCACATTACATTACGACTGGACGTAATTTTTATGTAATTTGAATGTTATCATTTCTAACCTCAATATGAATGTTTATTCCACGTATTTCAAATAAGTATTGCGTTTTTTATGTTTTTAATTCTGGCATAAAACAATTTTATTCATTTTACATCAGGTCATCAGAATAGATAATCTGTGAGGCTGTGAGCAACTAAAAATCAGATTAGAGCAGGCGGTGCAAAGAAAATGTATGTCTGTGATTAAATAAAAAGTCAATAAATTTGACAGCGCATGAATGTATTATTAATTAATTCAGTTAATCACAGACATACATTTTCTTTGCACCGCCTACTCTAATCTGATTTTTATTTGCTCACTTTTTATTACGTGATATTACTGACAGTAAATTATTTACTGTAGGTACTAGACACATTTCCAATAAAAAATGATTTTTAAAACAAATTATTATTAAATATAAATTAAAGTATTGCAGTAAAATACGATTGAAAACAGAAAAGAAAAACCGAACACCTCAAAATGCCAATTCATTTGTAAAAATTTGAAACTCAGCATACAGTCCTCTCTCGCCATTACTAACAATTTATCCTAGTAACATTTTTTCGAGAAATCGCAATTAAGGGCACTTTACTGGGACACCGCCTAGAAAAAACTGAAGAGTCGAGCAATTGGGGCAAATCGCGAACGCCGGGACCTGGGAAGCTGAAACTTCGCAGAAATCGCAATTAAGGGCACTTTAATAAAGCCGCTTTACAGTTCGCAATTTTCATTGCCTGCAATAAATAATTGCGGCGACTTGTATTGCACGCATGCGCAGTATTTGTATTTTGATCAACTGGCAATTTTTCATTGCATTGCAAAAAATAGCTCCGAACCTATTTTTCTTGCATTGCAACGGCGATTCTAGGGAATTTGTTGGTAATTTGTGAAATACCAACTTCATAAAAATAATAAATAGCATATATGTGACAACGATTAGATCGATTTTCTACCATGCAACTTGCAACTATGCACAAAGCAGGCCTTATTTTTTTCCGACAATTGTTGGAATACATTGCTACTTTAACACAATAGTATATTGTAGACCGAGGCGGTAAAGTGCTTGTTTTCCAAGTCGAGAGAAGATATGGACAGGCGAGGCAAAGACGAGCCTTGCCACACTTCTCGAGACCTCGAAAACAGCTTTACCGCCATAGTTTACACATTACTTTTTTTCCTACACAACATTATAATAATTAATTTTGTTAATATCACACAAACGTTCTTTTTCTCAAAGTAAAAATATTAAAATTGAGTTACTATTAAAATTATTATAGATGTTTTAAAACATTGTGTTGTGTGTCAGCGTGGCCGAGCGGTCAAGACGGTGGTTTAATACTTCGGGGGCATGGGTTCGAATCCCACCGCTGCCGAGTTGTTTTTTTTCTTGATAATTTTAATCTTTTTTAAAACCAAATACCAGTGGAATTAAATAAAAAATGTACGTTTGTTAATTTTGTGATGTCGATGAGAATGCATTCCAGAAATTATTTTCGCGCCACCTAGTGGTAAAGCCTCGTAAATTATTTTCTCGGCTAGGCATTTATGTTCATTTTGCCGGGCTAGCCGTGGAAACGTTTGCTTTCTCCTCTCTGATGAGCCGGTAAAATTGAATTTTCTACTAGTGTAGAAAAAAAAAACAAATTTAATAAAATGATTTTTTTAGTAAGTTATAAACTTGATGCTTGATTCAACAATCTTTATTGCCATCTTTAAAGTGTTCCGCAATAAAAATTGCTCAATTCTTCATTAAGGCCGCTTTACAGTTCGCAATTATTTATTGCCGGCAATGAAAATTACGAACTGTAAAGCGATTTTTTAAATTTTTTATCAACTCTTGCCATGAAATTTGGATGGCATGTCACAGCTTAAGTGAAAAGTACGTCATTGCACTCCTTGATGCTATTTTACAGTAAAGCTAAGATATGCCGTCCAGATTCCAAAGCAAGAGTTGACAAAAAATTTAAAAAATCACTCGGTGTAATTGGAAAATTTTTATTAACTTTACGTAAAATTTCCAATTTCATAAATGTCGTTTTAATTTCTGTAGTATAAGTCAAAATTGAAGTTAATAAACTAATTATTAATTTATGAATAAATAAATTACATGCGCAATGAATGTTACGAAAGCAGCAGACGAGGTGACGTGTATCAAAACTACTTTCTCGTATCGCGGCCCGTCTACTGAATGATCTGAATACGAGCGCCGACAGTGTTGCCAACACAGCTATTTTACCGCTAGATCAGCAGGCAGATTCCGTTCCTCAATTCGAGTCGAATTCGCTATTCTTGCCACTGTCTAATTCGACTCGAATCGGAGAACGGAATCTGCCTGCTGGTCTTTTCGAGAGTCCATCTAGTGGGTAAAATTTCATCTGGCGGCTAGCGGCAAATTTAGCTGTTTTCAGAAATTAATTGACTTTTACTAGCTTTTTCCCAGATTCCGCAGCCATACTGGAAAATTATTGGTACAGTTGCGGACAGAAAATTTCGGATGTCAGTGTCATTCCACTGACGTAAAAGTTAAAAAATTCCTATATGTATACGTCAGATGAGTGACACTGACATCCGAAATTTTCTGTCCATAATAATTATGTCCAATTGTTGAATTCATATGAAGAGTACTTCTTAATTTAATTTTAATTTAGCAACCGGTTTCGATCCATAATCTTCGTCAGCAGCTATTCTCATAATAATTTGAAATTGAAAGGTACCTTCATTGGACAGAAGATGAAGAAATACGGTCTGAGGACAAAAAGATAAAATTCAATAATTTTCAATAATACGAATTAAAATTTAAAAAATATTGAAAATTAGAAAAAATGGGTAAATATTTTAGGCACCAAGGAGTTTTTGACCATTGGGAATTAAACTGTTTTGAAAATTATCGGGCTAGCGGTCAATAAAAAACTTTTTTTATTTTTATGCTGATCTTTCGGCAACCTTTATTGCCTTCATCAGAGCAAAAACTACAAGAGGAAGGTTACAATGATTGAATTGATTCAAATTAAATAACTTACATAGTATTCTTTTAGTTTAAATTACATTCCAAAAAAATGTTCAAGATTTCAAAGTATATGTCGAAACGAAACGAAGTTTATTTATTTTCAAGGATAGTCTAGATTTAGAAAATTGTTTGAAAATATCATTACCTTTGGATTCTGTTATTCCAAATTACGATTGAAATCAAATTTTATTAAATATTCATACGCTAAATTAAGATTTTGAATATCTGATCGAAAATTCATAGAATTACTGTTTTTTTTAATATGAAATAATTCTAAGAATAATCTTGTACCATAATTGGTTTCTTTTTCTAAAATTTTAGTGTTATTGAAATCTAATAAATGATTTTTCTCTTTAAAATGTGCTAACGCACTAGAATTTTTTTCTTTTGTGGTAATCAATCTACAATCAGAATACTATGTAAGTTATTTAATTTGAATCAATTCAATCATTGTAACCTTCCTCTTGTAGTTTTTGCTCTGATGAAGGCAATAAAGGTTGCCGAAAGCTCAGCATAAAAATAAAAAAAGTCTTTTATTGACTGCTAGCCCGATAATTTTCAAAACAGGTAAATATTTTGTTAAAAATAGATAAATTTCGAAAAATCTTCACCTGCGGAGCATCGTTTTACATTTTATTTACTGTTTAGCTATTTTTAGCTTTTTTTTTAATGACCATCTGGATTTTTTCGTTGCGCAGTTGTTGGCAACACTGAGCGCCGACCACCGGCCACTGTCTATTCGATGACGCGCAGTCAGCTGTCAGGACCGTTGATTTAAAACTAACTAATTTAAGAATTTGTCGTTGCGCAAACGGTTTCATTTTATTTTTACGGAAATATTACATCGTTTTTAAACAATTTACATTAATTAAAAGAACATTGAACGTGAGTTTTGAGTGTTAATGCCCTCACCGTAGTGGTGCACTAGGAGGCGGTAAAAATGCTTCGGAGAAGGTCGATGTATTTTTTTTGGATTCCTGAGGTCATTTTACTAAAGAAACTAGACCCTCTTTGAGTATTAGTTTATTTTTTTTTAAATTACAGCCTGCTACCTACCTGAGTGATAAGTAGTAGTTTTACACTGGAGCGAAACTTTACTCCAATGTTGCCAGCCAGCTGCAGTGGGACGGGAGACGGGGGTTCTCAAACCAAAACGCGAAGGCCAATCCAAATACAGGCGCCACTTAATTTTTTTGTGAAAGGAATCGCGTGAAAAAATAAGAAAACACGGTACGTCCAAAGCATGAAACAATTTTATTAACGCACACAAAAATAAACAACAACAACAACGCAGGTCGAGCAATTTAAATAAACAATTAGGCAATAAACATGATACGGTAGTACCTAATTTTTCGGATCCGAAACTACTACAAAGCTAACTGAAATGACACAAAAATAATAGTCGTCTATTCTAGCGTCGAAGAAACGGAGTTGTGCGCTTGACGCACAATAGCCGGAGAATTCCTCCGAAACGGAGTTTACTTCGCGAGCGTACGCAAACTACGTGCACAAATGCGGCTACATTCAATCCACCGAGAAACGAAATTTAAACAGACAATAAGGAAATATGACCTGCTTAAGTAGCGTCGTTACGTCCGTCTATGGGGCGTTTCCGTGGACATCGGCTTTTTTCCCGGATGGATACGTCGATTTGTAGTCGCAAATTGCCACGAGATACCCACGACCAGAAACAGGAGCCTATAAACGAAGGAAGAGAAAGACGAACGTAAGGGCCAGGTCGAGAGAGTAACATCACGCAAAACTTACCTAGTCGGGAGGCTAGGCTGACACAAACCGCAAAGGAAATGCGGCTTTTCCGCTCCCAAATCAGCCAAAGAAATTCGGCACACAGCCGTACAACTCACTCTCACCTCCTCGATGAAGTGAACACGACACTAAATTTTCCGCGAAAGAAACATGCAGCTCACGGGGCGAACAGAGTATTATTGAAAAAAATGACGCTTCCCTCGACCGGTGGAAAAGTAAAAAAAACAACAAAAGAGAGAAAAATATTCGAATGTGCCAATGGCAGATTTTATGTCGTCAGCGGAAACCAATCAAGATAAAGGGTAAAGGTTACTGGCATATGTAACAGTTTCCGGCTTCAACCGCATTCCGAAAGCCCGAACTCGTTTATCCACTAATACACGCGTCGCAAAATAGGACCATTTAAATTGGACAACTAAATATTGCGTAAACACAATCTCGACACAAAGCAAGGATGGGGTTAATTTTTATAATATGTACTTATTCGGCTGGTCTGAAACTTTTAGCGAAAATATATTAAAAAGAGAATTTTGGATGAATTGCGTAGTGGGGAAACAGAACAAAACGGGTTAAAAATAGCTCGGAACGTTGAAATATACATTATACAGGGTGTTCTCGCACACGATCGAAAGTAAACTGTAACAATCCCACCCTTACTAAGATGGAAATTTTGCCCACAGGTAAAATTTCTGAGGTTCAAACGATAAGTTGCCCAACAAGGGTACGAAAACGAGCGACAGAGCTCGGAACTAAACCAAACAAAACAGTTAAACATAGGCAAGGTTGGGTATTCGACCTTGCAACAGAACGAAACGCAATCACGGACGGGTAAAGAAGAAAATCACTGGACAACAAAAATGATTCATCCCCCGGAGATGTTGCGTCCTGACGTAGAGACGACTTAGAAGGGGAAGAGAATCTACATTCTCCAGATCACAACTTCTGTAGTGACGAATGTCACATTCGACAACGCAAGACACGTCCGGTAAAGTTAAATAAAAAAAAAAAAATAAGTCGAATTCGAGTAGCAAACCTTCCCAACGGAACAGAATTTCCTCCCAATTTCCGAAAGTAGAGACTAAAGAGAGAGAGAAGAGAAGTCGAGAGAGACAGAAGACAGGAAAGATAAAGGTTTCCTCACGGAACACACCATACTACAGGAATGACTTCCATGAGCGTATCCCATAGCGGTACATCAGAGAGAGAGGGCAAGCCATACCTTCACGAGATCCAGTACGCTTGGCATTCCCACACGCTTTGACGAATGCAGAAGGATATCTCAAAGCCGTCAAGGCCGAGCTGATCAATCCGAAAAGGAGACAGAGTTAGAGTAGAAGAAAGGGTGAAGCAGGAAGAAAAGAAAATTCTTGGGCAGATAGGCGTGATCCAAGTCACAATCAAGAAGCCTGTCAGACTTCGCTCATACGCAGATTCATAGAGAGAGAGAGCAAGAAGAGTCACGGGATCCAACTCTCTTGTACTCCCACAAACTCCGTAAATCGCAAGGCGGCATCTCACAGTCAACGGGACTGATCGTTAGGACACCTATCGCACGTGAACATCCGAAGACGTTCGATTCCACAGATGGTGTGAAGAATGTACAGAATCTTTTAGGAGTCTTTTACTCCACGCAGAAGATACATCGGAAGAATTCTAAGAGGCCATAATCCGCAGGCCGAAATAAGAATAAGACAATCTCTACTCATCAGGGGGATCAGGTTTAAGATGTTCACTGTTCCAAGTACCAGGAAGTATGTTACCATCAAAATCCTTAAGTTCATAAGTGTCCGCAGACGTACGTCGGAAAGGCCCAACAAATTTGTCGGCCAACTTGGCCGCGAAATGCTTTGAAGCATCGGACAACACGAAATTTCTACGCCACACCCGCTGCTCGGGCTGGTAAACAACCTTTCGCCTACGAAGATCATATCGGCCCTTAGCCTTTTCGTAAGCCTTTTGCAACCTTTCCTGTACGTTTTTGTAGAGGACTGCGAAGTTTCCGGTACGAGATTGTAAATCCTTAGGATCTTGAGGAACAACCTCCAAGGACTCATCTTTAACAGGGTCATTATCAGGGGTTAGTCTACCTTTTAAGCACATTTCACGACCAAAGTTGAGGAAATATGGAGTCACACCAGTAACTTCGTGACGTGCAGTTCGTAAAGCACAAGCGACTTTAGGCAAGAATAAATCCCATTTGCGGTGGTCTTCCGCCACATAAGCAATCAACATGGACTTAATTACGCGGTTAACGCGTTCGACAGGGTTCGCTTTTGGATGATAGAACGACGTGTACGCAAGACGCACGTGGTATGACGTCAGAAGTTTTTGATATTCTTTAGACTTAAATTGGACTCCATTGTCCGAAATGACAGTACGAGGTACTCCGAAGACTAAAAAGATATTTTCCTCAATGTGCTGAACGATCTTAGGGGCGGTAGCCTTTCGAAGAGGGAAACACAACGTGAACTTACTGAAGCAATCCGTTGCCACAAGGATGTACTGATACCCACGAGAAGATCTAGGTAGTGGTCCAACAAGATCGATACTAATGACCTCCCAAGGACGTGAAATTCGAGAGTGACCTCCCATTAGCCCTGTTCTGATTTGGTGCGAAGACATGTCTGACACCTATGAACATATTTCGCCACATCGGCGTGCATTTTGGGCCAATAGTAACTTTGGACGATCTTATTGTAAGTCTTATAGACACCCAAATGACCACTAGTCGGGGAATCATGATGCTCCTGAAGAATTTGTAACCGAGATTCCTTAGGGACAACAGACTTCCAGTGAGGTTCATCCTCAGCTAGTCGATAATAAGTGTTCCGGACGAGTTTATAGATGATGTTACCTTCGACACGGAAACTCGGAAACTTTTCCGGAGTCAAACGAATTTTCTTTAAGAAGTTCAAATGCCAACTATCTTTAACATTATCGAAGTCGATGGAGTCGATAATAGGGACTGTTCGAGAAAGCATATCGGGTACGACATGTTCTTTTCCTTTGCGGTGTATGAAATCGTATTGTTGCAGGCGTACAGCCCAACGACATAAACGACCGGAAGGGTTCTGCAGCTTCTTCAACCAAAGAAGTGAATGGTGATCGGTAATAACTTTGAAGTGAGAACCTTCCACGTAGGGCCTAAGTTTTTCAATCGCCCACAACATCGCGAGGAGTTCTTTCTCAGTCGTCGAGTAATTGCGCTCAGTTCGAGATAATGAGCGACTTAGATAGCAGATGACTTTCTCGCCGTCATCGAGTTGTTGAGTCAGGACAGCTCCAACACCATAATCAGATGCGTCGGTTTGAATCGTGAATTCTCTAGTGAAGTCAGGACACGAAAGGACTGGAGCAGAAACCAAATGCTCACGGATCTTTTCCCACGCATCATCGCAAGTTTCGTCCCACCGATGCTTAGAATTTTTCTTAAGCAACTTGGTCAAAGACATTCAATGAAGATAATAAACTAGTTGCTATCAGAGCATGATGTAGGCTCTATTTTGTTAAAGTGTGCTGTTAGGGTAAGTTAAACTTTGTACAATTATGTTTGTCTTTATTTATGTTTATAATATAATATTTAAGCTACGCCCCTTGTTTCGATTTATACCGTAACATTTTTGATGGAGGCGCCTAAAGTCCGAAATGTAGTCACTATTTTATTTACAAGAAAAAAAAAATATTTTTTTTCTTAGGAATGTTCTAAATTTCAATTATTAATTTTTTTTAACCGTAACTAACGAATTTGTTATAGAAGAATTTAATGAGCCAATAGGAAGTAATTTAAATGTTTTGTTGCAAATTTTTTTTTTATACGGCGCGTATCTAATGTTTCAATAAATTGCACTCTGTTTTTTTTTTGGCATTATTAAATATTTGTCGAGGTATTTTAAATTTTATAAAAGATTTTGTAACAAGGTTTTCAAGATTTCTTTTTTTGCAATTAAGAAATGTTTAATGCCATATTTGTTATGTTATAATCAAATACTGTTAACTATATCTGAAATTTCACTTTCCTAAGGGCCAATAAAAATAAATGCCCTGATTTCAGTCATCTGTAACCAAATCGGAACGTGCTTAAAATTTTACTTGCAATTTTTTTTAGTAACTTCATTATAATTACTAAATTGAATAAATATTTTCAATTTTACATGTAAAAGTAACTTTTCTTATAATAATAATAATAATAATAATAATAATAATTTATTTCATGTTTGTCCAAAAATGGTTACACAAGTCATAGAATTACATAAATTGTATTTAGTCAGTTTCAAAAGAGAACTTATTAACTAATACATTGCGATGTATGAGACAATTTCACAAAACACTTAACACTAACAAAGCAACTAGTCAGAACAATGCAGTGAAAACGCAAACTTGCTCATAGACACTAGATTGTGTTCCCCAAACCACCCCAGTCAATCGACAAGATTCCATGTGAAGTTGTTTAAATCAAGACATTGATTTTCTACGAGATGCATTTTGATTATTTTTTTATACTTGATACGAGTAAGCATTCTGATTTTCTCAGGGAGTTTATTATAAAATATTTTGCACCACCAGTTGGGGCCATTCTTATATTTTTCAAGCCTACAAGTAGGAATGTAGATGTTAGATTTTTGTCTTGTGTTGTGGTCATGAATTTCATCACAGAAAGTGACATTCTCAGTTATGTTTTTTGCATAGAGTAAGCATTCGTAAATGTACATAGTTGGTAAGTTTAAGATTTTAAGAGTTTTAAAAAGCTCACTGGTGTCCGCTCTGTAATGCGCATTGGTAATGATTCTGATAGCTTTTCTTTGTAGTTTGAAAATGCGATGTCTAATCGTCGAGTGGCCCCAAAGCAAAATTCCATAGTTTAGTAGACTATGTATGAGGGCAAAGTAAGCCGTTTTTAAAATTGGACCAGACACATTGTTAGCTAGATTGCGTAAAACAAAAAGATTTTTTGATAATTTGTTTGCAAGGTATTCACCATGTTGACCCCACGTTAATTTTCCATCCAGGACTAACCCCAAGAA
Organism: Dorcus hopei; assembly: GCA_033060865.1. Taxonomy (NCBI): domain Eukaryota; kingdom Metazoa; phylum Arthropoda; class Insecta; order Coleoptera; family Lucanidae; genus Dorcus; species Dorcus hopei. The sequence continues at coordinate 6,505,561 of JAUPFK010000013.1, forward strand.
TTTCACAGCCGAGTCTGAATTATTTTGGTGGCAGAGGCTGAAGCTTATATTTTGTGTCTTATCAACATTTAACTTTAGCTAATTACTTAAGAACCAATTTTCAGTAGAGTCAGTTATTTTCCGTGTTATGTTATCTGTGGAGGATGTATGTTTTATACTAGTGAATGCAGTAGTATCATCCGCAAATAAAATATAAGATATGGATGAGTCGGTAGAGGGCAGATCATTAATGTAGATCAAGAATAAAACTGGACCCAGGATAGAACCTTGGGGTACTCCATGGCGTATATTCCTGAAATCAGAATAACTATTATGATTATTGACATTTTGCATTCTATTTTGTAAATATGACTCCATTAATTGTAAACTGGTCTCATTAAAACCATAGTATTCTAGTTTCTGTAGCAATATTGTATGTGAAACGCAATCGAACGCTTTACTTAAATCGAAAAAATGAGACACTAAGCACTAAGTGATTTCCTTCCTCGAAACATTTAAGTATAGTTGTAGTTAGATTATTTATGGCTTTAATAGTATATTAACAGATCGGAAATTTAAAGTTAAAACAAAATCCGATTACATATCGCGATCGCCCGTAAATATGAACGGAAATCAAGAAACTCGCGCTCATGTCACAATCGCTTTAGCGCAAGAAGCAAACACAAATCCACGGTTCCCTAAATTCGTTAGTCCTGAAATATTTATACCAGGATCGACAAATATACTCAATTTTATAAAAAAAATTGAAAAATGTGCTTATAGCAATAACTGGTTAAATGAACACAAAATAAATTTTTTCGGTTCATTTCTTCATGGAGCTGCAAATATTTGGTATATTAATTATCTTTCATCAGGCGAAAATAGTAATAATATACGTAGTTGGGACGACATTATTCGTGATTTTAAAAAAGAATTCTGTGCGACTTCTTATATTCGCGAATTAAAACTTCGTTTATTAAACCGAAGACAAAGAGAAGACGAAGACGTACTAAAATATATGTATGATATTTTAGAAATTTGTAACGATTTAAATCCAAATATGCCATTTGAACAAATTTTGGATTACTTTGAAAACGGACTACATCCCATCTACGTAACTCAATTTTCTTTAATGTCAACTACCGATATGACATTAAAATATTTTAAAGAAATTGTAGAGAAATTAAGTGAAACGCGAAAACGGGCTATAGCTTCGTATTTAACGAATTCTGAATTATTACTTCAAGGTAATTATACGCCCACACAGAGTGCATCGTTTACAGATAAACAATTTGCATTCGCGGCTCGGTCTAATCTAAATAACCGCGCGCGCAAAATCAAGGCCACCTGTTTCATTTGTAAAAAGCCGGGTCATCTTTCTTATACGTGTTATTATAAACAATCGAATGGGATAAATAATAATTCACGAGAATTTGACAATAACCGGCAGCATGCTAAACAGTTTGTTAGACAACAAGCTTTTTCTTCGCATCGGTTTCGTGCTCATAAAAAGCAAAACCAAAATGTTGCGTTACTAAAACCGAGACAACGTTTCCCATTAAAGTCTGGATTCACCTCGGAAAACAGGGAAAGTAGCCTCTACTCTTTCCCATCGTCTGGAATAGTAACTATTCCTGCTGTCTTATTTAAAAAGACATTAAATGTTATTGTTGATACAGGTGCGCTAAATAACGTAATTAGTTCACAATATGTTAAATATTACTCCGCTTTAAAAAAGCCTCTTCACATAGTTACGGCCGGAAACGAAACGATTAAAGTAATCGGTAAAACGGTAATAAAGTTAAAAATTTCTAAAGAAATTTTTCCGACAGAAGTGTAGTTCATGATCTTCCAAAACCCTTAATTCTCGGAACACATTTTTTAAAGCAATACGAGGCTGTAATTAATTTTCCCCGTAATTATCTGGAACTTCGTGGAAATATACGCGTCCCTTTTCTGAACAATACCAATAATTTAAACAATTTATTTTTCCAACCACTATCACATCACATACGCAGTTCAGGCGTTCCTAATGAAACCGTTAAAATAAAAATACCACTTAAGAGTGATATTACGTTAAAACCTAACGAATCGCAGTTTGTTGAAATAATTTGACAATCACAACCTTCCCAAAAAATTTAAATTCGTATAATTTTGTTCCTCGCGAAGATTTTTTACTTTCAAAGCATGTCGTAATAACAAAAAATCTATTTTTTGTTGAACAAAGTATAATGCTTGAGTTGACAAATATAGGCAAGATTCCTTCAAAATTGTTTGCAAATACCGCGGTTGGTTATTTAGAAAAGTCATGTCAAACTAACTCAAAAAATAATACACATTCTAAAAATTCTACAAACACTCCTAATTCTGAACTTTATGGCCAATTTGGTTTAATGAAAAATGGTACATTACCTTCGTATTATTAACGTAATTTTGCTAAGGGGGGAGGGAAGCCAAGTGTAAATAAAAATTTCAAAAATCCTCGTATGTTTAATAAAAAAGAAAAATTCAAAAGGGATAATATTTCTTTAAATCACTGCAAATTTCAAGGAAATAATTCCACAAATTATAAATCTTTTCAGACGCGATTACAACCAAAGAAAAACGATGTGACTTTAGGAAATCAAAATTTAACTATTCGGAATGTTGCTTCCGAAAACGTTAAACGATCACAAAATAAAGCTAAAATGAGGTACGACAAATGTGATCGTCAGAAAGAATATAATGAAGGCGCTAATGCAAAAAAATTCACTCCGAAACGTAAAATTGGTAAAAGTAAAAAAATATTTTTACGTAGGGTTGGACCGAAGTTTATTCCAAAGGAACAGATGGTTGTAGATTACGTTGTTCGAAAAGATCCAGATAAAAATTCAAAAACTGATGTAGAACATGCAAGCAGAATAAGACCGTATTATAAATCACGGCAGTCTCTACAAAAGTAAACTATTTGTTCTTAAATTTATTTATACATAAAGGAATACATGTATAAATATATGTTTTTTTTATGTTTCAGAAATTTCCTGATATACCAATGTCGACTCAGCATACGTTTAATTAACATCTTTTTAATGATGAATTTTTACACATATGATTTCAGATCTACATATGCAACAACTCCATCACCAGTGGTAATTACAAAAGCCTATCTATGTAGTTGCAAATCTGGCAGACCGATAAACAATTTAAAGAATTCTTTACGTATATAAACATTTTGTTTATATTTCTGCTAACCCATAATTTATTACAGTATACTGAAAGAAACGAATTAAATTCTCGATAATTTACTAATTTAATTCAGCTGAATTTTACGAGTTTGCAAACTTTAGGACTACATTTAATTGCCTATGAAATTTCATGACAAACATTGATTAATTTATATAATTTTTAAGTTTAAGCTTTATCCAACCACGTGTGAGATGGGCCCTAATCGCTACGTGCTCGGATAATCTAATGTTACTAGTTTTAAATAAGAAATTTTACATTCTGCACAAAACACCCAAGAACCGGTTCCAAATCTTAAGTATCACCTAAGTATCAATTATTTTTGTATAAAGTTAAAAGTTATGATAAAAGTATTTGTATACTTATGTATTTTCGACTTCTTGCCTGCCTTGCTATCGTAACCTGAGTTCAATTCTTTTCGGAATTTTACTATTTTATTACTTGTATGTTAGACAAGAAAGTTACCCTCTAGTTTTGTAGTTAAGTGAATTATTGATAATTTCTAAAAATTATGTTACTTTTTATGTTTGTATATAATTGTTTTTAAATTTAATTGAATTACTGATATTATTTTATAGAATGTTCACTTGTAAACGAATTTTTTTTTGGTATGTTGCCCTCACACTTTTTTATTTTAAAATGTAAAACTTATAACTTCGTAAGTTCCCAGAATGGCATCCACCTTCTGCTGTGAAAATTTTCGTCACCAGAAACGAAGAAATATTAAGAAAACTGTCAGCCAACAAAATGGATACGTCAACCTCACCGACTACACCCCTTCATTGATTGTGCCCGATGACCGTCCACAATGACTGGAACTACTTGTCAACTTCGACGCACTAACTGACCCACATGCACTGTCGACCAACACCACGCAGCTGGTCTTGAACCTTGCAACCTGGAGAATCTAAGCCCAGAGAACCATTGCCGTTCTTCATCCACCCCAAAAGGTCTCCAAGCCAAGAGCGTCATCATCAACTCCATGTCGCTTGTCTGCTTCATTCTTCGGCAGTTCTTCTACACATCCATATGGACGACACCTTGGTAGCATTCCCAAGGCCTACACCACCAGCCATTCGAAACTGTCCATTCCAAGCAACACATTCCTTCGAACATAGGATGTACTCACATATACTTTCTGATTACGCAAGCAGCCTTTGTACCTGATGTCTACAAAAGAATTGGAGCAACGCAACCCCAAATAAAATGAACTTCCTGGTAAAAACTTCAAACCAGCCCGGAACATACTACAGGAGAAGTCCATCAAGATTTGCACCCTTTGGCGCAACAAGGACTCAGTAACCTACCCTTACCTATATACCTATTTTTTTGCAAGGGGGGAAAGATGTGACAAGGCGAAAGTAAATTAAAATATTAGATTCATTTAGCGGAGTTAAGATGAGCAAAAATGCATCCAAGCGTCGCCAAAGCGACCTCGACCGCGTGACTCATCTGCAGGTGTACAAAAACCTTGGACATATTCTAACTTGTTGAAACATAATAAAAGTGCATAGTTCCTTCGTCAATACTCGGAAGTGTTCGAGTTCCAATTTATATAAAAACCCCAAACCAGAGACATTCAATGAAGATAATAAACTAGTTGCTATCAGAGCATGATGTAGGCTCTATTTTGTTAAAGTGTGCTGTTAGGGTAAGTTAAACTTTGTACAATTATGTTTGTCTTTATTTATGTTTATAATATAATATTTAAGCTACGCTATGCCCCTTGTTTCGATTTATACCGTAACAATATTTCAATTCGCTAAGGCAGAAACTGCACTTGTCCTGATTCAAGGTCAAACCAGCCTCAGTCAGGCGTTTATGGACTTCGGATAATACTTCGAGATGTTTGTCGAAGGTTTGTGTGACGATAATAATGTTGTCCAGATAGACGAATACGTGAGGGTCAAGGTCAGCACCAATTACACGATCAATAAAACGTTGCCAAGTCGCGGGAGAATTATGCAGGCCAAAAGGCATTCGTCGGAATTGATACAGTCCACGATTGGGTACAGTGAATGCTGTATATTGGCGGGATTCTTCGACGACTGGGATCTGCCAATAAGCTGACTTAATGTCCAAAGATGACAGGTATTTAGCATCTTTCAATTTGTCAAGAGTGTTTGAGACATATGGTAGTGGGTATGCGTCTTTAGTCGTGACCTGGTTTAACTTACGATAATCCACACAAAAGCGAAAGCTTCCATCTTTCCTTGGCACAAGAAGGATAGAAGATGACCAAGCACTTTTGGATTTCTCCACAATGCCACGCTTTAGCAAGTCATCAAGTTCTTTATCAACAACAGTTTGCCTTGCCGGCGAGATGGGATAATAACGTTGTTTTATCGGGGCACTATCTGTGTGAATAACGTGTTCGACGAGTTTAGTACAACCCAGTTCACCATGTGGAGAATTTGTGAACAGTTGATTAGTCAGTTTACCCAGCTGATCTTGCTGCGGATCAGTTAAATGTTGCCGAGAAGTAAGATGTTCTACCACGTCAATCGATTCTCTACTGAAAGTCCATTCACCGGAACGCAGATCAGGGACGACGCCCATTAACTTCCAGAAGTCTGCTCCTAAGATTAGTGAATGAGGTAACTCAGGGACAACTAAAACATTTATAACTTTTACACGATGACGCAGTTGTATAGGGGTGGCCACATTACCAGGACTAGAACAAGGTTGTCCATTTGCCATGGTACACTACGTTACATGCTTATTAAAAGGTAAGTTTAAAGTTTGAAGAACTTCCCATCCCGAGCTGCCAACGATTGTGCGAGATGCACCAGAGTCTAAGAGGCCAAGAAACGGGATGCCCAAAATCGACACGGTTAAATAAGGATGCTCATCATTTTTAGCATGAGCCAAGACATAGTCAAGAACAGGTTGGACTGCCAAAGGATCGATCGGCTTTGATATACTGAAACAACGTACTAACCGATCATCTAGCGCGTTGTTCTGGAGTTTTTTGAACACGCCGGGCACGTCTTGGTAGTGACGTTGGGACGACCACACCGATAACAATGCCTTTTTAAGGGCTCGGAACAATCTCGAGACAAATGGACCGATGTGAACCTGGCGCCCAACTTCATCAAAAATTTTTTTAAATAATTTAGTGGGTTTGTACCCCGTTTGTACCCGTTTGTATCACTTTTTATTTCGTTTGTACCTCAAAGGGTAACAAAATAAAAAATAATTAAAAAATAACAGGCGCCCAACTTTAACACATTTTAATTTCGTTAACGCCATTCGATAGAGAATCGTTTGTACCTGTTTGTACCTCTCTTAATTTCGTTTGTACCTCAAAGAGAACGAAATAAAAAATTATTAAAAAAATAACCGTTGCCCAGCTTTAAGATATTTTTATTTCGTCAACGCCATTCGATAGAGAATCGTTTGTACCTGTTTGTACCTCTCTTCATTTCGTTTGTACCTCAAAGAGAACGAAATAAGAAATTATTAAAAAAATAACTGTCGCCCAACTTTAAGATATTTTTATTTCGTCAATACCATTCGATAGAGAATCGTTTGTACCTGTTTGTACCTCTTTTCATGTCGTTTGTACTTCAACGGGAACCGAAGTATAGCGTTTTCACTGTTTCGAAAATGACGTTAAAGCGGTACATACGCTATTTTTTAAGGTATCGAAAAACGACCAAGGGAGCTCGAAAGAGAATCGTTTGTACCTGTTTGTACCTCTTTTCATTTCGTTTGTACCTCAACGGGAATCGAAGTATAGCGTTTTCAATGTTTCGAAAATAACGTTAAGGCGGTACATACGCTATTTTTTAAGATATCGAAAAACGACCAAGGGGGCTCGAAGGAGAATCGTTTGTACCTGTTTGTACCTCTTTTCATTTCGTTTGTACCTCAACGGGAACCGAAGTACAGCGTTTTCAATGTTTCGAAAATAACGTTAAACCGGTACATACGCTATTTTTTAAGGTGTCGAAAAACGACCAAGGGGGCTCGAAGGAGAATCGTTTGTACCTGTTTGTACCTATTTTCATTTCGTTTGTACCTCAACGGGAACCGAAGTATAGCGTTTTCAAAATTTCGAAAATAACGTTAAAGCGGTACATACGATATTTTTTAAGATATCGAAAAATGACCAAGGGGGCTAGAAGGGGGCGCCAGGTTCATATGGGTGGAATCGTCTGTTGTGTTGTATTCTTACGCTTAGCATTATCCAGAACTAACAGTGAGGACGTGGCAGGATTCTAGTTCTATTTTTGTTTGTTTTTTTATTGGTTTTTTGTTTTTTATTTTTTATTTGTTTGAAACGTTTTTGTTTCTTTTATGTTTTTTTTTGTTATATTTATTTTATTTATTTGTTATTAAAAATATAATGTGTGTTAATAGTTATAATTAGTAATTTCTTAATAAAATGATAAAGGAAACAATTCGTATTTATGAAGACAGAATTTACACACAATATTTAAATACATTACGTTTTCTTATTTTGGATTATTCAGATATGAGAATCCATAACCATAATTAGACAATAACAAACCCAATAATACTGTATTTAAATATTGTGTCTATGTAATGTATTTAAATATTGTGTGTAAATTCTGTAGTGCAGTGCTTTTCTAGTGCTTTTTACTATTACACATAGAGCCTTTTGTTACTAGCATTGTGGCAACCCTGCTTGCGTGTACACCAAATCAAACACCAAATGTACGGCTTTAAAGTTATTTTCGAAACATTGAAAACGCTATACTTCGGTTCTCGGTGAGGTACAAACGAAATGAAAAGAGGTACAAACAGGTACAAACGATTCTCCTTCGAGCCCCCTTGGTAGTTTTTCGATATCTTAAAAAATAGCGTATGTACCGCTTTAACGTTATTTTCGAAACATTGAAAACGCTGTACTTCGGTTCCCGTTGAGGTACAAATGAAATGAAATGAGGTACAAATGAAATGAAATGAGGTACAAATGAAATGAAATGAGGTACAAACGATTCTCTATCGAATGGTATTGACGAAATAAAAATATCTTAAAGTTGGGCGACGGTTATTTTTTTAATAATCTTTTATTTCGTTCACTTTGAGGTACAAACGAAATGAAGAGAGGTACAAACAGGTACAAACGATTCTCTATCGAATGGCGTTGACGAAATAAAAATATCTTAAAGTTGGGCGACGGTTATTTTTTTAATAATTTTTTATTTTGTTCCCTTTGAGGTACAAACGAAATAAAAAGTGGTACAAACGGGTACAAACGAGGTACAAACCCACTAAATTATTTAAATTTTTTTTTGATGAAGTTGGGCGCCAGGTTCACATGGGTGACAAATGGCCGATTTTCTGACAATTCCAACATTTAAAATTCTTAATGGGTTTAGGTGGGTCTACCTTACATTCCGATACAGTAGGTGCACAGGCTTGTACGTATGCTAAGTCAGGTTCTAGATCCATATTCTTACGTGGAGACGGGACATATGCCTCAACAGCTGATTTACGAGCTTCCAACTGTCTACCTAACTTTAACAAGTGCGCTACCAAAGTAACTTCAACCAAACCTAATTGTCTTTGATAAAAAAGGGGCAATATTGTTCAAAAGAATTTTAACTTGAACGCTTTCAGCGACCGGAACGCTCAAACGATTGAATAAGTTTAACATTACCGACGTGTATATACCCATCGATTCGTCAGGGCCTTGAGTGCGTTTTTTAATTTCCTCGAACAATTTGTCGTCGTAATTATACGGTTGAAATTCCTCGCGAAGACGTTTTACGAGGTCTGTCCAATTATTACAAAATTTCCTATTAGCCCTAAACCAAATTAACGCCTTATCTCGAAACAAATCGGATGCGGAAGCGAATAACGTAATTTCGGATACGTTCCTCGAAACACAGAGTTCGTCAACACGTTCGAGAAAAGCATTTAGAGACAGGACTTTATTATTCCCATTGTAAATCAAACCCCACTTAGAAACAGGCACGGACTTAATCTCGTTCACGACCGCAGAGTGTGTAGCAGCCTTAACTACAAGAGGCGTGGCTTTAAATCGTAATGAATTTGCTTTTGGTGATGACGGAGTTGCCAAAGGTGATGATGTCGCACTCGGCGGCGAAATAGAGTCCGGAACCACGCAAGATACCGACAAAGGGTTGTTCTGAAAATGCTCGGCAATCGCGGTTAAATCAAGTAAAGGGGATGCTGTTACACCAGTAACTTCCGGTTTTTTAGGTGCAAAATTGAGCGCAGTTTGCTCGAAGTCGAACGCAAGTTCGTTCAGCGTCCTCAAGATAACAGCACGTTGTCTCGTTTCGTCGCTACTCGACGGTTGGCAGCGCTGAGCGCGTCCAATGGCATGAGCCAACTTAGCGGAAATTTTGTCATGAATGCAAATGGCTGTCGAACCAGGAAGCGACTCTATTAAACAGCGAATCTCGCTAATTTTTTCCTGAAGGGCTGTCACGTCATCGTCAAAAGTTACGTCATACTTAGGTACAGGCAGGCGTAAATATTTTTCTAATCGCATTTGCCGTCTTAAATTTGCACGTTTTTGCGCAACTGTTCCCTCAGTTTGTACACCTCTTATCAATAATTCATAGTTTAATTCCTCGGAATTAAGACGATCCGGTAACAGTTTATATTCCATAATTAAGCGTAAAATATTCTAACAAAACAAATGCTCTGGATGTAATACTTTTAACCAAAACAACAAAAACGCAAAACAAATTTCGGGCCACACGCGTTTGGGCGCCAAAACTTGGTACCTACCTGAGTGATAAGTAGTAGTTTTACACTGGAGCGAAACTTTACTCCAATGTTGCCAGCCAGCTGCAGTGGGACGGGGAGGGGTTCTCAAACCAAAACGCGAAGGCAAATCCAAATACAGGCGCCACTTAATTTTTTTGTGAAAGGAATCGGTACACAGCCGTACAACTCACTTTCACCTCCTCGATGAAGTGAACACTAAATTTTCCGCGAAAGAAACATGCAGCTCACGGGGCGAACAGAGTATTACTGAAAAAAATGACGCTTTCCTCGACCGGTGGAAAAGTAAAAAAAACAACAAAAGAGAGAAAAATATTCGAATGTGCCAATGGCAGATTTTATGTCGTCAGCGGAAACCAATCAAGATAAAGGGTAAAGGTTACTGGCATATGCAACAGTTTCCGGCTTCAACCGCATTCCGAAAGCCCGAACTCGTTTATCCGCTAATACACGCGTCGCAAAATAGGACCATTTAAACTGGACAATTAAATATTGCGTAAACACAATCTCGACACAAAGCAAGGATGGGGTTAATTTTTATAATATGTACTTATTCGGCTGGTCTGAAACTTTTAGCGAAAATATATTAAAAAGAGAATTTTGGGTGAATTGCGTAGGCGTGGAATGGCACATTCCTACGCCTAGTAAGGAAACGGGTTAAAAATAGCTCGGAACGTTGAAATATACATTATACAGGGTGTTCTAGCACACGATCGAAAGTAAACTGTAACAAGCCTTGCCCCAATTGCCCTACTCTTACTTGAATGAGTGGTTAAACTCTGTTAATGAGTTTGCTCTGATACACGGGTGGGATGATAAAACAACGTCTCATTCAGCTTTAGCAAAATTGAAGGGCACCGCTGAAGTATGGTTTAGGAGACTCCCAATCCGATTGTTTGCGTGTGCAGAATGGAGCGGCTATGCTTCAGGAAAATTTTTATCTCAAACGCGATCCACACGATATTATTGCAGGAACTTATATCCTGTAAGCTACAATCGAAGGAATATGTACAGTTCGCAAATTAGCCCTTATACATAAGCTAAAAATACAGTTAAACGATGCGGATCGCGTTAATTTAATAATGGAGGTATGGTCGCGACGGCATATGTTAGGGACCATGTCCTTGCAACTCATTTACGACTTATTGATAGAAATTTGTTGTCGTTGTTTATTTTATCAAGTTTAGAATTTAGAAAAGTTTATGCATTTTCAATATATCCTTAAAAAACGAGCACGTTTGTTTATTTTATCTTATGGTTTGGGTTAAGATACGGGATGCGTCTCAAGTGCAGGGACGGAAGGAAGGAAGGAAACAAAAGTGCCAGCGCTCAGTCGAGGCGCGGTCCTTGAGGGCTATACGTGTTGATAATGTTACACTAATTACGCAGACGGGCTCGCGAGTGTTACAATGAATTGCAATGACATGAGAGTAGGGGATCATTTCTCCTGTATACGGCATCTGACCCTATTCGCTACTGCAGATGCGTGAGTAGTAGATGTCGGAAAAACAACTAGTTGTATACCTGACCAAGTGATTGCCTTGTGCTTTCAAGACAGTCATGACTTGGTGTTGACTGCGCTTGGGCCGGTGTAGCAACACTGTAGGAGACAGTAGCACCAATGATTCTGAGAACGTACGCTCAGAAGGCAAGGTATGCTAATATCCACCTGGGGCTTGTCTTTATGCATGCGAAGTACGAAGATAGACATTCGAGGAAACCTTCTCCGTGAATTCGCATCCCAGAAGGGAACTACCGCATCTCCGCTGGATGGTGCGGGACCGGGAAAGGGCCCCGGTAAGTAAAGTGTTCCACATTATTGAGTAGATGCTCGTAAATGGTCATTTGTAATTTTGCATGACATCCTTATCGAATCGAAAAGCGAAGCCCAGATGTTAAGGCGTTTACCCTCAGCTCCGCAGTGGTCGTGAAAGAGAGAAAGAAAGCAGGGAAAGAGAGATCTAACCAAAGGGTGAGTGAATGTTTATTGTAACTCAGTCCTCTGACATTGTTATCAGTTTATGTTATATTTATGTTTGTCATGTTTAACACAAAGAAAAAAAAACTATCCTACAAATTTAACAAAACAAACAACCATTCATTTTGCTTTAACGAAATTACGAAGCTCCGCTGAAACTTAGTTAAAAGTATGGAAACAAGAATCCATTCATGGGTTGAATGGAAATGTTTGTTGTTGGAAACGTTTGCACCAAAACGAGACATTTGTGCTAAGCTTTTACAAATGATCAACTACAAATCATGTGACGCAGATGATTTATATGATTATTCATTTCAAAAGTTGGTTTTAATAAATTCATTAAAATTTATTTTCGATTCAAGATAAGGTAAATTTAATAATGGGTGCAATTAATTATATTTATATTGTAGAAACTGTCGGCATTAATAATCCATGAGTATTAACAAAGCATTTAAAATGTTATTCCAAAAAGTAAATTATAAAAAGAACCCAACATCTCGTCGATTATTTTACTTAAAGGAAAATTCTCTTCAATTTAAATATTTTTCCCAAATGAAATTTATAAAATTACAGATTGGCATTAAAACTGATATTTTCATTCAATATTACTTTTACGGTAAAACCAAACAGGCAAAAAAAAATAAAATAAAAATTTAAATAAGAAAGTAGGATATATGAAACAATGATGTGTTTTACTCAAGTGTCGTAGCCAAAATTATTTTTAAGGAATGAGTTAGCTTGTAATTTAAAATGCTTAATAAATATCTGTATATCAGGGGATGTTTGTTTATGTTTTGACGATAAGCCTAGCCGAGGGAACGTAAAATATTAACAGGAGATGCAGGACAGTTTTTCTCGTGATGCAGACTGAGAACGGTCGGTAAAGCGCGTGAGGAATTGTGTTACGCGTCGAGGCGACGGGATGTGTGACCTAGAGGGTGGCTGCATAGTATTGGCCTAAGAAGGCAATGTTCTGGCAGAAGTAGTATCGCGGTATACCCTGTTTATGTTATTGGCAATGAGGATCATCGATTTGTTGTATGTGTATCCGTTTCTTACGATGCATCGTATGCGCGATAAGCGAGATGAAGAGAGAGAGAGAAAACTGGAAGGGACTAATCAGCGAACGTGTGTTTATCAGAACGAGGTATGATCTGTTTAACGTTATTACTATTTTGACCCAAATGTTAGATATTCATTTTTAAGCAAAAATATAATGCGTTTAGAATTAAAGAATTATAAACGTTTGCCTGCAATGCATTGAGTTTTGTTTACGGTCTCGATGGAATGCTCGGTCCTCTTGACATTATATAAACAATAAACGGTTTCGGGGAGGAAAGGTTTGCTTTGGGAATCGAGACAGTCGAGTTTATGATACGCAATCGATAGGCGCATTAATAAGAGTTTGCGGTGTTAATACGATAGAAAGGTGCGGAATGTAATTAATTAAAGTGGCCAACTTGCAACTTATAACTCGCGCTTGCAACTCGCAACTCGCGTTAATTGTATATCCGCGAGTATTATATACGTGGCGTGCGTATACAGGGTGTGTTCGGAAAGTATTGTGCGCTACGCTGGTAGAAGCAGGAAAGCGGTATCTAGAGATAAGTTATTAATTGTAGCTAATGCATGATATGTAGAGAATTAGCTTGAAGTATTTCCTGCATGGTGTATGAATGAAGCGATTTCCCCGGGTGAGGCTCGGTTGTCGTGGCAGGTGCTGCATCACCTGACCGTTGGCTAGTAGGTCGACTGGGGTAACCACGGTGGCGTAGGGATTGTGACGTCACTTGCATGATTAGTGGTTACTTCGTAAGGAAAATCGTACTAACAAGGTGGAAAGCGCTACCGAGAGTGAACGACGTACTGTTCACGGTCCCATGGTGACCCCTTAGGGACCCGATGCAGCGGATTGGGAGCCCTAAGGTTATTAAATTGTCACCACCCCTACGTGCCAGGTGGAGGGGACGTAACCTGGTGGGATGCCACGTTGACGTTGATTTGTGCCACCTGGCGGAAGAGTGGATTGGTGGTAGAGAATCCACGGGTCGGAGATGACAAAGACTTAGGGTAGAGTATGTTTGCATGTCATTGAGGCTATCTGTGTTGTATGTGGCGTGTGTTTCTGGAAATAACATTTCAGAGCAATAGTTTATGAAAGAGCAACAGATATGATAATAAAGGTCCAAGGTTGGACATCATCAGGAGCGATGATAGAGGCACTAGATTGAGTTGTGAATTGACCAAGGGGTTGAGACCGTTGGGGCCAGGGGACTGGGGTCCCCGGTGAGTAAATAACTGTTGTCTCTTACAAATGATTGTAAACACATGTTATTGTTGCATGAACGCACCATGTCAATGGGAGGTGATGGTAGCGAACGGTGCCCGGTAGCCAAAGGAAATGGTGAGCGTTTTGATTACTTACATTTATGTATACGCGTTAACACATTTTAATAATACTAGAAAAAAAATATGTTGGTAATTTCGGCCGACCTTACAAGTCAGGTGTGGGGTACAATCTGAATTCTCCCGATAGAATTGTGTAAACAATGTAAACATTTTTGCTCACTGGTTAATTAATATAAACAGTTATGTAGTGGCTACTGGGACCGCCCTAATTTAACATGAAATTTAAAGATAAAAGCAAATACTCCTTATCCCGAAACAATGTTAGGCTACGACATAATAATAATTGTATCGAGTGATTTTTCTGAGTTTGGCATCTGGTCAGCTGTGACTTTGTAGCGCGCGAGCAATTTCGCAGCATTCTGGGTGTGGAGCTCGGAGGGTTGCTCGGTATAAAACAGATGTTGAAAATGTAAATGAGGTTGTTGAAATTGGTATGAATTTGGCAAAAATAAATACTAATGGTAGTAGTATGTATGACGCGGAGTAGTATGACGTTTTTGTAGAATGTTCAATAGTGAATTTCGCAATGTAGGTAGAATGGTAGTACAATTGATTTTCGCAGCACTCTACTATACAGGGTGACTGAAATATTAGGTTAAAAGTGATCACAGGACGTTGTGATCTAAACTTTTCATAAAAATTTAATGATAAAAGCGTATCCTCTGTTGCCCGAAACAATGTTTAATTTGGCGAAATTATAATTAATTACTTATGAAAGGTGGTATAGAGTCGGTATAAATAAATATTAACAGAGTGGTATGATATTCTTGTAGAATATCATGTAGAATTTGGCAATACATATACAGTAGCAGTAAAATTGACTCTCGCAGCACTCTACTATACAGGGTGACTGAAATATTACTAGATACGATAGAGCGAGAATATGTATCGTATACTTCTTTCTTAAATAAATAAGAGGATCAATATTAAAAAAAAAACTTTTGAAATTAAACCTAATTTAAAAACGTCCCTAACGTGAAACTAGTTATAATATCTGGCTTTCTAACAATTCTTCCTAACTTAAAACAAACAAACAAAAAACATTAATAATGCTAGTTGATTTCAAATTTGGTACAATCGAAAAATAAACTTTAAACTTAAAACAAATTTTCAAACAATAAAATTATTTTGTAGACTTGTTAATTAAGAAATAGTAATAAAAATTTATTATTATTGAAATAGAATGGAATAATATGGTAGAACAAAGTAAACGTTAGAAAAAGAAGTGGAAGCATTCGTTATGGATAAATTGTAACCAATAACCAATAAACAATTATTAGTGGGAAGTGTCTTTACGGAGACAAGTGTGATGACAAGTGTGATGACAAGTGTGGTGACAAGTGTTGTGATAAATTCTAATACATCACGATTGGTATGTTAAAAAAAAATAATAATAATAACATGACCTTTCGGAAATGGATAACCGAAATTTCAAACTGGAACCAAAAGAAAATACATTAATACATCCTAATTGGATGGGTAACGTGTCGGTTAAAGCGAATGGATTTTTAGAAGGGGATTGGTGATTGGAAGGTGAATTGCGACCGAAGAAAGGTCAAGACCATTTCTTTTCAAGCACCGGCGTCAACTTAAAATCGGAAGTACAATTTAAAAATTAACTGCCTGATCATAATGATTATTGTAAAGAAAATAACATCACTGGAGGAAGATCAAATCATCTTCAACAGTCTCAGAAGTCTGAGTCTCACAACTCATACGAACATCAATTTGCTAGTGAACTGTCATTGGAGAATATCTTAACTGAACCTTTAGCACTTAATGGTAAACAGTGTTGGTGGTGTGTGCTATACAGTGTACGTTATATATTGTGCACGTTTTACTTTGAAGGATTGTTGTATCTGTTCATTATATTCTACAATAAAAAAAAAGTGTATTGTACCTCTATGTACATACATATACATTTTAAATCAAGTGTATAGTATCTTTAATTGGTGATGCAGTCAGAAAAGGTTAAATAAAATTTCTTTAATTTATGTCGAGCTTTCGGGAATGGTTATTCCCTGCATCAGAATGAAACAATAAAGTTAAATGTAGAACGCAAGCATGTCTAACAAATGGAGGAAGATGAATCCAGTAAATTTGACAAATTATGTTACAAATGGGTGTAAACGGGACGTAACACAGTTTGTTTTGTAAAACATATTAAAATGTTTGTTTAAAGTAAACAAGTGATGATTTAATATTGATGGCTTAGATTAACATCAGAATTGAGAAACAACACTTGTACTGGCGAGGTGGACAATTAGCGCGATATTTTGATTTACATATCAGTATATGTTTAAGATATACAACTTAAATAAAAAGGTATAGTGTATATGTATCTCAGATCCAAAAATAAAGTGTATTACCCAAAACTGATGGTGAGGATTGATTAGTAACATTTTCCAGAATTTTCAAAAATATTTCATCTTTTCCATGACTGAGTTAGAAGTAGCTAAATCAATAGAAATGGGCAAACAATTTTTAAATAGTGAACCAATCACTTACAGACCTTACAGGATATCATTGAGTTAAAGACAAACTGTCAGAACTATAACAGATGCCGAAAAAAAAAATTAAATCATCAAAATCTCCAAACTCATCGTAAATTTTATATATTCATAAGAAGAACGGTAAAATACGAATGTACATTGACGACAAGGAAATTAATGTATTCATGATAACCAAATAGACAGGTGAGACGGATGTCAATAGTTTACAAGTCCAGACTTCGTTTCTGGACATTATCAAATATCAATTGTTAAAGTTAAGAAACACATTGCAACGTTCGTCACTCTGAATAGAGTGTAATCCAGTAAGACCCTTTTTGGGATTGACTTTACGTTCGACAGATTATTAAAAACTTAGCTTTAGGAATCTGCTGATGATAATGGTAAACTTGGTACAATAGAAGTACTCCACGTGAAACTGGTAGAAGACTTTGCAAAAACTAACTGCGTAGCTGCGTGAAAAAAAAATATGTGTGATGTTACATACTATGGCTATGTATGCGAAATCAGTTTGAATCTGAAACTAAAAAGGGGAAAGATATTTCCAATTCCATTTTATGCTCTGCACATCGACCACGAAAGGATCCACTTTTACTTCAAAACACACTTTACTAGCGATATCTGAAGATAAGGTGTGGAACTAAAAGATGAAAGAAGTGGTATATGCCATTAATAAATCTACAAACAGATCGCCTAAGAAACTGTTGTTGAAATACAAACTCAAATTCCCAATGCCAACGAAACTTCATGAGTGGTAATTGCCTGAAGTTTTGCAAGAAACTGAAGTTATAAGACAGCATCATGTTTCCATGTGGAAGAACAAAAACAAAATGGATGATAAAAGCCGGATGGTAAAAGCCGTAAGTCGATGCCTAAGTATAGTGATAATGATAGAAAAGGATTCTATTGATTCTACCAAACCACCGATGTTAGGTAGTAGGTATGCCTCCCTCAGAACGCATCAGAAGAAAATCATGCAACCACATTGTGATTGTGGACAACAAGAAACTTTGGATACCGTAGGAGGTATATCAGATTTAACACGTTGTGACTGTGGATAACAAGAAACTTTGGATACCGTAGGAGGTATATCAGATTTAACACGTTGTGACTGTGGATAACAAGAAACTTTGGATACCGTAGGAGGTATATCAGATTTAACAAAAAGTAAAAAGTGGAGAAGATGGTGTACCATGTCCATAAACAAACACCGCGTGGACGCGGAAGCCTCAGGTTGGCCGAATGTTAGATATTCATTTTTAAGCAAAAATATAATGCGTTTAGAATTAAAGAATTATAAACGTTTGCCTGCAATGCATTGAGTTTTGTTTACGGTCTCGATGGAATGCTCGGTCCTCTTGACATTATATAAACAATAAACGGTTTCGGGGAGGAAAGGTTTGCTTTGGGAATCGAGACAGTCGAGTTTATGATACGCAATCGATAGGCGCATTAATAAGAGTTTGCGGTGTTAATACGATAGAAAGGTGTGGAATGTAATTAATTAAAGTGGCCAACTTGCAACTTATAACTCGCGCTTGCAACTCGCAACTCGCGTTAATTGTATATCCGCGAGTATTATATACGTGGCGTGCGTATACAGGGTGTGTTCGGAAAGTATTGTGCGCTACGCTGGTAGAAGCAGGAAAGCGGTATCTAGAGATAAGTTATTAATTGTAGCTAATGCATGATATGTAGAGAATTAGCTTGAAGTATTTCCTGCATGGTGTATGAATGAAGCGATTTCCCAGGTGAGGCTCGGTTGTCGTGGCAGGTGCTGCATCACCTGACCGTTGGCTAGTAGGTCGACTGGGGTAACCACGGTGGCGTAGGGATTGTGACGTCACTTGCATGATTAGTGGTTACTTCGTAAGGAAAATCGTACTAACAAGGTGGAAAGCGCTACCGAGAGTGAACGACGTACTGTTCACGGTCCCATGGTGACCCCTTAGGGACCCGATGCAGCGGATTGGGAGCCCTAAGGTTATTAAATTGTCACCACCCCTACGTGCCAGGTGGAGGGACGTAACCTGGTGGGATGCCACGTTGACGTTGATTTGTGCCACCTGGCGGAAGAGTGGATTGGTGGTAGAGAATCCACGGGTCGGAGATGACAAAGACGTAGGGTAGAGTATGTTTGCATGTCATTGAGGCTATCTGTGTTGTATGTGGCGTGTGTTTCTGGAAATAACATTTCAGAGCAATAGTTTATGAAAGAGCAACAGATATGATAATAAAGGCCCAAGGTTGGACATCATCAGGAGCGATGATAGAGGCACTAGATTGAGTTGTGAATTGACCAAGGGGTTGAGACCGTTGGGGCCAGGGGACTGGGGTCCCCGGTGAGTAAATAACTGTTGTCTCTTACAAATGATTGTAAACACATGTTATTGTTGCATGAACGCACCATGTCAATGGGAGGTGATGGTAGCGAACGGTGCCCGGTAGCCAAAGGAAATGGTGAGCGTTTTGATTACTTACATTTATGTATACGCGTTAACACATTTTAATAATACTAGAAAAAAAATATGTTGGTAATTTCGGCCGACCTTACACAAATGTACAAAAAAAAGCCGCTCCGACACAAGCTTATTTTATTTAACTGAAATAAATAGTTTTGTATGTATGCGCGTTGCGCGTGGCCTGAATTTTTGTCGCAGACGACGCGATGCTTGTTGTCAATAGCGGGCTGTTATGCATGCAGCCACGAGCGCAATTAATGCCCAAAATATTTTTTAAACACCGAAGACCAAAACATAATAAACAACATCGGGCTCTTAACTACTACGTCAATCTCGTTGGTATTAAGAACTCAAACCACACATTTTACAAACAAATTAACGTTAACGAACAATAACACCTGACTTATGTTGACCTAGGTAACGAATGCTCTTTTATCGGCCTGTTGGATAGTTTTTTTTTTTGTTAAACATTTTCGACTAATAACAATGTCAGAGGACCGAGTTACAATAAACATTCACTCACCCTTTGGTTAGATCTCTCTTTCCCTGCCTTCTTTCTCTCTTTCTCGACCACTGCGGAGCTGAGAGTAAACGTCTTAACATCTGGGCTTCGCTTTTCGATTCGATAAGGATGTCATGCAAAATTACAAGTAAGCATTTACGAGCATCTACTCAAGACTATAGGACTTGTTTACTTACCGGGGTCCTCTCCCGGCCCCGCACCGTCCAGCGGAGACTCTAGATGCGGTAGTTCCCTTCTGGGATGCGAATCACGGAGAAGGTGTCCTCGAATGTCCATCTTCGTACTTCGCATACATAAAGACAAGCCCCAGGTGGATATTATCATACCTTGTCTTCTGAGCGTACGTTCTCAGAATCATTGGTGCTACTGCCTCCTACAGTGTTACTACACCGGCCCGAGCGCAGTCAACACCAAGTCATGACCGTTTTGAAAGCACAAGGCAATCATCTGGTCAGGTATACAACTAGTTGTTTTTCCGACATCACCGGTCACCTACCAGTGTTCTTCACTGCGACCGTTCTCCGGCGATGTCGTACTGCTGGTTTTATGCTGGTTTTATGTTTTTTTATGTTTCTCATTTCCCATTCCAGGACCCTGCTGTCTAATTCAAAAGCGGCGTGTAGAGAGACAGAATAATTTAATTTAATTCTCTTTCTCTTTTCTTCCAGAAGTTCCGTATAATTACGAATCAGATTTTTCACATATTTGCACTAGGCCTAGTGTTACTTGGTTTGTTGTTTATAAATGCGTAATCTTTTTCTTTATTTACCTAGATCGAGGACGCTCTAGTTTTGTCAGGAAAGGCCGTGTAAAGGATTTAACATTATACGAAGGCCCGAACCCGCTAGTGATGTCATTGTCGATATGAGCCGTATAGTTTATGGTGTTTATAATACGGCGGACGGGGCATGGGTGACGGGCTATCCGGGAATGAAGAGGCATTCCTAACTTACAATTCGAGAAGAGTGCATTACCGACTCTTTGTATCTGAAATCTGAATAATCAAGTTGATCCCCTACTCTCTCCGATTATCGGCGAATAAAGAGCGACCACCCTTCATCACATGTCATTGCAACACTCGCGAGCCCGTCTGCGTAATTAGCGCAACATTATCAACACGTATAGCCCTCAAGGACCGCGCCTCGACTGAGCACTGGCACTTTTCTTTCCTTCCGTCCCTGTACTTGAGACCCCGTATCCCAAACCATAAGATAAAATAAACAAACGTGCTCGTGCTTTACGGATATATTGAAAATGCATAAACTTTTCGAAATTCTAAACTTGATAAAATAAACAACGACAACAGGCCAAAACTGCAAACAATCTAAAATTACTTTTATTTATCACTCAAGCCCCTGCCTTGACGGTATTGAAAAAGAAAAACATTGAAATGTTTGTGGTTTCTGATAACGTCCATGTACTTATTGGGCAATATTTTATCGAGCTTAACGATATTCAATATTGTAAACAGGGTGATGTTTTAGAATGTGTTGTCCTTGTATATTTTATCAAGTTTAAAATTTAAGAAAGTTTACGCATTTTCAATATATCCGTAAAACACGAGCACGTTTGTTTATTTTATCTTATGGTTTGGGATAAGATGGTGCGTCTCAGGTAGAGAGATGCAAGGAAAGAAGGAACGAAAGCACTTTAGTCTCCGCCAGCGGTTCTTGTAGGGCGGACGTCTTGATAATTATTATTATTATTATTCATATAATGCCCAACAGCCAAAAAAGCCATTTAATGAGCATATTGTTAACACATAATTGAGTCACTCGTCAATTTTTGTAACATTAAATTTTTTAGGTTATTAACCGTTGTCATATTTATATCAATTGAGTCAGCTATTTTGTTAAAATAGTTAGTCATAACATATAACGGTGATCTCTTTACAAAATTGGAGTGAGCAATCGGAAAAGAAATGTCATCTTTTTTCCCATTAACTAATTTATAAAGATAGACAACGGCAGAAATAATTCTGCGTGTTTCCAGACTGTTATACTCAAACATATTCAACAGAGTGGACAACGAGATTTCACCCCTATCTGGATACGCACCGACTTGCCTGTAATATAAGTATTTTAAAAATTTCTTTTGAATATTTTCGAGCACCTCTTTTTGATATTTATAAAATGGAAACCAGACTATCGAGCAATATTCCAATACTGATCTCACCAAGGCAGAATACAAGATTTCTATAGCTTTCATATTTGTAAACTCGCGAGTGTTGCGTATAACAAATCCTAACATTCGTAAGCTTTTATTAGTAATTTCTCTCAGATGTGCCTCAAAAGTAAAACGGGAATCAAAAGTTACTCCTAAATCTTTAATCTTATCATTCCTCTCTACATTAGAACCAATCCTGTATTCATAGGCAATCAAATTCCTCTTTCTAGAGTAAGTAATCACTTTACATTTATCTAAATTTAAATGCAGCTTATTACTTATGCACCACTCATTAACAAGATCAAGTTCATGTTGTAAGAATTGACAATCCCTGATTTCATCGATTGCACAAAAATTTTTAACGTCATCAGCAAACAATAATTTTTGGCTTTTAATAACACCCGCCAAGTCATTAATAAAAATGGAAAATAACAGACGCCCCAATTTAGATCCCTGAGGCACGCCCGAAGTTGGAAAATAGGGTCTCGATTTTACACCTCTATAGACTGCTGTAGAATTTCGCATATTCAAGTAGGAATTAAAAAAATTGACCAGACTCGGACAGAAACCAATTACTGAGAGTTTATGAAGTAATAGCTTATGATCAACTCTATCGAAAGCCTTCTCAAAATCTGTATAAATCACATCAACTTGTCCTGACTTATTTAACGTATTTGATACAAACTGCCCAAAATTACATAAGTTCGTCGCTGTAGATCTCCCACTCATGAACCCATGTTGATTATTACTAATAAAGTTAGTTTTGAGGACTTCATAAACATTCTTGTAGATCAACATTTCAAATACTTTGGCAAAATTATTCAGTATCGATACCGATCTATAGTTTTTAACGCATTCAGATTTACCTTTTTTGTGAATTGGGATCACTTTGGCACATTTCCATAACTCCGGAAATGTGGACGATCTTAACGACATATTAAATAAATAACTTAACGGAGCTGCCAGCACAACAGCACAATCTTTAACGAAAAATGATGGGAGGCCATCAAATCCTGACGTAAAGTTATTTTTTAGTTTTTTTATTGCTTTAGAAACCTCCTCCGATATTTCAAAAAGTTTATGATTTAGGGGCATATTGATAGTGTGTACATCATAAGAACTGCAGTCTGCTTTAGAGCTATTACCATTGCTAGATTGAAAAATACTATTAAAGTATTCTGCAAAAGCTTCTACTATTTCACAAGGAGATGTTGTTACTTTATCATTCAAATGTAGTGTTATAGGAAGGCAGGTCTTGTTTTTCTTTGTTTTAATATATGCCCAAAAATGTTTGCTGTCGTCAATTACACAGTTTTGTGTTCTGTCTATGTAAGCATTATAATCAATTTTAATTTGTGCTTTTATTACCCTTCTAAGATGTTTAAAATGTATCCAATCAGCATTACGTTTATATTTTCTAAATTTCTTTCGCACAGCCTCCTTCTGTTTAGTGTATGTTTTAAGAGAACTGGAATACCACTTTGGAAATCGGTGATGTTTTTTAATAGCCACTGGAACATACAATTCGAGTAATTCATTAAGTTTGTTGTAAAATGCTATGCAGGCCAAATTAACATCTTCAAAACTGTGTAGGAAATTCCAGTCAATATTTGACAGTTCTCTGTATAAATTATGAAAATCTGCTTTCTTAAAATTAAGATATTTAATATGTTCATTTTGCCTGGATTTAGAAGCCTTATGTTTGCTTAAAGTAAAGTGAATATAAAGCGGTGGGTGATGAGAATCAACTTTCACCAAAGGATTATCCTCTTTTTCAACAAAAATACCATTAATATTAGAGAGAACCAAATCGAGTATTCTTCCGTTTGAATTATATATACTGTTCACCTGATTCAAATTTAAAGTTTCAATGAAAGAGTTTAGACTTGCAGATTTGACGTCTTCCACCTCTAGATGTAGAGAACCTACATTAAAATATGATTAAAATCGCCAGCTATTAATACACTACCATCAAAGTGTAGCAGAAACTCCTCAAGTAAAGTTAAAAACAATATCAAAGATTGAGAATGAACATCTGGGGGGATATACAATACGATCAGTAATATAAGTTGACCCGGTTTTATCAGTAACCTACATCCAATTAAGTCTACACATGGAACACATTTTTTTATTTCAGAAAAGTCTATTTCGGTAACTGTAAATGAATTTTTTATCGCAACGATAATGTTGCGGTAATTACGCAGACGGGCCCGCGAGTGTTGTAATAAATTGCAAGGACATGTGATGAAGTAATTGTGCAAGCGTAAAAGGTGTGCTGATGGTAGATGATGCTCTGAGGTAGAGTAAGGTGCCAATCACGTTGTGTCCGCATAAATGGGAGAGAGTCGAGGATCATTCCACCTGTATACGGTATTTGACCCTATCCGCTACTGCAGGTGCGTGAGTAGTAGATACCGGAAATACAACTAGTTGTAATACCTGACCAGGTGCCTTGTACTTTCAAAACGGTCATGACTTGGTGTTAACTGTGCTCGGGCCGGTGTAGCAACACTGTAGGAGGCAGTAGCACCAATGATTCTGAGAACGTAGTTCAAAAGGCAAGGAATGCTAATAATCACCTGGGGTTTGTCGTTATGCATGCGAAGTACGAAGACGAATATTCGAGGACACCTTCCCCGTGAATTCGCATCCCAGCAGGGAGCTTCCGCATCTAGAGTCACCGCTGGAAAGGGGCGGGGCCGGGAGAGGGCCCCGGTGAGTAAATAAGTCCTATAGTCTTGAGTAGATACTCGTAAATGGTTATTTGTAATTTTGCATGACATCCTTATCGAATCGGAAAGCGAAGCCCAAATATGAAGACGTTTACCTTCAGCTCCGCAGTGTCGAGAAAGAAAGAAAGAAAGCAGGGAAAGAGAGAGCTAACCAAAGGGTGAGTGAATGTTTAATGTAACTCGGTCCTCTGACATTGTTATCAGTTTATGTTATATTTATGTTTGTCATGTTTAACACAAAGAAAAAAAAACTATCCAACAAATGTAAGGAACACTGAAATTAAACAAGCTTGCGTTATAGATTTAGTAGAAAAAAAATTGGGAATTGATGATAAACAAGCCATTACTAATTTAATCGAACTATTAAATGAATTCAGGTATTGTAATTGCTTTGGATATGTCGGAATTGGGACAAATAAATATTATTAGTATAAAATTGACCCTTACAAGATGAACACATGAACCATGATAAATTTGGTCATTTTGCATTCAATAGAAATTACGATATTATGTCTTCTAAATTTTGGTACTCAAAAATGAGAAATTTTATCAAGAAATATATGTATTAATAACTGCCTAAACTGCCTGTTTCAAAACGACTGATGGACGCAAGCCTGGTTCTGCATCCTCTTTCAAAATCGCCCATTCTGTTCCCTATGATTCACTATGATAACTACACTAAGTTAAGGAAAAAAAAGGTTTGTAATTAAAAGTCTCACCCATTTTTGGAATTCCGCAACATTTTATTAGTGATGCCGGTTCATCTTTTACCTCCCACAGATAAAAAAAAAAGTTTGCGCGGAAAGTAGGCATGACTGACCACTTCGCTGTTGTGGGAATGCCCAAGTTAAGCAGTATAATCGTACAATTAATTGTTGAGGCATTGGTCGCTATGTGCATGACTGCAGAATGGAATGATACACGAGGAATTGTGGGTGACACCAAGCGAAGCACTGATGGGTTCTCGGAGCGTTGAGGAACCCAGTTTGGAACAGCTGGTGGATGTGGCCGAATTTCGAGAAACCATTGTTAGGCTAATAAGGTGGTAAACAATCACAGATACCATATCTGGGCGTATCCAGAGTGGAAAATACGTGACCATGTATGCGAGAATTAAAAAAAAAAACTTAATAATTGATATGGTAAGGTAAGTGAAACCCCAATCTGCTGACTACGTCAAACCTAGGTATGTGTCTTGGCTTGTGGGTATACCTGACTGTATCTGTGACTATACCCTGCATTTGTCTGTTCTGTGACCCTGCGAGGTCTTGACGGTGACTATGCTTGCAAAGGTTTGATTTATTTGTATCACAAAATCTTCTAAGCGGACACTAAATCGCGCAACTATACACTTTACGTTTCGCAGTCGTTCGACTGCTTCGTCAGAAGTGAAAATTATTATAATAATTATTATAATAATAATTATTATGGGAAATGAGAAACATAAAAAAACATATTAGTTTACCCTCATAAGAGCTTTTTTTTTTCTTTTGAAAATGGGATAAATCCTCGAAGCATAGTCACCATCAAGACCTCGTAGGGTCACAGAACTGACAAATGCTGCTAATAAATCAAACTTACTTATTATTATAAACTTAATATTATTATTAATATTATAATAATTATTATTAATAATAATTATTATAATAATTTTCACTTCTGACGAAGCAGTCGAACGACTGCGAAACGTAAAGTGTATAGTTGCGCGATTTAGTGTCCGCTTAGAAGATTTTGTGATACAAATTTCATCGGACAAGAACCAACTGTAAGTAAGTTTGATTTATTAGCAGCATTTGTCAGTTCTGTGACCCTACGAGGTCTTGACGGTGACTATGCTTCGAGGATTTATCCCATTTTCAAAAGAAAAAAAAAAGCTCTTATGAGGGTAAACTAATATGTTTTTTTATGTTTCTCATTTCCCATTCCAGGACCCTGCTGTCTAATTCAAAAGCGGCGTGTAGAGAGACAGAATAATTTAATTTAATTCTCTTTCTCTTTTCTTCCAGAAGTTTCGTATTATTACGAATCAGATTTTTCACATATTTGCACTAGGCCTATGTTACTTGGTTTGTTGTTTATAAATGCGTAATCTTTTTCTTTATTTACCTAGATCGAGGACGCTCTAGTTTTGTCAGGAAAGGCCTTGTAAAGGATTTAACATTATACGAAGGCCCGATCCCGTTAGTGATGTCATTGTCGATATGAGCCGTATAGTTTATGGTGTTTATTGTCATAAAATTATGTATAAAACAGCACTCATGTCTGTATGGTTGCGGATAAATAAAAGCAGTACACACCAAACATGGCAACATAAGTACATAAGACATGGCGCAGTCAGATATAATTAACAAAAAGAGCCTATAAATAGTTAAAAAATTTGCAAAAATGCCAGAAACTAACAATATGTTTAGCACAAATGCTAAAGTACCAAGTGAATTAGTATTTTCCGGAAATATGGCAAACAATTGGGAATTTTTCAAACAAAAATTCGACATCTACCTAAAAGCTTCTAAAATGAACGCCGAAACAAGTGGGTACAAAGCAGCGATGTTATTAAACACAATAGGTGATCAAGCTTTAAACATTTACAATAACATAGTGTTTGAAGTAGCTGCGGATAGAAATTCATATGAGAAAATAATAGAAAAGTTAGATGCATATTTTATATCTACCAAAAATGTAACTTACGAAAGGCACATGTTCTTTCTAAGAGAAATGAAAACATCAGAGAGTATAGATGAATATATAAATGAACTACGAAGGCTAAGCACAAACTGTGAGTTTGGAAATCTAACGGATAGCTTAATAAAGGACAGAGTTGTGTTAGGTATAAAAGACCGAGGACTGAAAGATCATTTACTAAGGGAGGTAAATCTAAACCTGAAAACAGCTACTGACATTTGCAAGGCAGCAGAGCAAGCAAGGAAGCACTTAGAAGATATGGACAAGAAGGAAAAGCAAGAAATAGACAGTATCAATCGAACGAAATCGAAGAATTATCCGAAGGTGACAGGTAGTAAACCACCGAAGCAGATACAACCTGAGAAGAACCGAGTGCAGAATGAAGAGAGAAAATCAAAGTGTTTTTGTTGCGGTAATGATCATCCGAGAGACAAAAACAATTGCCCAGCTAAGAATGTAAGGTGTTTCAACTGTAAAAAGGTAGGACACTTTTCAAAAGTATGTAAAAATAAAAAAGTAAATGTTGTCGATGAAGGTGATACTCAAAATTTGTTTCTCGGTAAAATAATAAATGACTCTAATGTAGATGATGCATGGACAGAAACCTTTGTATTAGATAACAGTCTTAATGTAACTTTCAAATTGGATACAGGTGCACAGTGCAACATTTTACCGTTAGTTTTGTATAAAAAATTAAAAATAAGTAAAGAAGCACATTTGTCTAAATTTAATGGAAATTTAACTGGGTATAATAATTCTAAAATAAAATGCAACGGTACTTGTTACATTAACTTAAAAAATAAAAACATAAATCAAAATATACAATTTCATATAGTAAATGCTAATAATGGAGCTATACTAGGTTTGGAAGCATGTATTAAACTCAATTTAATCAAACGTGCTGTTAATGTCATTAAAAGTGATAACAAAACAGAAATTGAGAAAATTTTAAAAAAATACAAGAATTGTTTTGAAGGATTAGGATGTTTAGAAGGCATGTATCATATTGAAGTTGATAAAAACATCAAGCCGGTTGTTCATCAGCTAAGAAAAGTTCCATTTGCCATTATGGAAGAGCTGAAACAAAAATTAAACACATTAGAAAAACAAAATGTAGTAATTAAAATTACAGAACCAACTGATTGGGTTAATTCATTAGTTATTGTTCATAAAAAAGATAAAGGTATGAGATTGTGTATTGATCCATCTGATCTTAACAAAGCAATACGTAGAGAACATTATAAAATACCATCTTTAGATGACATAATCAATAAAATCAGTGGGGCAAAATATTTTTCAACTGTTGATTGCAGTAGTGGATTTTGGCAAGTTAGGTTAGACGAAGAAAGCAGTAAGTAATGCACTTTCAATACTCCATTTGGCCGTTACAGATTTTTGCGGATGCCATATGGCATAACGTCAGCACCAGAAGTTTTCACACAAAAAATAAGACAATTGTTTGATGCAATTACGGGTGTAGACACATATGTAGATGACATATTAATATGGGGTAAAACGAAAGAAGAGCATAATCAAAGACTGGAAAAGGTTTTGGAAGTAGCGCAAAGAAATAACTTAAAATTTAATAAAGAGAAATGCAAATTTGGGCTGAATGAAATAGTATACTTGGATCATCGTATAAATAGGGATGGTATACTACCAGATAAGAGTAAATTGAAAGCAATAAAAAACATGCAAAGTCCCCAAAATAAAAAGGATGTAGAAAGAGTGTTGGGCATGGTACAGTATGTTTCTAGATTTATAAAAAATGGTAGTGCATTAACAGAACCCTTGAGAGAATTGTTGAAAAAAGATATTACATTTCAATGGAATACAGAACAACAAAAAGCATTAGAAAATATTAAAGCGGTTTTAACGAGTCCACCAGTACTGAAACATTTTGACATTAACAAACCAATAACAATATCATGTGATGCATCACAGAAAGCATGTGGAGCAGTATTGATGCAAGATGGAATGCCTGTAATATACTCATCACGGTCCTTAACAAAAACTCAACAAGGCTATGCACAGATAGAAAAAGAAATGCTAGCTATTGTTATAGCATGTGAAAAATTTCATCAGTATATTTATGCTAGAACAGATGTGACAATCGAAACTGACCATAGTCCATTAGTTACAATCTACAAGAAACCATTGACCCAAGCTCCTTGTAGACTACAAAGAATGTTAATAAAACTACAACAATATACATTTCAATTAGTATACAAGAAAGGTAAAGAACTATACATAGCAGATGCATTATCACGTTCAGTAGTTGAAAATACAACGGAAATAGACGAAACAGATGAATATGAAATGCAATTATGTGTCGTACGGAAGAATCTACCAATGACAGATAAGAAATATAAAATGTTTCAACAGGAAACGATGAAAGATAATAGTTTAGTAAATCTAATAGAAAATATTCAAAATGGGTTTCCAGAAAACAAGAGTGATTTACCGGAAGAACTTAAAATGTATTGGAATATTAGAGACGAGTTAACATACAGTGATAAAAGAATTTATAAATCTAACAGACTCTTAGTACCAAAATCGTTGAGGAAAGATATGTTAGAAAAAATTCATTATACACATTTAGGACAGGAAAAATGTAAGAATTTAGCAAGAGAAGTACTATTTTGGATAGGTATGTCTAGAGATATTGAGCAGTTAATTGAAAGATGTGACATATGTACTAGACTTACGAGGAATAATTCAAACGAAAGCTTGTTACCACACGAAGTTCCAGAAAATGTTTGGGAAAAAGTTGGGTTCGATTTATTTACTTTGGAAGACGAAGATTATCTAATAGGAATTGACTACTACTCAAAATTTGTGGAAGTTGTTAAGTTGAGGGCACAACAGCGCATATAGTAATTGAAGAAATTAAAAATATATTTTACGTCAAGGAATACCAAAAATTGTATTTTCGGATAACGGACCACAATATTCCAGCAGAGAATTTAAAAAGTTTGCTGATGAATACAATTTTGAACATATTACTTCTATGTTAGATATGTAAAAATTGGTTTTATGTTTAGATATATGTATTTGATCGTTTATGCAATTTACGTTGGAATTTAGTTTATGTTTGTGTATCTCGAAGCTTATGAGATACACAAACATTTACAATTTACGTTGGGATTTAGTTTATGTTTGTGTATCTCGAAGCTTATGAGATACACAAACATAAACTAAATCCCAACGTAAATTGCATAAACGATCAAATATATCTAAACATAAAACCAATTTTTACATATCTAAATAATCAACCAACTTCACACTATACTTAACCTAAACACACTTCACATCTATCTATTTTGACAGCACATTTACATTTTTCTTCCTCTCCAGTGATTTATGAATTTAATTAATATAATTTCGTTTTTGACGTTATTGGTAAGTAAAAGTTAATCCATGATCACCATACAATACACAAATAATAAGCAAACAACCTTCTTATATCATAGAAATTTATTTTAACTAATATTGTCAAAAATTTTTTCAAGACATTTACATTTCAAATATCCTGTTTATTACAAATATTCAACCTTATAACATGTTAAACAATTTAGCTAATAATTTCCTTCTTCGATTGTAGGCCTGATGATGGTCTTAGACCGAAACCGGTAGCCATTAGAATAAAAGAATATTGAAAATTAGGACGTATTATTTCAATCAATATTACTTCTAGCCCAAGACATGCTCAAAGTAATGGCTTAGTTGAACGAGCAATACAAACTGTAAAAGGAATATTAAGAGAAACACGAATGGATAAAAAAGATGTTTACCTGGCATTGTTGATGTACAGAAATACTCCTACATCAAAGGATATTCCTAGTCCAGCACAAATTTTATATTCAAGAAGACTGAGAGACCTGATACCTGTAAAAAAATGTAAATTAAAAAAGAAACTAGTAAATGATAAAGCTATTAGAGAAGAATACACGAAGAGGAAGGAAAAGGAAAAGGAGTACTATGATAGAAAAAGTAAAGATTTACAAGAATTAAAGGAAGGAGACAAAGTAAAAATTAAAATGAGCTTAGAACAAAGAGAATGGAAGTCAGGGAAGATTATGTGTAGAGCACAAAAACCTCGTTCTTATCTTGTGAAGTTAGAAGATGGAACTATTATTACAAGAAACAGAACGTATATTAATAGAGTTTCAGATGACGTAGGTAATTATCAAAATGAAGTAGACACTTACCAGTATTACGAGGAACCAACGAGAAGAGTCAGTGTACCTGAGGTACCTGAAAACAATGAACATAGAGTTGGAACAAATAACGAAGTTAACTTACCCTTAGCGGCGAATTCAAATGAAAGAATGACACGGTCGGGACGCGTAGTTAAAATTCCTATTCGTTACAAAACTTAAACAAATGTGTTTGTACTAAGTTAAAACCTTTAAGTTAGTTAATTTAATGAATATGTTTGTAAGAAGTTAGAATATTTAATTAGTTGATTATTAGTTAAGTTGAAAATATTCTGTAAATTGATATATGTATTAAAATGTACTTACACTTTGTAAACAAGAAGGATGTCATGAAATTATGTATAAAACAGCACTCATGTATGTATGGTTGCGGATAAATAAAAGCAGTACACACCAAACATGGCAACATAAAGACATTTATAATACGGCGGACGGGGCATGGGTGACGGGCTATCCGGGAATGAAGAGGCATTCCCAACTTACAATTCGAGAAGAGTGCATTATCGACTCTTTGTATCTGAAATCTGAATAATCAAGCTGAGTTTTATATTATTTTTATAATAAAGTTTAATTATCTACAGTTATTTAACAAATGTGATACGTGGCTGTACATTAAATTATTAGAGGCCACATAATCATACTTCTCGTAACTTGATTCAGAACAAACTATCGGCAGAACGGCAGATAGAAAATCTGCAGTCTGCGCGGGGTCTAAATGTAACAATTTTATATGTATGTGTACAGGGTGAGTTATTAAGCGCCCCTTCTTCCATAGCTCATTTATAGAACGAGATAGAATTTTTTTCTTTTACAAGGACATTCTACCTATTGAGCACTATAATCTAAAATTATTTTGATACATACAGAGTGTTACATAAAATAATGGCAGCATGCAGCGGGATTTTTTTTAATGGAACACTCTGTGTATTTTCCTATAGAAAGATATAACACTCGATCCTCTAAACAGCAGCACATAAAATATTTATATTTATTTAACCAATTAAGAGTAAATTAATATTTTATCGAAAACGGTCTAATTTTCAACTTCTCTTAAAATACTAACTGTAAACGTATCGTTTGTCGTACGGGAATAAAAATAGGTAGTGTTATAAATTAAAGTATAGAATAACCCAGATATAAATTCATTTAGTTTCATTTGTTTTTCAAGTGTTGAAGCCTGTGTAATTGTCAGATTTTCAAATTTCCGTTATTCAATTTTTTTAAATGCAACCCCCCCTATCTCTTTTCACGAATAGATAGTGTTCATGTTCCTCTTCAATTCTGTTATAGGTTTTCTGCATCTAATCCTTACAGTTTTTTTGCTATAATAAACTTTTTACATTTTTACTCTAAAGTCAATATTAAAAAGTTATTTAACGTACCGTATTTTAATTTCTTTAAGACAGCGCCCTCTATTTCATAAAACAGATGGATAATAACAAGTTCATAATTGATTACAGACTCTTATTACATTATAATCATCGTATTTTTGTTATAATACAGTCCTTTTACTTTGTTTTAATTAAGAATGCTTTAAAATTGATTCGATGTAGTTCCTAAGCTTCAGTTGTCTTCATTAACATTTGATTTAATAAAATCTGAATACTTGAACAAAAGAAATTCACCGATTTTCATTTATTTGTTAGATTATTAATTTATTATTTGTATATTTTTTTTTTGAAGTACAACAATTTTTACATTAAGGTAATTATTTGTAAACACTGATGTTTTCTTTTGTTGTAAACCACATCGAATCAATTTTAAGACATTGTTAATTACAACAAAGTGAAAGAACTGTATTACAATAAAAATACGATGATTTTAATGTAATAAGAGTCTGTAACCAATTGTAAACTTGATATTATCCATCTGTTTTATGAAATAGAGGGCGCTGTCTTAAAAAATTGAAATACGGTACGTTAAATAACTTTTTAATATTGATTTTAGAGTAAAAATGTAAAAAGTTTATTATAGCAAAAAAACTGTAAGAATTATATGCAGAAAACCTATAACAGAATTGAAGAGGAACATGAACACTCTCTATTCGTGAAAAGAGATAAGGGGGGTTGCATTTAAAAAAATTGAATAACGGGAATTTGAAAATTTGACAATTACACAGGCTTCAACACTTGAAAAAACAAATGAAACTAAATGAATTTATATCTGGGTTATTCCCTATACTTTAATTTACAACACTACCTATTTTTATTCCCGTACGACAAACGATACGTTTACAGTTAGTATTTTAAGAGAAGTTGAAAATCAGACCGTTTTCGATAAAATATTAATTTACTCTTAATTGGTTAAATAAATATAAATATTTTATGTGCTGCTGTTTAGAGGATCGAGTGTTATATCTTTCTATAGGAAAATACACAGAGTGTTCCATTAAAAAAAATCCCGCTGCATGCTGCCATTATTTTATGTAACACTCTGTATGTATCAAAATAATTTTAGGTTATAGTGCTCAATAGGTAGAATGTCCTTGTAAAAGAAAAAAAATCTATCTCGTTCTATAAATGAGCTATGGAAGAAGGGGCGCTTAATAACTCACCCTGTATATGAGATTTTGATATATTTTTAAACTGCATTGTAAATGTTCTGTCATATTTGAGAGGTAGTATGGTGATCATATGCGGTGATTTTAATGTTAAATTTAAATTTAACACAAATGAGAAACCTGCTCTTATTTTAAGAGATTTGCTATTGTCATATGATATTAAACAAACTATTAATGAGTCTACTGTCGGAGCGTTTTTTTTTTTGTACAAAATAGTAATAACGTTAAACAGGACATACCTCGTTCTGATAAATACTCGTTCGCTGGTGAGTCCCTTCTAGTTTTCTCTCTCTTGCTTATCGCGCATACAATTGCATCGTGAGAAGCGGATACACATACAACAAACAATGCGATTTATATCGGATGTCCGAAAATACATCAAATACTACTCACCAGGGGGCCTGCGTGCCCCCGCGGAAATCCAACGGTGCTTCTAGTAGCAACCATTCCCTCACATTGATAATGGACACTACGGAAGTTATCCTTGGACGTTGACTTCTTATCTTCACATGCATTAACCCCACATTCACCTGTACTTCGAAAACCCACCCTCCCGATGGATATTAGCATACCTTGCCTCCTAAGCTTACGTTCTTAGGATCAATTAATGTCACTGATCGCGTAAGTGTCAGCACACTTCGTTTCCGATCCAGTGCACATCATGTCATGTTAGACCATTCTGGAGCACAATGCTTCAGCAGGTCAGGAATACAACCAACTGAATTCCCATTCACAATTGTAAGGTCGGCCGAAATTACCAATATATTTGTTTTCAGTATTATTAAAATGTGGTAATGCGTATACATGAATTTAAGTAACCAAAACGCTCACCATTTCCTTTGGCTACCGGGCACCGTTCGCTACCATCACCTCCCATTGACATGGTGCGTTCATGCAACAATAACTTGTGTTTACAATCATTTGTAAAAGACAACAGTTATTTACTCACCGGGGACCCCAGTCCCCTGGCCCCAACGGTTTCAACCCCTTGGTCAATTCACAAATCAATCTAGTGCCTCCACCATCTCTCCTGATGATGTCCAACCTTGGGGCTTCAGTATAATATCTGTTGCTCTTTCATAAACTATTGCTCTGAAATGTCATTTCCAGAAACACACGCCACATGCAGCACAGATAGCCTCAATGACATGCAAACATACTCTACCCTACGTCTTTGTCATCTCCGACCCGTGGATTCTCTACCACCAATCCACTCTTCCGCCAGGTGGCACAAATCAACGTTAACGTGGTATCCCACCAGGTTACGTCCCCTCCACCTGGCACGTAGGGGTGGTGACAATTTAATAACCTTAGGGGTCCCTAAGGGGTCACCACGTCGTTCACTCTCGGTAGCGCTTTCCACCTTGTTAGTACGATTTCCCTTACGAAGTAACCACTAATCATGCAAGTGACGTCACAATCCCTACGCCACCGTGGTTACCCCAGTCGACCTACTAGCCAACGGTCATGTGATGCAGCACCTGCCACGACAACCGAGCCTCACCCGGGGAAATCGCTTCATTCATACACCATGCAGGAAATACTTCAAGCTAATTCTCTACATATCATGCATTAGCTACAATTAATAACTTATCTCTAGATACCGCTTTCCTGCTTCTCCAGCGTAGCGCACAATACTTTCCGAACACACCCTGTATATGCACGCCAGGAATATAATACACGCGTACTATACAATTAACGCGAGTTGCGCGATGCAAGCGCAAGTTACAAGTTAACAATTAATATCGCAAACTCTTAATAATGCGCCTATCTATTACGTATCATAAACTCGACTGTCCCGTTTCCCAAAGCAAACCTTTCCTGCCCGAAACTGTTTATTGTTTATATAATCTCAAGAGGACCGAGCATTCCACCGCGACCGTAAACAAAACTCAATGCATTGCAGGCAAACGTTTATAATTCTTTAATTCTAAACGCATTATATTTGTGCTTAAAAATGAATATCTAACACAATGAATATGGAATACCAGCTGACTGTCTCGCCGACACCGTGCACTTCATCAGCAGTGCTGACCACTGCGGCAAGTCACACATGGTGTCGTACACTGGTGCGCAGTATGACCCCCTGCAATGCTCCGGATCATCGGCAACAGGACGATATTCGCTATAACAGAATAACTCCAACTCATCGATGATCCTCATCCCGCATTGCCAATAACATGAACAGGGTATACCGCGATACTATTTCTGCCAGAACATTGCCTTCTTAGGCCAATACTCTGCAGCCACCCTCTAGGTCACATATCCCGTCATCTCGACGCGTAACCCAATTCCGTACGCGCTTTACCGACCGTTCTCAGTCTGCATCACGAGAAGACTGTCCTGCCTCTCCTCTTAATATTTCCGTTCCCTTGGCTAGGTTTATCGTCAAAACATAAACAAACGTCCCCTGATATACAGGTATTTATTAGGCATTTTAAATTACAAGCTAACTCATTCCTTAAAAATAATTTTGGCTACGACATTCGGCCAACCTGCGAAAATTCTCGCCCTCGAGAATTCACCACTAAAACGAGCTAATATTACGAAGTCAAATTAAATTTAGGAGAAAACTAGTAAAGTATAAAGGATAATAGTAACTAGAAATAAAGAAATTAGAATTTAGGCTTATACCTATTAATCAATATACCTCAACCGAATGCCCAAACAAAAATTCTTTTTTTTTTTTTAGTCACCCAAACCTAAATATCTGAATTTAACGTAAAAATCAAAATCTAAGCCCACAGATCAATTCACTTATACATTCTATTTGTTTTTATTCTATATCACTATAATATGGCACACCATCACTGTTATCATCACTACTGTCACTAGTGTCCGAAATATTTCGCGAAGATGGCCAAAGTTTCATTCTATCTACCGCTACAAAGTTATCATACTGTTTTTGTTTACGCACTGCTCCTGGCATATCTACAACTCGGTAACGATCATTAGGAAGCACTTCTTTTATCTGCATAGGCCCTTCATATTTAGGCAACAGCTTCCGACTGGTCCCTTCGCTGTGTGTGGCTATGCGTATCATCACGAGTTCATTGACACTATATTTATGGGGTGCTTTCCTTTTTGCATCATATGCCTGTTTCTGGATTTCTTGGGCCCGTTTTATTTTCGCATGAGCTTCGTCCCGTATAGTTTTCAAATCCGTCATCGCTTCGCTCAATTGAATTTCTGCGAGAAGTACTGCCTCACTTGGCGGACGCGGCTTGTAACCCATCAACATCTCGCTCGCGGTTCGTCCCATAATGCTTTAAAATTCTTTAAAATTTTTACACTCAATTATATTCGTAAATTGTCTCTCTTATCAACAATCGTATCTTATAGCGGATTAGCGCATGTTGTTAAATTATGAATAATGACGAGTGCTGCATTTTTTGCAAAGAAATATTTCCTGATCCTAAATCTGTTATACAAAGTACAGCATGTAAATTATACTGCCATAATGCATGTGGTGGAGTTTCGGTTAAGCGTGGCTTCCACATGCGAAAAACAACGTGGAAATGTCAGAACTGTGAACAAAACACTGAAAAAACTGAAGAAACCGTGAATGATGGAAATATAAAAATCCGCAATACGTGGCGCCTTCTTTGACAAGAAAGCGCGGTAAAATTGATTCAAGTACCGATTTCACTTCTGAAGATATAATAAAGATGTTTCATACTATAAACTGCAGTCAGAAAAAAATATGTTGTAAACTTGATGACGTAACTAAAGAAAATTTGAATTTACGAAAAATCACCTCCGATAATTTCAAAATTATTGAAAATTTA
This sequence comes from Dorcus hopei, assembly GCA_033060865.1. Classification (NCBI taxonomy): domain Eukaryota; kingdom Metazoa; phylum Arthropoda; class Insecta; order Coleoptera; family Lucanidae; genus Dorcus; species Dorcus hopei. The sequence goes on from JAUPFK010000013.1 coordinate 6,543,524, forward strand.
ACTTGTGAGATTCAATCCTTAAAAGAAGTAAACGCTAACTTCAGGCAAGACATTTCTGAATTATACTCAAGTAAAAGCCTCAATACTGTCATTGAGGATATGAAAAACTTAATTGAAGATGTTAAATCTGATTCCGATGGCATTAAAAAATATATTATTGAAATCAGAAATACTATTGGTGTATATTCAACTAATCCAATCCGTGGAAATAATGAAATTACTTCCAATAGACTTAACACAGATATAGTCCAACTAAAGAATGCTATTCAAGACTTGAAAAAAAAACAATTCTTTGAACGAGAAAGGTCTTCAATGTAAGCCTTCGTACAGTGAAATAGTAGCCCCAAATAGTTCTGGTCATTCAGCCTAAACATCAACAGCAGTGTCTGGAAACGAAAAAAGAACTTCAAAAGAAGATTAACCCCAGTGATCTTGCTGTTGGAGTGTCGAACATCAAAAATCTAAAAAAAGGAAGCATTGCGATTGCCTGTAGTAACATAAATGATACTATTAAATTACAAGAGGAAGTAATGAATAAGCTAGGAGAGTCATACTCAGTCAAAATTCCTAAGCATAAAAATCCTATGATCAAAATAATAGGTATGTCTGATGAATATGATAAAGGTCTATTAAAAGAAAACATTATAAAACAAAATGAAAATATCGAGAATAAATAGAAGCTTTTTGATGTAAAAGTTATTAAAAAAATGAAATCCAAATATATGGCGATTGTCGAAATCAACAGCGAGTTATTTAAAGATGTTATTGAATACAGAAATTCCAAACTAAACATTGGTTGGGACTGTTGCTCGGTGTATGAATTCTTCAACATTACCCGATGCTGGAAATGCGGAAGATTTAATCATAGAGCTTCGGAATGCACATATAAGGAAACATGTGCAAAATGTGGAAGTTCAACGCATAAATCAAGTAATTGCGAAACTGAAATATTAAAGTGCGTAAACTGTTTGGATCACAATATGAAACTCAAGTTAAATTTGGACATCGAGCATTCTGTATTTGATCTTAACTGTCCCGTATGGACAAAAATCAAAGATTCAATTAGAAAGAAGATTGATTACTCGGCATAGCAATTAACCACATCTACATCTATGATTGTATCAGAATTTATCCCAACGAACTATCCGTTAAAAACTTTAAAGATAACACATTTAAATATCCGTAGTATCCGCAACAAAATACCATTAGTGGAAGTTTTCTTGGAAAGTGAAACACCTGATGTGTTTTGCATATCTGAGCACTGGCTACTTAAGAATGAAACGGCAGTTATTAGAAACTATAATTTAGTAAGTACTTTTAACAGAACTACAAAAAGAGGCGGTGGAGTAGCCATATATATTAGGAATGGTATTCATGCTGATGAAATAAAATACCAATCGCAAGAAGATCTATGTGAGATGGCCGCGTGTAGCATAAGTATACATAAACAAAAACTTGTCATTGTATGCATATACAAACCCCCTTCAGCTGGCACAGATGATTTTTTATTACATTTCGACACTGAACTAGGGAAAATTTATCCTCACTTCAACCTTCACTTGGTCTGTGGGGATTCAAATATTAATACACTGGTAACATCAAATGAATCTCGGAATTTGACCAATACCCTTCTACAATATAACCTTGTTCTCAAATCATTAGTACCGACCAGGAAAGATAGATTTTCGATGTCCTGTATAGATAATATATTCGCGGATTTTACTTGCGATATTGAAATTAAAGATACACACCTGTCTGATCATACCTACCAGAATATGAATGTTGCTGAGTTTAATCCTTCCGAAGGTCCAAAATTTGAGCAAAGAAGGCATTTCACAAGAGAAAATGTAAATACTTTTAAAAACTATTTATCCTCAGAAGAATGGCATGATGTGTACTCGATCCATGGCACAGACGAAAAATATAATGCCTTCATAAATCTTTTTCTTGGTTACTTTAATAGCGCATTTCCACTTATACGAACGAAATTAAAAACCTCTAATCAAAAGCATCCATGGATGACCGATCGTATTAGAGAATTGTCTAAAATGTTAGATGAAATGCACGAAACCGACAAACGATTAAACGATACCTGGTACCATCAACGTTTTTTGGACTTCAAGAGATTGTACAAAACAACAATTGATACTGTTAAATTTACAGTTGGTTCTTGTCCGATGAAATTTGTATCACAAAATCTTTTAAGCGGACACTAAATCGCGCACTATACACTTTACGTTTCACCGTCGTTCGACAGCTTCGTCAGAAGTGAAAAATATATTGTCAAAATAAACAAGGTTGTCAACGGAAACTGAAAAAGTAACTTGATTTTTTTTTTAATTTTAATTTTTTAATCTAAAAATAATTTGAACATTATAAATGTTAAAAAATTGACAGATCTATATTTTATTTAAGGAATCGAGAAAACTACAAAATGTATCGTTTAAATTTGCAAAATCAGTACGTTTATTAATAGAATTCGACGACATTTTTATTTTACACATTTCTATAAAACGTCTTTTGAAAATATTAGACTCGTGTTAATATAATTAGAAAATTAAACTTTATTTTATATAACGAAAACTTTAATTTATTTGATTATTCATATACAAAAAAATATAATGCATTCCACTCGAGTTCTAAATCAGGAATGCCTCTTCTCCCATACCCGTGTTCCCGCCGTGCCCCGTATTATCAACACCATAAACTATCCGGCTCAGGGCAATGATGACATCACCAGCGGGTTATAATATTAAGCTTTTAACACGGCCTTTCCTGACAAAACTAGAGCGTCCTCGTTCTAGGTAAATAAAGATACTCGTGAACAAGAAAACAAATAACACTAGACCTAACGCAAACATGAAAAGGAAAAAAAATCTAACTCATAATAGTAATGATATGTGAAATTACGAATTTCTTAAAAAAAAGTAAATATTTAATTATTCTTTCCATCCGCTTGTCGCTCGCTTCAACCAGACACCAAGACCCTGGGATGTTGGCAACTGAGAAAAGAGAAAAATGACATAAGTACATTATTCACCATCATAAAGGTTTTTTTTTTTTTTTTTGAGCATGGTCACTGTTAAGTCCCCGTAGGGTCACAGAACAGACAAATGTTACTGATAATTTCCTTGCAAGCATAGTCACCGTCAAGACCTCGTAGGGTCACAGAACAGACAATTGCAAACATAGTCACCGTCAAGACCTCGTAGGGTCACAGAACAGACAATTGCAAACAGTCACCGTCAAGACCTCGTAAGGTCACAGAACAGACAATTGCAAACATAGTCACCGTCAAGACCTCATAGGGTCACAGAACAGACAATTGCAAACAGTCACCGTCAAGACCTCGTAGGGTCACAGAACAGACAATTGCAAACATAGTCACCGTCAAGACCTCGTAAGGTCACAGAACAGACAATTGCAAACAGTCACCGTCAAGACCTCATAGGGTCACAGAACAGACAATTGCAGGGTATAGTCACAGACACAGTCAGGTATATCGACAAGTCAAGACACATACCTAGGTTTGACGTAGTCAGCGGATTGGGGTTTCACTTACCACATCGGTTATTAAGTTTTTGATACACGGATCCATGGCTTTATATTTTCCGCTCCGGCCACACCCAGATATGGTATCTGTGATCGTTTGCTACCTTTTACCTCGACTACTTCATACCTATCGTTTTCTAGCTTTCTCGATACCCTAAAGGGACCACGCCACTTAGGGGTTAGTTTTCTGCTAGAACCATTGGCCGGAGAACAGGTAACTCGGATCAAGACCAAATCTCCTACTTCAATCGGTTTAGGTTGACATCTGTTTTTATCGAAGCGTCTCTTCTGTTCTTCCTGTTGTTTATGAATCCGTTCAACAATGGTTTGTCGCAATTTGGTTACATCCACTAGTTCGTCCAAATTGGGTTCCTTACCGCCGTGGAGAGAGATCCGGGAACCCATCAGTGCTTCACTTGGTGATACCCCCAAGGCTTCATTTATCGTGCTATTCATTCCAATCTGTAGCTTCATTAGATTTTCATCCCAACGTTTTTCACTTACGTTCATGCCCATAGCCGCCAATGCCTCAAGAATCGTACGATTATACCGCTCGACTTGGCCATTTCCTCTGGGCAATCCGACAGCAGTGAGGTGGTGAGTCATGCCTACTTTTTGCGCAAACTCTTTAAATTTGTGGGAGGTAAAAGATGAACCAGGATCGCTAATCAAACGTCGCGGAACTCCAAAAATTTTAAAGCTGTCCATAAGACTTTTAATTACAAATTCGATTTTTGTTCCCTTAACTAGGTACAGTAAAATAAATTTTGTAAACGCGTCAATAATGACAAACAAATAGGTGTTTCCAGTTTTTGTTTTGATGAATGGACCTAGATGGTCTATGTGAATCGTATGGAACGGAATGGGTAATTTTGAAATAGGATGTAGAAACCCAGGCTTACGTCCACCAGCCGTTTTGAAATATAGGCAGTTTAGACAGTTATTAATATATTTCTTGATAAAATTTCTCATTTTTGGAAACCAATATTTAGAAGTTATTATTTCGTATGTTTTATTGAATGCAAAATGACCTAATTCATCATGGTTCATGTGGCATATTTGGAGCCTAATTCGTTTCGGTACCAACCAACGTAGGCCATGTGGCGTGTTGCGATAGACAATTTCACCCTTAAGTACATAATCATTAAAAATGGACTTGTATTTATTAGCGTCGCCTGATTTTAGATTTGTCTGCAACTCTCTAATTTTGTGGTCCTGATTTTGAGCGATTAATAGCCAATCTTCCCTCTTAATGAGGGCAACAGAAATACTTTTTTCTGAAACTGGAGGGTTCCGGCTAAGGCAATCGACATGTTGCATTTGCACGGCTGATTTGTGTTTGATATCAAAAGAAAACTCGGTTAATGCCATTACCCAACGTGCGATGCGCATATTCAGTTCTTTTTTTTTAAGTGTGTGCCGTACGGCAGAGCAATCCGTTATAATCGTAAAGTGTTTACCCATTAGATAATGTCTAAAGTGTCTGACGGATTCAACAACTGCTAACGTTTCCAACTCGAAGGAATGATATTGTTGCTCCGTAACGCGAGTTTGTCGGCTGAAATATGCAACGGTCCATTCTTTGTTTTTATTTTCATTGTTACTTTGTGTTAAAATACCCGCTAAGCCTAGCCGACTAGCATCGGTATAGAGAATGCAAGTAAAATTTGGATTGAAAATCCTTAAAACGGGTTGAGAGACTAAGCAACCCTTCAGTACTAAGAAAGCGTTATTTTCCTGTTCGCCCCATCGCCATGCAACATCTTTTTGTAAACGCGCACTAAGAGGTTTTGATTTACACGCATAATCTGGGATAAATTTTCTAAAATATCCCGTTAGACCAAGAAATTGCCGAACCTGGCGAACATCTCTCGGCACTGGAAACCTTGATACAGCTTCCGTTTTAAATTTACCGGGTTTTATTTCCGACTGTGAAATACTGTAACCCAAATATTCAATGTGTGTCTGTAGGAAAAAGCATTTTGACAGTTTCAGAGTTAACCCGTGTTGCTTCATTGACTGCAAAACTTCGCGCAAGACCGATAGAGCTTCAGATATTGTTTTAGCGGGAATCAATATATCATCAAGATATACTAAAATTTTGGAGAATCTTAGGTGTGAAAATACTATGTTTATCATTCTTTGGAAAACCGAAGGTACATTTGTCAATCCAAACGGCATGCGCAAAAATTCATACATGCCATCAGGCGTAACAAATGCTGTATATGGGATCGATTCTACTGACATAGGAATTTGAAAAAAACCTGAAAATAAATCCAAACTAATAAAATATTTGTATCCGTGTAGACGGTCTATTTGATATTCAATGATAGGAAGAGGATATTTGTCTTTGACAGTTATATTGTTAAGGGCCCTATAGTCGACGCACAATCTCTTGTCACCATTTTTCTTTCCGACCAAAACTATTGGGCTTGCGTAAGGTGAATGTGAAGGACGAATTATATTGTTGTCCAACATTTCCTGAATCATTTTCTGTACTAAAGTGCGTTCAGATTGTGACAAATGATGCGGTCGACTACAGACAGGCTGATCCGTTGTCAGAGTTAATTTCATACTAAGAACATTTATTTCTCCCAATTCTGACATATCCAAAGCAATACAATCCCTGAATTCATTTAATAGTTTCAGTAAATTAGTAGTCGCTTCTTTATCATCGATTCCCAAATTTACGGTTGCTGAATCTATAACGCGGCCTTGTTTAATTTTAGCGTTCCTTATACATGAAAATTCCAATATATCGCCCTGTTTACGATATTGAATATCGTCAAGTTCAGTGAAATTTTGTCCAATCAGTACATCGACATTCATGATTTTATCAGGGACCACAAACATTTCAATATTTTTCTCAATACCGTCAAGGCAAATCAAGGCTTGAGTGATAAATAAAGGTAATAAGAACTTATCTGATAGAAATGTAACTAATTTTATATCATCCTGTATTTTGTGCAATCGTAATTTTAATTTGTTTGCAAGATTTTGCGTGATTAAGGAGCATTCACTTCCCAGGTCGACATAAGTCACGTATTGCCCTCCGTTTACTTTAATTTGTTTGTAAAATTTGTGATTTGTGTTCCCAATACTAACAACATTGACGTGGTAATCAATGGCCCGCTCGTTATTATTATTATGTTTCGGTTTTCTGGCGCTGAAAGAATACTTCGGGCATGAACTACGCACGTGGCCGTATTGGTTGTATGCATAACAGCGACGACGCCTATTCACATGCATCGGAATGTTTTGTTGCGGGGTAGAAGACGATTTTAGCGCCTTACAATAAGATTTTAAATGATTTGCCAATATTGATGGATTGTTAATGCCTGCAGTTTCTACAGAAAACCGTATTTGTCTGTCATCGATCGTACCCATTATTAAATTTACCTTATCTTGATCCGAAAATGATAATTTTAATGAATTTATTAAAGCCAATTTTTGAAATGAATACTCGTCTGGTTTGTAGTTCATCATTTTTAAGAGCATAGCATAAATGTCCCGTTTTGGTGGAAACGTTTCCAACAACAAACATTTCCATTCAACCCATGAATGGATTCGCGTTTCCAAACTTTTGAACCAAGTTTCCGCGGGGCCTCGTAATTTTGTCAAAGCAAAATGAATGGTTGTTGTTTCGTTCCGCGCATAAACTATCACGTATTCGTCAACAATTTTCAGCCACTTTCGAATATCGTCAGTTTGAGGATCAAATTCGGGGATAATATTATTTAACGAATTTAATTGAACTCCCAAGTGACGCGAGTTACCGCAATGTTTAATAATTTTCTCAATCCCGGTTAATAACACGGAAGAAAATTCCGAATCGTTATTGGATAAATTTTCGACAGACTCACCCCTCCTGTTCACTAGTGCACCATCATCACCTGCTAGGCTGGGACAAGAAATCCGCTCCCTAGGAGGCGGCGTACTTCCAGATGTCGAATGCTGACGTTTGCGGTCGTGTATTTTTGGCATTTTCTTTTTTTTTTTTTTTGCACTGCGGGCGATCCCACTTCTGATGTTAATATAATTAGAAAATTAAACTTTATTTTATATAACGAAAACTTTAATTTATTTGATTATTCATATACAAAAAAATATAATGCACTCCACTCGAGTTCTAAATCAGGAATGCCTCTTCTCCCATACCCGTGTTCCCGCCGTGCCCCGTATTATCAACACCATAAACTATCCGGCTCAGGGCAATGATGACATCACCAGCGGGTTATAATATTAAGCTTTTAACACTCGTAATATAAAATATTAGTATTTTCAAAATCAAAATTATGGTCATTTTCTAATGAATGTTCTACAAGCATTGAATGATTTCGATTATTTTTTTGGATATGATATTTATGTTGGTCTAGACGTTTTTTTAAATTTTGGCTTGTTTCTCCAATATAACATGAATTACAATTGAAACATTTAATTTCATAAACTACGTTAGGTTGTTTTAGTTTTGGTGTTTTGGTTTTTAAATTTGAGAAAATACTATTTAAATTATTTACAGATTTGCTAGCTAAAATTAAATTGTGTTTTTTGAATATGTGTTTAAATGTGTCATATAGTGGTTCAATGTAAGGTAATGATATGTATTTTTTGTTTGAAGTTTGTTTATTGTTATTGTGGATTTTTGAATTTTGTAAATATTTAATACGATTTTTTATTACTGATTCTATAAGATTTATTGGATAAGAATTTTGAACAAGAGTCTTTTTTATTAAATTTAAATTATCATAAATGAAAAGTTTATCAGAAAGTAAAACAGCTCGATCTGTTAAAGAAATAATTATTGCAATTTTATAGTTTTTAGAAGTATACGAATAAAAATTAATATATCTACCTGACCACGTAGGTTTATGAAACCAATTTGTTATTAATTTGTTGTTACGTCTGATGATATTTACATCTAGAAAACTTAGTGAATTGTTAATTTCTTTTTCTACTGTAAATTGTAATCTATTATGAAAAGAGTTAAATCTACTTAAAACAAAGTCTACTTTATCTGAAGGCAAAATCAATAAAATATCATCGACGTAACGAAAATATAAAGTTAAATTGAAAGGTAATGAGTTAATGACACTTTTTTCCAGTTCCTGCATGACAATTTCAGCTAAAGCAGGCGATAAAGGAGACCCCATTGCTGTACCGAAAATCTGTTTATAAAATTTATCATTAAAAGCGAAATAAGATGTTTCAAAACATAAAGTAACAATTTCTAAAAAAATTTCTTTGGAAATGTCTGTAAAATCTTTAATTTCTATCCACCTATCATTAATGCTTTTTAAAGCTAACTCTTTTGGAATGTTAGTAAACAAAGAAACAACATCTAAGGAAATTATAATACAGTTATTTGGTATATCTATGTTTTTTAATTTATCTACAAGTTCATAAGAATTTTTTATAAAGTATTCTGATTTACTAGTAACTTGAGTAAGAATTTTTGAAACAAATTTTGATAAAAAATATAGAGAAGAACCTATAGTAGAAACTATTGGCCGAAGAGGTGTGTTAGGTTTGTGAATTTTTGGAATGCTAAACATACATATAATTCCAGTAGACTTACTAACGCCTCCAATTTAAACTCAGAATGTTGGAAAATTATTAATAGCGAGAGAAATTCAAAGAAAGTATCAAAACTTACTTTATTGGACTCAATGAAAAATAAAATAACTGATGAAAAAAAAGTATCCAACTTGTTAAATGCATATTTCGTCCGAAGTTCCCCAAATAATCATACACTAAACGGTACCATTGGCACGAGTCATTGTATTGCACAATCAATGTTATTATTCCCAACCGATAACGCAGAAGTGACCCGTACAATAGTCTCTAAATGTACAAAACGTTGTGCGGGACCAGATAATATCCCTAGTTTTATTTTAAAAACATTCGCAGAGGTAATAGCCAATCCGTTAAGTGATATTATAAATGAATCCTTCTCTGAAGGAATATATCCAACCGCCTTAAAGTCCTGTAAAGTTATACAAAAATAAAAGCAATCCTCACGAAATAAGCAGTTATAGACCAATTACCATACAAAATCAAATAGGGAAAATATTCGAGGATATCTTCCACACAAGACTGAATTTGTACATCTCCAAACATAACTTATTAAACGACTCTCAGCATGGTTTTCGAAAGGGTAGATCCACCATTACAGCCATAACTGCAACTTATAACTTTATGCTTAACGAACTAAACAACAAGAAAAAAGCCTATACAATATTCTGTGATCTACGTCGAGCGTTTGATACTATCAATCACTCTCTTCTATGCGACAAATTGGAAGTTATGGGAATCAGAGGAATAGTGAAAGATTGGATTAGATCGTACTTAACTAACCGATCTCAGTTTGTTGTGATAAACAACACTTATTCGGATGATATCAAAGTCAACTCGGGAGTGCCTCAAGGATCCATTCTTGGGCCTATACTATTCGCTCTGTTTATCAATGATCTACCCAATCAATGCGCATCAGCTTCCTCAACAACAATTTATGCAGATGACACAACATTTATTGTCTCGGATTATACCACGTCAGAAGCCATTGCAAAAGCTAATAATGTCGTGAAAGAAATGGAGCAATGGTGTCATAGTAACGGTCTCTTACTAAATGGTGAAAAGACCGTGGCTGTACCAATATTAACAAAAAAGTCAACTCTTGACTGCTATCCCTTAATACGATGTGGAAGAAATTCTATTGCTGGCACAACCGATTTTAAATTCCTTGGTGTCCGTATCGACGCGAAATTAATCTGGTATCGCCATGTCGAAGATCTAGAAACCAAACTTAGTAAACATCTGTTTTTAATCTACAGACTCAGAGACACTGTAACTCTTGAAGTGCTTCGAATGTTATATTTCGGGCTGGTACATTCAAACATCTCGTACGGTTTGCTTATGTGGGGCGGCTGCAGCAATATGTTAAACATTTTGACATTCAGAAGAGGATAATTCGGATTATGGCAGGTATTGAGAAGAGAAGGTGTCGTCAATTTTTTTCGTGTTATGGGATAATGACGGTGCCATCGCTTTATATCTATCAACTAACTTTATATGCTATATCTCTTACGGACTACTTAGAAAAAAATTGTGATTTTCATGATTACTAAACCAGGTCCCGAGAGAATTGGCGACTTCCATTCAATCGACTAACCGTTAGTCAAAAGGGTCCAAAATATATGGGATTACTCTGCCTTAACAAAATCAAGACGTTATGGAGTGATGATATGCCGACCAACTCGACGTATTTAAAGAAAAAACTGCAACAATTTCTGACAGCAGCAGAATTTTACTCATTAGAGGAATTTTTTAATTTGTAATTCATTTTTAATACTTTTTTGTTTAATATTCATGTCTCGCTGACAAGTCAAATGTTCTTACTGAATCCTGTATTTGTGTATGTAGAACGTTCTGACAAATATATTATTATTAACAGTATTGTTTATTTAATTGTACTTCGGCAACATGCTTATCCCAAGAATTTGATTCTCCTTTCGCCCGCAAACTGTCTGTAATTGTTTTGTTGAACCGTGTGCGCGAGTCGTTGCGACAGCGTTTAGTATAACATATGTCTTATGCCATATTCTTTACAAAATTTTTCAAGAGATTTCGACATGAATGCCGTTCCACGATCGCTTATAATTCGTGTCGGGACTCCATACGTATTGATTAAACTCAGTAATGGTCTGTTGACAAATTTGGTTTTTGTAGATCGGACCGCATTCAAAATTAACTATTTTGTAAAGACGTCTATTACTGGCAAATAAACATTCTTTTTGGATGTTTTCTCAAATGGTCCGAGGTGGTCTATGTGTACTGTGTGAAACGGAACAGGTATTTTCTCTATCGGATTAAGAAAACCAGGCTTTTTACCGGATGGTATTTTGTTATATAGTCATGGCACACAACACGAAATGTACTTTTCTACGTAATTGCGCATATTCGGGAACCAATAATTTTCGCATAATTTTCGTAATGTTGTTTCCACCGAAAAATGTCCCATTGCATCATGTGTACTATGCAAAACATTTCGACGCATTCCCTTCGGAACAACCCACTGTACCCCGTTGGCAGTGATCCTATAAATTCGTCTGTTACGTAAGGCATAATGTTTGTAAATATTCCGCTCGTATCCATTTACGGGACGCTTTGTAAGAATTTTCTTTAAGTCTGTTAGCTGGGCAGATAAAACCCAGTCGGCCGGTTCTATTCGCAATACATTCACACTCTCGGCATCGCTTGTGCAAGGGTTACGACTCAGCGCATCTACATGATCCATTCTTTTACCTGACCGATATTCTATTTCAAAGTTATATTTTTGTTGCGTTAGCCACCATCGCGCTATTCGCGGTATTAGTTCTTTCTTAGTCGCGGATTGTTTTAACGCATTACAGTCGGTCACTACTTTGAATTTAAGCCCAATCAAATATACCCGAACTTTTTCAAGCTCTTGACTACGGCTAATGTTTCTAGTTCATACGAATGATATCTAGATTCGCAATTTAAAGTCTGTCTACTGTAATAAGCAACTGGGTGTAATTGTGTATCTACTTTTTGCAATAAAATTCCCGCAAGACCGTCTTTACTAGCGTCCGTTTGCACTTCGGTTTCCGCGTTAGGATTGTAAATTGACAGAGTCGGTCGCGTCACCAAGGCGTTTTTCAATTTTTCAAATGGATACTGTTGAATTACATTCCATGACCATTTTTTGTCCTTTTTTCGTCAACACGGTTAACGGTCGGGCAATCACCGTGTAATCTTTAATAAATTGACGAAAATAGCTTGTTAAACCACCTGCCGGACACTACTGGGCGTCGGGAATTCACTGACACACTTTATTTTGTCAACACCAGGTCGCACACCTTTGTCGGTCACTTCAAAACCTAGGTAGTTAACACTACTAACTAAGAAGACACATTTTTTTAATATTAAGGGTGAGTCCTTATCTCAATGTCTGTAGCACTATTTCTAAATATTTACAATTGGTTTCAATGTCTTTTGTTGATCAATCTTTGAAAAACACTCGGTGCATTAGCTAATCCAAAAGGCATTCGGTTATATTCGTAATGTCCTTCTGGAGTACTAAAAGCTGTGTATGCTTTCGATTCTTCGGCCACAGGTATTTGATGATAACCAGAAGTCCTGTCCAGGTTGGTGAAATATTTACAGCCTTGCTGGCGATCGATTTGATCATCGATACGAGGTAAAAGGTATCGATCTTTGATTGTCATCGAATTTAACTTTCGGTAATCGACACACATTCGAGCTTCGCCGTTTTTCTTTTTGACGAGAATTACTGGCGAAGAAAATGGCGAGTAGGATTCGCGAATAATTTCATTCGTCAACAGATCTTTAACAATATCTCGTACTATTGCTTTTTCTTGATGAGCTAAACGGTAAGGTCGATAAGAAAACGGAACATCATTGTTTAAATTTATTCGCATCTCTAATGATTTTGCTTTCCCAATTTGCGATATGTCCGATGCAAAGCAGTCACTATAATTTCGTAAAATATCAATCAATTTCCTTCGATCTGCGTCAGATACGTCGCCGATTTTTATTTCTTCCACAGGCAGTGGCGGTGCGGTAGCCGCGGCCAATTGTAACATGTGTGTCCGCATCCGTCGTTGCTTCTTTACATGGCGTTATTAGGGTGCTAGCTTTAAATTCAAAGTCCCTGTCTGAGATATTCACTACAGGTAGCCAAACATCTTCGATTTCACTTACACGCAACACTGTACGCGGTATGGCATATTCCTTTGACTATATACAACTGGACTGCTAGCGAGTTTGAAAAAGTGTCTCCAACATGGGCGACAAGGTGTTGCCAGGTGGCGACTTTGAGAACTACATCAGCGATGTAAATAGTGTGTTAAATTTGGTTGACAGAATGTGGACAGAATGGAAGAATAGGCTGAGACTGATGGCATTTGGACGTTGTGTTATAAATGTTTAATTATTTCTTACCTTAGAAGTATTATCTAACAAAATAGGTCGCAGACGCTGCTTTGCCGCGAATTGTGATGCAGTTGCCTATGATGAAAGAAAACCCGACCAAAAGGAATCGTTTTATATGTACGTACTGATATTATTAGTTTAAATTCAATAACTAAAAATTGTATAATTACTGAAGTATTTTAGATTTCCATCTAATGAGGAGCAGTGTGAAAAGCGGTATTTGGCTCTCCAAGAACTAAATAACCAAGTGATAGAAAAGAAACCGAAATATGCTAGGTTATGTTCAAGACATTTCACAAAAGATTCGTTTGATCGAAGAAGTTGCTTCACAGCAAAAAGATTAAAATCTGAAGCTTATGCAACGTTACAATTTCAGCCATCACCGTCGAATATCCAATAACTAAACGCTTTTCCCCCGCGTACCCGCAAGTATTACAAATAAGCAACAATATTAATTTAATCCGGGCGACACAAATGGCCAACAAATACAAAAGGTAAGTCGCACATTCCCCTATTGCCTCAGTCAGTGTTTGTTTGCTTACCCCAGTCTTCTTCATCTGCGTTAGGAATATTAAAATGAAGCTTAAGAACGTCAAGCAATCACCGGGAGTGAAGACCCGATCAGATAGCTTCAAGACTAAAGTGGTGGTAGCCGATGCCCGGTAGAGAATCATCCAGAAGAAACGAAAGACCGTGGTGGTCCCGAGGGACGTCCTCGCCAACATCGCGCGCAAACAGGACGCACGCAGCGAACTACTGAAAATCCGAGAGAAGAATAGGGGCGAGAACGTATTAAACAGCGATATACGCCCCATCGGCTCCAATATCCTCAAGAAGACCGACAGGAACGGAAAAATCTCGCTTGTTACGAATAAATCGAAGCTGAACAGCGACCTGAACCTGGCGATACAGCACCAGTTGGGTTTAATAACGGTCAGGCGCGCGCCCCTTAAGATGGTGATTGCGAAGAGAACGTCGGCGGTACCCGTGGTCCCGAAAGCGAGTTTGTTACCGTTCGTACCGCCGGTCATATGCAAGACTATATTAAACGATTATTCTTCGCAGGTCCAGCTGTTACTTCTATTAGGGCAAGGTTTACAAAGAATGTACATTTTTTAGGACAATAAATTATATTTGAAACTTTTTTATTTTCTTTTAATATAAAGATGATCAATCTTTAGAGAAAGTACATATTTCTAGTTTATAAATTATTTTATACTATATTACAAATACCAAAACTACATTTCATATAGTTGTAATATAAGGTAGTTTTGGAAACTCTAGTCTCGATCAGTACGATCAATAAGATGAACCCCAAATCATTCATGATTAATGGAAGTAAAAATTTCAATTTGGAGCGTCAAGATCACTAATCGGATCATATGTAGTTTCTCAAAACAGCTATAGAAGTAGTCTCGATCAGTACGATCAATAAGATGAACCCCAAATCATTCATGATTAATGGAAGTAAAAATTTCAATTTGGAGCGTCAAGATCACTAATCGGATCATATGTAGTTTCTCAAAACAGCTATAGAAGTAGCACACCTACGATATGTAGGTGTACTGAAGAAGCAGCTGTGACAAAATGTTTTGTAAAATGAGAAGAAAAATTTGTTCAAAATTTATTCATTCTTACAAAAATATATTTCGTTCACGTAGTTTCTTAAATAACCTATTTAAGACTTCCAGAATAAAGCTGTATTCTTTCGAGCTGCACAGAACAAATAAGGTTTATTACATTCAGTTTGTTCACTTAGATCAGTTCGAAAGAATACAGGTTGAGTTGCTGTTGTTTAAATTTATAAATTTCCCGACATACCTATATTAGTTCCGATATTGCTCGGGCAACACCTTGGCGCGGTTGATGTTGGGGACATAGTGCTCCATTGTAAATTATATGCTGCTAGCAGTCCAGTTGTATATAGTCAAAGGCATATTCACTACCCGGTTTTGGTCGCAAAGCGCTATCAACAAACACATCCCCGATATATTTCATCTGCGATCGCACTTTAGTGTTACTGGCGTAATTTCGCGGAATTATCGTATCACTATCACATAACAATGCCACCTTATGCACTTTCTTTTGGGGTTGATCCGCGCACGAAAAGGTCAATGTTTCACTGTCTTTGACAACAAAAATATCCGGTAGCTCAGTAAACGGCTGTCCAAACAACAACGGCACATCTTGTATGTCATCAGACACAACATACGCTGAAATATCTTTTTCGATGTTATCAATTTTTAATCTGAATGTTACGCATCCTTGCATGTTAACTTGTCCAGCTCCGTAACCCCTTACACATATTTTGTTATTTGTATCAATGGGCAGATGCAATTTATTAGCAACCTTACTTTGAATTAAATTACATTGACTTCCCATGTCAACAAATGCTACCGATTCGTACTTGTTTATTGTTATTTTCTTAAAGTATTTATCATTGCCGGATTTCTGAAGTAGTCATAAACATCTTTCCTGGGGTTTCGACTTTGTTTTTGTAGGGCATGCACTTGAGAAATGACCTACTTTCCCACAGGTATAACATGTGTTTGCTTTATTTTGAGGGCAGCTCTGACGCTTATGTCCGAATTTGTTACAATTATAACATTTTATCTTTTCTGAGTATAAGTGCGGTCGTCGATTACCTGATCTTACGGCCGATCCTTGAAATGTATTTGAATACGAATAGTCGCAAGTTTTTTTAAAAAGGTCAGAAGGCTTTCGGGTTCCTTATAATTACTGCTTTGATTTATTGCTCAAGAAATTAAAATACAAAGAAACTAATCAACACCGAGCGTTTACCTAACAAAGTAATTTCAAGTACGCGGTAAACTAAAATCAAAACTTTTCTCGCTCAAACACACAAATTCGAAACTTCGATGTCTGATTATTTATTTAATGCCCCTTTTGAAACACATTGAAAGAGTGCGATAGCTCAAATTTCAGCCTAATAAATTGTACCCCCTATTTCGTTTGTATACGTTGTGTCGTAGCCCAGCCCAAATAAGCAAAGGAATTTTGTTTTCACTCAAACCATCGTTTTCAACTACGACCACATCGATAAAACTAGCTCATTATTTAAAAAAAATAAACTACGGGCGACAGTCTCCTGTGAACCAAACACTTAAGTGTTTCATAAACATTGGAACGAACGTTTATCAGATTCAATGCCGAAGTTTCTGAAATTGCGTCCAATCTCGTATCCCCGGCGCTATCGCAGAACAAGTTGTTTACAGACCCCACACCTGACTGATGTCGGAGCGTTTTTTTTTTTGTACATTTGGGTCAAAATAGTAATAACGTTAAACAGGACATACCTCGTTCTGATAAACACTCGTTCGCTGGTTAGTCCCTTCTAGTTTTCTGTCTCTCTCTTCATCTCGCTTATCGCACATACGATGCATCGTGAGAAACGGATACATATACGGATACAATGCGATTTACATCGGATGTCCGGATGCCCCCGCGGAAATCCAACGGTGCTTCTAGTAGCAACCATTACCTCACATTGATAATGGACACTACGGAAGTTATCCTTGGACGTTGACTTCTTATCTTCGCATGCATTAACCCCACATTCACCTGTAATTCGGAAACCCACCCTCCCGATGGATATTAGCATACCTTACCTCCTAAGCTTACGTTCTTAGGATCAATTAATGTCACTGATCGCGTAAGTGTCAGCACACTCCGTTTCCGATCCAGTGCACATCATGTCATGTTAGACCATTCTGGAGCACAATGATTCAGCAGGTCAGGAATACAACCAACTGAATTCCCATTCACAATGAATATGGAATACCAGCTGATTGTTTCGCCGATACCGTGCACTTCATCAGCGGTGCTGACCACTGCGGCAAGTCACACACGGTACCGTATACTGGTGCACAATATACCCCCTGCAATGCTCCGGATCATCGGCATCAGGACGATATTCGCTATATTAGAATAACTCCAACTCATCGATGATCCTCATTGCCAATAACATAAACAGGGTATACCGCGATACTACTTCTGCCAGAACATTGCCTTCTTTTGGCCAATACTCTGCAGCCACCCTCTAGGTTACACATCCCGTCGCCTCGACGCGTAACACAATTCCTCACGCGCTTTACCGACCGTTCTCAGTCTGCATCACGAGAAGACTGTCCTGCCTCTCCTCTTAATATTTTACGTTCCCTCGGCTAGGTTTAAACATAAACAAACGTCCCCTGATATACAGGTATTTATTAGGCATTTTAAATTACAAGCTAACTCATTCCTTAAAAATAATTTTGGCTCCGACACTACTGGGCGTAAAAATTGTATAGATAACGTCATTTCAAATTTTAGTCCTGACAATTTTGAAGCTGCTATCGTGAACAAAAACATCTCCGATCACTTTGGGCAAAGAATGAAAGTGACTATGGAAAGTATAAATGACAGTTCTAAAGATCTTTACTGTCGCGAAATGTTGCGAAAACTAAAAAAGTTTTCTTCTCTTTAAATAGAGTAAATTATTCTTGTCCTAATTCGATCAAGTTTTTAGGTGTTCATCTGGATCCAAAGTTACAAGTTCACATATTAATGAATTATCTAGTAAATTATGCAGTAATATTTATCAAGGCCTCTAAGCAAACATTACTAACAACTTATTATGCACTTTTTCATTTCAATTCAATTGTTTCACGGTTAACGGCTTTTGACACTACGAAAAAATCAGCATCACTTTTATATAAAAAAAAAATTTCTACCTTTACAGATGACAATAACAGGAGGTCTGTTTTAAATTTTAACAAATTATCTAGTAACTAGAAAACCCCTTTCCTCAAACCCATCAAATCAAGCTAAAATTCGACGCAGAATCTAAAATTGCGATAATATACAGGCTGTTCTATTGAAAAACGCGTAACTTTCATTCGTATCTTAAGAACTCGATATTCAATTGTTTCACGGCTTGATACAACGGAAAAATCAGCGCAATGTTTATATGAAAAATTCTTTTCTACCTTGAAAAATAACGACAGGAGGTATGTTTTGAAACGGTCGCGAATTTGTTTATAAAACAAAAAGCATGTTTGATGTAATTTTGATTGTAAGAGAACAAACAAGCGGAGGCAATTTCGTCACGGCAGGGCGGTCCTTACGACGGTCGGGCAATGTGCTATATAACGAGGGGATGTCATAAATTCTTGTAACACTGTGGGACTTTAAAATTTTTCTTGAGTGAAATCATAAATCTGTCATACGAGTTTCTAAGGTTCATCTGTTGTTCTTTAGAAATGATACAATTTGACACGTTTAAGTTTCTGTAAAAGGATACTTCTATTGAAAACTAAAATTATCGCCGGGGTGTAAAGAGCGTCTAAACAAAAGCAGTCGGACGCCGAGTTTCTCCTATAACATAAAGATGTCAGAGAGTACTTGTAGTTAAGAAGTTTGTTGTGAATTTGGTAAGACAGCACACGTGGTCTGCTCACGGGGGGTCGTTAAAAGCTTAGAGAAAAAAATACATTCTTGGAATCGGATGGGCGTTATCTTTCTGAACGCAAAACACAGCTCTATTGGTCAGGGGGTGTTTGAATTTAGTTTCTAATAGGAGGAAGGGAAATTAATTTTGTTCAGCCGAAAGATGAAAATTAAAATGACAGACAGATAGCTCCGAGCTTTTAAAACGATCAGTCGTATTTATTTGGGCCTGACGAATTGCTTTGCACTTGTTTCTCTGATTTAGATTTCACAATAGAGTTAAATCATTTTATATCGGGACGCCTAAAATTCTAGTGTTTGAGAGGCGATCTAATCAAATTTAAACTAGCCGGTCGCGTACGGTAAATTAACCGCGAGTGTATTTAAAAACTTCAGTGTAGTGAGTGTATCGGATCTTAACTTCGCGGGCGCGGGCTTAGGTAAACATTTTGTTTATATTTCTTCTTCACATATTTGGTGGTTTAAATTGTTTTCAGAATTATTTTAATTGATTCCTTAATTTTGTATTAACGTATACTGAAAGTCAGTATTTGCCGAGCTTAGACGAATTATAATTAAAGTATCATTGGCAAACAAGTCGAAGCCGTAATCACATTTGTAAAATTTGTAATTTAGTTGTTATATAATTTCTTAGATCGGTTTGCGTATTGAATAAGTATATGTACAGGGTGTGTCATTCAGTTCGCGTGATTGCACGTTTCTGCACATTAACCAACCAACTCAATTTAACTATTTTATATCTATTTAGAAATTCTGATTACAGTGTATTTTTGTGAAATATAATTCTACCTGTCGAGATATTCTTTGTCAAGTTGGGAACACGTTAACCGGTGTATTCCGGCTTGCTCAGGAAATCTCCGTTTTACACCACGAGTCAGAGGCATTAATATCTGCCGATAAATCACGAGTGCATAGCACCGTCCAATTACAGAAATCAAGGCCAAATTTATTGTCTTTACGAATCTCGTAAAATTACGAGGCCGAACAACTCTGAATCACATTCATAGCCATCCTCTTAACTGGGCTTCTCTCACACCCTGTGTGTGGACCGAAGTGTAGTCCTTGTCAGGAGATTTGCGGGTTAATTAGAAGTAATTCGCTGAGAGACCGAAAGATCATAACTACGCGTAGTAGAGTATCAAATAAAACGGTCAATTCTGCCAACGCGCATAGGTTTATTATCGTCGAAAACAACGCAATCAGAGGTTAACAAATGAAGTGAGAGTCACTGTACCTCCACCTCTTAGCGATAGGAACGGTTGAGAATCTCCCTCTTCGCTGCGTTATTAGGTTAGAAACAAATCGGGTCCGACGCCTACTCAGTAGGGTCACCTTCCCCTGAAAAACTAGCGATTACTATTGATCCTCTCGCAAATTGATCGCCTGGGCGACATTTTGTATCACGTACTTCCCCAAATGTCTGATTAATTAATTACGATCATTAATTAAGTACACTGTAGACACACGGTCACGCTGTACGTTGGTTGATTGAGCAGAGCGTGTCTTAGGGTACGATCTGAAGTGACAAACACTAGTACCAAGACCGATCTAAATTAAATACAATTAATTGTTAATTAATTGAGGAACAGAGTTTTCCAAACACTAATTGCTGTTGCATAAACAAAGCCACCAACTGTGTGATTTTGAAGCCAGTACGCCGCTACGAAATTCGGAAGTGAATACTTTTAAGCGGACCCCACTGTACTTTTCGTATTGTTTATTTGTGTCTGTAATTGTTTAAACGACAAGGTTTTTCCGCTCATTTTTCTAGACTGCGGTGCGGCTAGAAATCGGAGTTTTTTGCCTTGCTTTACAATAAATAATTAATTAAATTTAAATTCCGTATTTTAATTATCAGTAGTTAATCCCTAAAACTCTCTCAAGTTATATTTCACCGTCTCACCAAAAAGGACTGAGTTAGATAACAACGTAGGACAGGTAGGACAAGTCAAGCTAATTAGATTGATCACGCGCTAAATCAAATATTACTAGATATCAAAGTATTTCTGAGAAGTCTCGCCGGCGGCGTAGTATTATTACATTAGGTCATTGACGCATCTGTAGCTAGCAGGTACTTGGTCCCTTCGTCGGGGTAGATTAACTTGCATGTTGTAGGAGGGCAATAAAACTAATAGCGATTCGTCTCAGCAATACTGGCCGAGCAAACCGTACAGTAATTACGAGTTAAAATCCTTCAGATAATAATTTTTCGGTCCAGTTAATTATATTGTCAAATTAATTCAAATTGTTTAATTGTTTGGACATTTTATTAGTTGTTTAGTTGTCCGAAAGTAGTAAACAAAAACAGTAGCACGTCGGCGTGTTACAGTTTTAAATTTTAACAAATTCCCTAGTAACTCGAAAACCAGTTACTTCAGACCCATCAAATTAGGCCACAATTTAACGTAAAATTTAAAAGTGCATTGATATATGGGGTAATATTCCATTGAAAAAAGTGAAACTTTTATTCATATCTTGACAAGGCGAAATTCAATTGTTTTTCAGTTCATAGCATTCGAAACTTCGTTAAAATTTGCATATCTTTTACTTGAAAACTTTTTTTCTTCTATCATTGAAAGCAACGATACTAGGAGGTTTATTTCAAATTTTGAAAATATCTAGTAACTCGAAAACCAATTACCTCAGACCCATGAGGCGACCCATCAAATCAGGCTAAAATTCAAGTAAAATCTAAAAATGCAGTGATATACAGGATATTTCATTGGAAAAAGTGTAACTTTTGTTCATATCTTGACAACACGATATTGAATTGTTTTTTGGTTGACGGAGTTTGAAACTTTGGAACAGTCTTCACAACTTTTATATAAGAAATTTTTTTCCACCTTGAAAAATAATAATGACAGGAGGATTGTTTTAAATTTTAACAAATTCCCTAATAACTGGCAAACCAGTTATCTTAGACCCATGATGCGACCCATCAAATCAGGTTAAAATTCATCGTAGAATCTTAAGATACAATGATATATGAAAGTGTAACTTTTGTTCACATTTTCACAATGCAATGTTCATTTATTTTTCGGTTGATGACATTCGAAATTTCGTAAAAGTTTGCACATCTTTTACCTGTGAAGTTTTGTTCTTTTTATTAAAAACAACAAATTTTGAAAAAATCTAGTAACTCATAAATCAATTACCTCAGACCCATGATGCGACCCATCAAATCATACTAAAATTTGATGTATAATTTAAAAATACAATGATATACAGGGTATTCCATTGAGAAATGTGTAATTTTTGTTCATATCTTGACAACGCGATTTTCATTTGTTTTTTGGTTGCTAGTGTTTAACACTTCGGTAAAATCTGCACATGTTTTAAGTGCAACGTATTTTTTATATTGTTAAAAATAACGATGATAGGAAATTCTGACAAAATCTCTAGTAATTCGAAAACTGATCATCTCAGACCAGTGATGTGACCCATCAAATCGGGCTAGAACTCGATGTACAATCTAAAAATGTAATAAAAATACCTCGGTGACGTGATGCGCATGTGTTTCTCTGTAAATTTTGGCTGAGTTACGAACGAAATTGCTAGAAAATGACGTGGTTTGCAACAAAGTTAATTTACACATGTTTTCCGCGGCAATTAAATTAAAAAAAGCGCCCTGGTTTGAACGCGAGACTACTTTCACGTTTTATCCTTGAGTCGGCTGAACAATGAACACCGAAATTATTTGCGGCTATCCATTACGGAGGCTCGCACCTATCACCGAATATATTTCAATTAAAACGACACTGCTCTGGTTAAAACGTGTTTACGTCCGAGAGCACGCGTCCTTATTAAAATACACGAAATTTTTGATGTGAGATGAAACTTGCTCCGTGAAACAACGATTAAGTGCGGGCGTGTAACAATGAGTTGTAAAATATTGAGGCCATGTCTTTGACTTACTGATTGTGAGTGAGTCACTGACTGACTGGATGTAAATACAGAGCGATATTTTTAGAGACAAACGGAGGAATGTTTCTGGAGTTTACGCGGCCGTAAGTTATGTCTATTAACCTGATTCCGCAGTTAACGATTTAGAAATAAAAGGTCCGTCCGAAGACAGATCCGGACGCTAAATCATCGGGGGCCGGTTGTAAAAAGGACTGGTCGACGGAATTGTAAGCAAATAAAACTGGGATTAAGACCGAAAGCAGTGTTGCGGCCTGCCAAATTAACTTGTAGAGTTATTGTTTTGTTTTTCCGGTATTCTTTTCGAGGTCTCATTGTTTTGGATGAAAGTTATTTCCAATTGCCTAACAGAAGGCGTCTTGTTTATAATTTAATAATAAAGCATGCGACATGACTGGAAATATACCCACCAGATGTTCCATTGAAATAGTGGTTTATTATTATTGTGGCTCTCTATGTGACTTTAAGGCCCCCTTCGTAAGGCAGTGGCGTGCAAATTGAAGAACTCACAAATATTAAGTTTCAACATTTTGGTGACGTCAAATGTTATTTTGATTTCGTCTAAATTACACACATCAATGAAACAGCTTGAGGCGAAACAAAAAAAATATATCCGCGCGCACATCAGCATAAATAGGGAGTTTTCGCAGTTTCTACCTTATGGATAGCGTTTACGCTAGATGCTACAAAACTATTAGTGCGCATGCTCACAACTGTGTGAGCAAGCGCATTACTATTTTTATAGCATTTAGCGTAAACACTATCCATAAGGTAGAAACTGCGAAAACTCCCCAATAAATTCGAACAAAAACCGAAGAAGTCGGGGGGCGGCCGGGACGTTTATAAATCGGTGAATTGAGTTAGCGAAGTTCCGAACTTGCTGTAAACAAAGCTCGTTTGTTTACTCCGTATTATTTCATTGCGAACGCATTTGCCGCTGGAACTTGGCCAATGCTGATTTTTATCTGCTTCGAGAGAGACAAATAAGAGTAGCGCGAGATGTAAGGTGAGAATTCAGAGGCGTCTTGAAGGACGTCGTCAGATGACCACAGAAAAAAATTGTGGAGGAATAAAAACTTTAAGAGGAGCTTTTCGCTTTCACACGACATATTCGTACACGTATATTCACGATTTAAGGAAAAAGCGCGTGAATTAAGAACACCTCACAGTCTAAGTGCCGATTCCAATAATTCTTCCTAATAACTAGACATGAAACTGTGACTCACTTCTCAATTCCTAGTAATAACCTAAAGCTATGTCCACACCAAAGAAACACAGAGGAAAATTGTGTTTATGTTGCTTGTTCCTGGAACTTTGTTTCTGAATGCTTCTGAAAGTTTCTTGTGTTCCTATTGTTTATGGTTGCAGAAACAGATGTTCCTACAAGTTGCTTGTTTCCATATTTAGCGATAAACATCAAAGGAAATTTAGAAATATTGGTAAACATTATAGTCTCTCAGACGTAGTGTGGACACGTTGTAACTTGTTTCCGAAACTTTTGTCGTGTGTGCTTTTATGAAGAAGTACGAGTGCAGTGTATAAACTTTTGATTGATAAAAAAAACGGCAAAACATGCCGTTCATTATCGATCTTGCACTCTGATATTAAATCATCTTCCTTCAATGAACTCATGAGACGTACGACATCATGTGTCTTCCTTTCTAAAAGAGTCGGCCTAGTCCAACATTTACGGATTCTTTTTTCTGTTTTTTCAAAATTATAATTTTGTATCACAAAATCTTTTAAGCGGACACTAAATCAGAACCAACTGTAAATACAAAATAATAACAATTGCAATTGCAACAACTGCTGCCTGTAAATCTTCGTCGTACCACTTTGTTTATGAATAATGAAACACACACTGCCCTGATGTAGACAGAAGGTTTCTTGTTGCAGCAACACAATGATACTGTGACTGAAATGAGTTTCCTTGATGTGGACAGACTGTTTACGGTGATTTTGTTTTTGTTTCTGTTTCCATAGGCAGGTTGCGGAAACAAGAAATAAAATGTTCCTCTGTGTTTCTGAAGAAACATATCACAGTCTAAGCATCAATTTCCACATCTCTTGCACCGCCTGTGCGGTTAGACTGTGACACTTTCAAAGTTTCTGAAATTGCTGGTATTGCTAAAATTGAACCTTAAACACATTTGCAAAAATGAAGCTTTACCTGCCACTTCTGAAAGTAGAAGAAAACGCGACACGCGGAAGTGTGACAGACGTTCGACTATTTCGAATACCTTGTTACGAAGGTCCGGAACGGAACTTCAATAATATGGAAAAATTGTGTGCAAATCGGTTTTGATTGCAGCAGATTCCTCGAGCAGGCTCTGTACAGCTGTTTCAGGCCTAGTTGGGCCTTCATCAGCAGAACCGTAGCTCGAGAAATCCACTGCAAACCAAACCGACATGTCCGAGTTATTCGCCCATGCGATGTGAAAGTAATAAACAATTTAAGTAGCGATATCTTGCAATCGCTTTTTGACCTAACATCGCAGTAGGACTGACAAATTGAAGCTAGTTCGCCACATAATAAGTCATCCCATACTAGGCCTGAAACAGCTGTACAGAACCTGCTCGAGGAATCTGCTGCAATCAAAACCGATTTGCACACAATTTTTCCATATTATTGAAGTTCCGTTCCGGACCTTCGTAACAAGGTATTCGAAATAGTCGAACGTCTGTCACACTTCCGCGTGTCGCGTTTTCTTCTACTTTCAGAAGTGGCAGGTAAAGCTTCATTTTTGCAAATGTGTTTAAGGTTCAATTTTAGCAATACCAGCAATTTCAGAAACTTTGAAAGTGTCACAGTCTAACCGCACAGGCGGTGCAAGAGATGTGGAAATTGATGCTTAGACTGTGATATGTTTCTTCAGAAACACAGAGGAACATTTTATTTCTTGTTTCCGCAACCTGCCTATGGAAACAGAAACAAAAACAAAATCACCGTAAACAGTCTGTCCACATCAAGGAAACTCATTTCAGTCACAGTATCATTGTGTTGCTGCAACAAGAAACCTTCTGTCTACATCAGGGCAGTGTGTGTTTCATTATTCATAAACAAAGTGGTACGACGAAGATTTACAGGCAGCAGTTGTTTCAATTGCAATTGTTATTATTTTGTATTTACAATTATAATTTTGAAAAAACAGAAAAAAGAATCCGTAAATGTTGGACTAGGCCGACTCTTTTAGAAAGGAAGACACATGATGTCGTACGTCTCATGAGTTCATTGAAGGAAGATGTAAATTCAATTTTTTTTGGAAATTCCCCCCCTCTCCCTCGACGTTAATCCGAATTTTTTTAAAAATCCCCTCCCCCCTCCCATTTCTTGCCGATTTTTTTTTTAAATCCATCTTGGGTTGGGTAGTATCGATTACAGTTGGGTTCATTCGCGTCAAGTCGACTTGGGTTGGATTAATCTTTTTTTGCAATTTTTTCTAAGTTTGTTCCAATTTACTCGAGTTATTTACTTTCCGTTCGTTTCCGCTCCTCGAGACGTTTCTTACGACGTGCGACATGCCGTGCCCATCTTTATTTAGATTTAAAACGATAATAACAAATAACGATAAACAATCTACAACAAATAGTGTCGGCATTTATTTAGTTTGTTCAAATTTTTTCGAATTATTTATTCTTCGTTCGATTCCGCTCCTCGAGACGTTTATTTCGACGTGCGACACGCCGTGCCCATCTTTTTCCGGATTCAATACGATAATAACAAATAACGATAAACAATTAACGACAAATTTCGGCAGAGGAGAGTACGCGACGTACGTCGGACGAAAAACATAGGCGGCGATACGCTTTTTCTCTATTCAGACCGGTAACCGACGAAAGTAAATAAATAAATAAAACCGACGATTATTTACATCGAGTGCTAAACAAAAAGAAAAATTCTCGCAGACGATAATTTAATTAATGGCGTTCATCTTTTAAATTCGACGTTCATAATTCCGGCCCGCGAAAACTATCCTCCGTGTAAGGCCGGCCGAAATTACCAACATATTTTTTTTTTCTAGTATTATTAAAATGTGGTAACGCGTATACATAAATGTAAGTAATCAAAACGCTCACCATTTCCTTTGGCTACCGGGCACCGTTCGCTACCATCACCTCCCATTGACATGGTGCGTTCATGCAACAATAACCTGTGTTTACAATCATTTGTAAGAGACAACAGTTATTTACTCACCGGGGACCCCAGTCCCCTGGCCCCAACGGTCTCAACCCCTTGGTCAGTTCACAACTCAATCTAGTGCCTCTATCATCGCTCCTGATGATGTCCAACCTTGGGCCTTCATTATCATATCTGTTGCTCTTTCATAAACTATTGCTCTGAAATATTATTTCCAGAAACACACGCCACATACAACACAGATAGCCTCAATGACATGCAAACATACTCTGCCCTACGTCTTTGTCATCTCCGACCCGTGGATTCTCTACCACCAATCCACTCTTCCGCCAGGTGGCTGACATCTCGCCACGGTGACTCACTTCACCTCCACCTGACACGTAGGGTGGTGACAATTACATAATAACCTTAGGGGCTTATAATCCTCTACATAGGGGCCCTAAGGGGTCACTCATGGGACCGTGAACAGTACGTCGTTCACCCTCGGCTGCGCTTTTACCCTGTTAGTACGATTTCCCTTCAGGATGGCCACCACCACACTGCTTAACGAACAAACAATATGTCCAGCAAACTGACGTCACAAACCCTACGTCAGCATGGCCACCCCAGCCAACCTTCCTAGTCAGCGGTCAAGTGATGTAGCACTTGCCACGCTTTGCCGAGCCTAACCCAGGGAAATCGCTCATTCGTACCATGCAAGAAATACTTCAAGCTAATTCTCTACATATCATGCATTAACTACAATTTATAACTTATCTCTAGGTACCGCCTTCCTGCTTCTACCAAGGTAGCGCACAATACTTTCCGAACACACCCTGTATACGCACGCCACGTATATAATACTCGCGGATATACAATTAACGCGAGTTGCGAGTTGCAAGCGCGAGTTATAAGTTGCAAGTTGGCCAACTCGGAAGTGCGTGTATTAATTAATTACTTGTCGCACGTTTCTATCATATTAATTAACACCGCAAACTCTTATTAATGCGCCTATCGATTACGTATCATAAACTCGACTGTCCCGATTCCCAAAGCAAACCTTTCCTGTCCGAAACACTGTTTATTGTTTATATAAAGTCAAGAGCATTCCAGCATCCTAAAGCGTCTGGGTGAACGTAGATAAAACTCGATGCATTGCAGGCAAACGTTTATAATTCTTTAATTCTAGACGCATTATATTTTTGCTTAAAAATGAATAGCTAACATTCGGCCAACCTGAGGCTTCCGCGTCCACGCGGTGTTTGTTTATAGACATGGTATACCATCTTCTCCACTTTTTACTTTTTGTTAAATCTGATATACCTCCTACGGTATCCAAAGTTTCTTGTCATCCACAGTCACAACGTGTTAAGTCTGATATACCTCCTATGGTATCCAAAGTCATAACGTGGTTGCATGATTTTCTTCTGTTGCGTTCTGATGGAGGCATACCTACTACCTAACATCGTGGTTTGGTAGAATCAATAGAATCCTTTTCTATCATTATCACTATACTTGGACATCGACTTACGGCTTTTACCATTCTTTTTGTTTTTGTTGTTCCACATGGAAACGTGATGCTGTCGCATAACTTCAGTTTCTTGCAGAAGTTCAGGCAAGTCTTGAAATACTGCTCATAAAGTTTCGTTGCCATTGGGAATTTGAGTTTGTATTTCAACATTTCTTCAGGCGATCTGTCTGTAGATTTACTAATGGCATATACCACTTCTCTCATCTTTTTGTTCCACACCTCATCATCTTCAGATGTTGTTGAAGTAAAAGTTGTTTCTTTGATGGTCAATGAATCCTGATTTCGCAGACATAGCCATGGTATGTAACATCACATATTTTTTTTCACGTAGCTACGCATATGATTCAGTTAAATTTTGCAAAGTCTTCTACCAGTTCTACGCGGAGTACTTCTGTTGTACCAAGCCTACCATTATCATCAGTAGATAAGCTTCAAATGAGTGTATCAACATGATTAATGTTTCTTCCAGGTCGACATTCCATCTAGGAATCATACTCTTGCAGTACTATTTACCATTTTGTGAACCAAGACTTTCTTACAACACTCGGTTTTCGAAGCATTACAATAAATTTACTCCTATCTTGAATTTTATTCCTAAAAGATTGACCTGTATGCTTTCTTCTATTGCCATGGTCGATCTTTTCGGTTGTGGGAGAAAAATAAACTAACTAAGTTTTTAGTAAACTGTCGAAGGTAAAGTCAATCCCAAAAGGGTCTTATTGGATTGCAGCCCATCCAGAGTGACGAACGTTGTAATGTATCTCTTACCTTTAACAATTGATATTTGATAATGTCCAGAAACGAAGTCTGGACCTGTAAACTATCGACATCCATGTCACCTGTCTATTTGCTCATTATTACATGGTAGCAGGTAACGATCTGTCACGAATACATTAATTTCCTTGTCGTCAATGTACATTCGTATTTTACCGTTCTTTTTATGAATGTATAAAATTTACGATGAGTATGGAGATTTTGATGATTGAATTTATTATTATTTTTTTTTTGTTTAGGCATCTATTAGAGTTCTGACAGTTTTTGTCTTTGACTTAATGACATCCTGTAAGGTCTGTAAGTGATTGCTTCACTATCTAAAAATTGTTTGCCCATTTCTATTGATTTAGCCACTTCCAACTCGTCCAAGGAAAGGGTGAAACATTTTTGAAAATTCTAGAAAATGTTACTAATCAATCCTCACCATCAGTGTTGGGTAATACACTTTATTTTGGGATCTGAGATACATATACATTATACTTTTTTTTTAATCGTATATCTTAAACATATACTGATTTGTAAATCAAAATTTCCCGCTAATCGTTCACCTCGCAGGTACAAGTCTTGTTTCTCAATTCTGATGTTAATCTAAGCCATCAATGTTAAATCAGCACTAGTTTACTTTAAATAAATATTTATTTTAATATGTTTTATAAAACAAGCTGTGATACGTCCCGTTTACACCAATGTTTAACATAATTTGACAAATCTACCGGATTCATCTTCCTCCATTTGTTACACATGCTTATGTCCTACATTTAACTTCGCT
Source organism: Dorcus hopei (assembly GCA_033060865.1). Taxonomy (NCBI): domain Eukaryota; kingdom Metazoa; phylum Arthropoda; class Insecta; order Coleoptera; family Lucanidae; genus Dorcus; species Dorcus hopei. The sequence continues at coordinate 6,573,629 of JAUPFK010000013.1, forward strand.
ATTTCATCCTGATGCAGGGAATAACCATTCCCAAAAGCTCGACCTAAATTAAAGAAATGTTATTTAACCTTTTCTGACTGCATCCCCAATTAAACATATACTATACCCTTGATTTAAAATGTATATATGTATATGTACAGCATATACAATTTTTTTTTTTTTTTTAATTGCACAATATAATGAACATACAATAATTCTTCAACGTAGAACGTGCACAATATACAACGCACACTGTATAGCACACACCACCAACACTGTTTACCATTAAGTGCTAAAAGTTCAGTTAAGAAATTCTTTAATGACAGTTCACTAGCAAATTGATGTTCATGTGAGTTGTGAGACTCAGACTTTTGAGACTGCTGAAGATAATTTGATCTTCCTCCAGTGATGTTATTTTCTTAACAATAAACAAGTTATGATCAGGCAGTTAATTTTCAAATTTTACTTCCAATTTTAAGTTGATGCCGATGCTTCAAAAGAAATGGTCTTGACCTTCCTTTCGTTGTAATTCACCTTCCAATCACCAATCCCCTTCTAAAAATTCGCTCGCTTTAACCGACACTTCACCCATCTCATTAGGATGTATTAATGTATTTTCTTTTGACTTCAGTTTGAGATTTCGGTTATCTATTTCCAAAAGAGCATGTTATTATTATTATTATTTTTTTTTTTTAATATACCAATCGTGATGTATTAGAATTTATCATAACACTTGTCACCACACTCGTCATCACACTTGTCTCCGTAAAGACACTTCCCACTAATAATTGTTTATTGGTTATTGGTTACAAATTATCCATAAATTAGGTTTAATTTCTAAAGTTTTTTTTTTTATTGATCCTCTTATTTATTTAAGAAAGAAGTATAGGATACATATTCTCGCCCTGACCTATCTAATAATATTTGAGACACCCTGTATAGTAAAGTGCTGCGAGAGTCAATTTTACTGCTACTGTATATTGTCAAATTCTTTATTTCACAGTCTACAAGAATATCGTACCACTCTGTTAATATTTATTTATACTAACTCTATACCACCTTTCATAAGTAATTAATTATAATTTCGCCAAATTAAACATTGTTTCGGGCAACAGAGGATACGCTTTTGTCATTAAATTTTCATGAAAAGTTTAGATCACAACGTCCTGTGATCACTTTTAACCTAATATTTCAGTCACCCTGTATAGTAGAGTGCTGCGAAAATCAATTGTACTACCATTCTACTTACATTGCGAAATTCGCTATTGAACATTCTACAAAAACGTCATACTACTCCGCGTCATACATAGTACTACCATTAGTATTTATTTTTGCCAAATTCATACCACTTTCAACAACTCCATTTACATTTTTAACATCTGTTTTATACCGAGCAACCCTCCGAGCCCAACACCCAGAATTCTGCGAAATTGCTCGCGCGCTACAAAGTCACAGCCGACCAGATGCCAAACTCAGAAAAATCACTCGATACAATTATTATTATGTCGTAGCCAAACATTATTTCTGAATAAGGAGTATTTGCTTTTATCTTTAAATTTCATTTCAATTTTGGGCGGTCCCAGTAGCCACTACATAACTGTTTGTTTATATTAGTTAACCAGTGAGCAAAGATGTTTACATTGTTTACACAATTCTATCGGGAGAATTCAGATTGTACCCCACACCTGACTTGTAAGGCCGGCCGAAATTACCAACATATTTTTTTTCTAGTATTATTAAAATGTGGTAACGCGTATACATAAATGTAAGTAATCAAAACGCTCACCATTTCCTTTGGCTACCGGGCACCGTTCGCTACCATCACCTCCCATTGACATGGTGCGTTCATGCAACAATAACCTGTGTTTACAATCATTTGTAAGAGACAACAGTTATTTACTCACCGGGGACCCCAGTCCCCTGGCCCCAACGGTCTCAACCCCTTGGTCAGTTCACAACTCAATCTAGTGCCTCTATCATCGCTCCTGATGATGTCCAACCTTGGGCCTTCATTATCATATCTGTTGCTCTTTCATAAACTATTGCTCTGAAATATTATTTCCAGAAACACACGCCACATACAACACAGATAGCCTCAATGACATGCAAACATACTCTGCCCTACGTCTTTGTCATCTCCGACCCGTGGATTCTCTACCACCAATCCACTCTTCCGCCAGGTGGCTGACATCTCGCCACGGTGACTCACTTCACCTCCACCTGACACGTAGGGGTGGTGACAATTACATAATAACCTTAGGGGGGCTTATAATCCTCTACATAGGGGCCCTAAGGGGTCACTCATGGGACCGTGAACAGTACGTCGTTCACCCTCGGCTGCGCTTTTACCCTGTTAGTACGATTTCCCTTCAGGGATGGCCACCACCACACTGCTTAACGAACAAACAATATGTCCAGCAAACTGACGTCACAAACCCTACGTCAGCATGGCCACCCCAGCCAACCTTCCTAGTCAGCGGTCAAGTGATGTAGCACTTGCCACGCTTTGCCGAGCCTAACCCAGGAAATCGCTCATTCGTACCATGCAAGAAATACTTCAAGCTAATTCTCTACATATCATGCATTAACTACAATTTATAACTTATCTCTAGGTACCGCCTTCCTGCTTCTACCAAGGTAGCGCACAATACTTTCCGAACACACCCTGTATACGCACGCCACGTATATAATACTCGCGGATATACAATTAACGCGAGTTGCGAGTTGCAAGCGCGAGTTATAAGTTGCAAGTTGGCCAACTCGGAAGTGCGTGTATTAATTAATTACTTGTCGCACGTTTCTATCATATTAATTAACACCGCAAACTCTTATTAATGCGCCTATCGATTACGTATCATAAACTCGACTGTCCCGATTCCCAAAGCAAACCTTTCCTGTCCGAAACACTGTTTATTGTTTATATAAAGTCAAGAGCATTCCAGCATCCTAAAGCGTCTGGGTGAACGTAGATAAAACTCGATGCATTGCAGGCAAACGTTTATAATTCTTTAATTCTAGACGCATTATATTTTTGCTTAAAAATGAATAGCTAACATCCGTCATAATTAAAATAACTTTTTAATTAGATCTTTCTAATTAGATTTAATTTTCGTGAAACATAAAAACGAAAGATTTTTCCGCATTTTTTTAAATTTCTACGTGTTTTTTCTTAATTATTTTAAATAATATTCAAAAAAATTATTTACGTTTCGTACTTTTTGACAGGTTATAAGTAAACGAAATGTTTCTGCACAGGATTGTCAACCTCTAAAAAATACGCGGTCAATAATCTTAAAAAGAAAAAAAAAAAAAAATTGTAAGCTGCGCATATTTTATGTAAGAATGAGAATTATGAAAATTGTCTAGTCTAAATTAAACATTAAAAATCTAACTGAGGTATTTTACATTCATAAATTTCATAGTTGCGTTAATAAAATTTAAATTATTGAGCCTATTGAAATTGTGATTATCTATTTATGAACGAAACGAAATACTTTGTTTTAGATTTTTTCCACTTCCTTACTAATTCTAAGCTTTTTTTAAGCAATTTTTTTACCTAACGCATATAATGTATCTCATGTATAATAATAATAGGATAGAAATATCTGCAACTGTCGTTAGCAGAAATTCATTCCAACAATTTACGCTACATATTTTAGCGACATATTTTTCTCGGTTTGAAACGATAACAAAAAAATGGAAATAAATAAAGAAATAAAACAAAATCATATTTATGCGCCCTAATAAGGGAAATATTATTTCTTTAACGTTAGCTTTCACGTCTCGCAAGTTTGCCTCATTTTTATTTATTTATTTATTTGAAGAGTACAGAGGTGGACTCGGGAGCAGCCCGTACGTAATTTTAACGTTCATCATCGCATGTAACGACGTCCTATTGTCCTATTTCGATCTTGAATTTGTTTAAGACGATTTAATTTTTGTAACGGTCCTAAACTTATTGTCGGGGAAAAGTTTTATTAGAGATGTAGCGACCACAGCGCCACCTGCGGCACATCTCTACACCATTGCCACGCACCAAGCTCTAACTCCCTTCCACATCACACTCAGCCCCTCTACAAGATGGATGCCGGGGCTATATAAACGCATGCAGAGCAGCTCGAAGATCATTCCTTCCCCAGCCAGCTGCAAAGTTGGAACCTCCTGACCAAAGCCAGCTGCAAAGTTGGACCTCGTCTCCAAAAGCCAGCCGCGAGGTTGGACTCCTAACCAAACCCAGCTGCAAAGTTGGACCTCCTCTCCAAAAGCCAGCCGCGAGGTTGGACTCCTAACCAAACACAGCTGCAAAGTTGGACCTCCTCTCCAAAAGCCAGTCGCGAGGTTGGACTCCTAACCAAAGCCAGCCGAAAGGTCGGGATATCCTGGTTTCCACGTCCGTCAAACACCTACGACCACCCAGCTTCGTCGGGCACTGAAACACGTCAGCAGAATACGCCGTGCCATTTCACCGCTTCCCCCGACGCCATAAAAGAAGCCCGTTCGGTCAGAAGACGTCGCCCAGCACACGGCTTATCAACGAGCACTCCGCCGAGGAATCCGGTTCAACACATCCTCCACCTGCAACCATTGCACCAGGACAACTGCGAACTCATCCTCGTGGACATACCGTGCACATAACGACGAGGCGTTTTGACATATTAACATCCTTGTATTATTGTTATTAATAAAGACATTTTGTTTGTGTTTGTGACAATCGATTGTTTGGCTAAAGAATACGACACATACGCAACACCCCCCAAAGAGATTTGGAAATTACTTTGCAGAGCCTGCACTTCAAAGGACAGCGTTCAAAATTGAAATATTTTTTTCAGTCGGTACCTATTACGAAGGAAAACCTATTATACAAAATTTCCTTAAAAATGTCAGCGTCGCAATCCAATTCTAAAGTCAGTCGGGCTCGCCCTGCCGTTACGTTTCATTCGATTTCAAACGCTTTCCATCGTAGAAGTCGGTCATCTTTGAAACCAAGATGGCGTCGATATGACGGTCGAGTTCGGCCCGTCGCGTCGAGGCCTTTCATTTGATGATACACGACACGAAGTGTTCATCTTTCGATCACAGAGCAGCCGTCTTTGATTCCAAGATGGTGACCTAACGTTATCGACGTCGTCTCGTCGGGACGTTTAATTTGACATGCGACACGAAAGGGTTTGCCCTGCCGCTATCTTTGATTTCAAGATGGCGTCGACATGACATTCGAGTTCACCCCATCGAGACCTTTCATTCGATACTCGACATGACGTGTTTATCTCTCGCGCGGCGGATTTCGATCGCGGCGTCGCCATATTCAGTTTCGAGACGGCGTCGCTAAGACATTCGAGTTCGCCCCGTCGAGACCTTTCATTCGATACCCGACATGACATGTTTATCTCTCGCGCGGCGATTTTCGTTCGCGGCGTCGCCATCTCTGATTCCGAGACGGCGTCTCTAAAACATTCGAGCTCGCGCCGCCGAGACCTTTCGTTTGATGTGCGACTTGACGGAGCGCCGGCAAATCGCAAGATTTTGGGACCGAAACGGTGTTTCCGAAATTTGCTCGAAAACGGGGGGAAATCGAAAAATCCGTCAAGCAGGAAAGTTGCTCCTCGAAATTCATAGTCGATGTCGTATTTACACTTTTTCGATATTCCGGCGCGTTTAGGCGTGGTTGGTCGGCGAATGCACTTTTCCGAGTTTGAATTGGCTTCCGGTTGGAACCGCGTCACGTTGACTTCTTCTACTGCCGACGTTTCGTTCTCCATTGCAGAAGAATTTCCTCAGGGCTGCTGCTGCTGGTGGTGTTGCTGCTGCTTCTCGTGGGTCGTTGAGACTGAGTGGGTATGTCTGTTGTTGTGGTATTTATAGTAATCGGTGGGGGTAGTGGGTCGGAACGGTGACCGGGGATTGGTCTGTTGGAGCGTGACGGATCGTTAATGAGATGTTTCCAGGCATTGTGGAGGTAAAAGCCAGTGTCACGGTTCAGATTATTGGGATGTTTGAGAATTTCTATGGATTCACGGATTTTACGATTGAAAAAATAAGATGAGTGGGCTAGAAGTTTTGTGTCGGAGAATAGGATTTGGTGACCGGTTTTTAGTTTGTGTTCAGCTAGGGCCGAGCCAGTTGTTTGTAGTAGTCTAGTACAGCGTTCATGTTCAGAAACACGAGTACTAACAGACCGTTTTGTTTCACCGATGTATACACGCCCACAGGAACAAGGACTTCGGTACACACCTTCGGATTGTAAGGGGATGTGATCTTTTGTGGAGGGTAGGCAGTCTGAAAGTTTCGTCATGGGTAAGTAAATTGATTTGATGTTTTGTTGTTTGAGTATTTTGCCGATTCGATCTGTTATGGTGTGAATGTAAGGTAGGTAAGCTGTAGCGACTGGAGGTGTATCAGGTTCAGAACGTGGAGGAATTGGTGTGAGATGACGAGAAATGGATCTTTGGATGTCGTGCCTTTTGTAGTTAAGGGAATTAAGTCTTCGGGTTGATTATGGGCTGTGAACAGTTGTTGGATGATTGTGATGGTGTCGGGAATTGGGACTTTGGTGAAAAGAGATTCTACATCGAAGCTGACCAGAATGTCCTGAGGGTCTAGGTAAATCTGAGTTAATTGCGCTAACTATGGGACGTAAAGGAATCATGAATCTCATTCTTTAACACATACTGTGATAAATAAATCTCGTTATTCCTTATCTGAAAACGAAATCTCCGTTCTCTCCAAAGGCCCTAATTTCGCCGTTACTCCAAGAACGATACCTACTGATGACAGGTAACTCACCAACCTACAAAGTTTCTAAATATCTAGCACAGAGTCTCAAACCGTTTGCAGGTAAAAGTGAAACCTTCATCCTCAACTCTCAGCACTTCGTCCAAAAAATTCACGACATTTCCCTAGACCCTCAGGACATTCAGGTCAGCTTCGATGTAGAATCTCTTTTCACCAAAGTCCCAATTCCCGACACCATCACAATTATCCAACAACTGTTCACAGCCCATAATCAACCTGAAGACTTAATTCCCTTAATAGAATGTTGTTCAACTTCAACCTATTTCATGTTTCGTGATCAATATTACGAACAAGTCTCAGGCACAGCCATGGGCTCTCCTCTCTCCCCAATAGTAGCCAATATTTTTATGGAAGCATTCGAACAACAAGCCCTTACTTCTTTCCCACTTAAATCCAAAGTGTTGGTTCAGATATGTAGATGATGTTTTCGCTATTTGGCCACACGGTAAGGAATCCCTAGACAACTTCTTTGAACACCTAAACTCTCAACATCCTGACATCCGCTTCACTTTGGAATATGAAACTGACGGCCACTTACCTTTCCTTGATATCTTAGTAAGCCGCCTCCCTAACGGTAGATTAGGACACTCTGTGTATCGCAAACCAACCCATACTGATCGCTGAATGCACATTCACACCATCATCCGTCTCAAAAACAGTCAGTCATTAACTCACTAGTCAGCCGTGCCTTTTCCCTATCAGAACCCTCTTCACTTCAAACTGAACTAAACCACGTAACAAAGGTCCTACTCAATAACAACTACAAAAGGCACGACATCCAAAGATCCATTTCTCGTCATCTCACACCAATTCCTCCACGTTCTGAACCTGATACACCTCCAGTCGCCACAGCTTACCTACCTTACATTCACACCATAACAGATCGAATCGGCAAAATACTCAAACAACAAAACATCAAATCAATTTACTTACCCATGACGAAACTTTCAGACTGCCTACCCTCCACAAAAGATCACATCCCCTTACAATCCGAAGGTGTGTACCGAATTCCTTGTTCCTGTGGGCGTGTATACATCGGTGAAACAAAACGGTCTGTTAGTACTCGTGTTTCTGAACATGAACGCTGTACTAGACTAATTACTACAAACAACTGGCTCGGCCCTAGCTGAACACAAACTAAAAACCGGTCACCAAATCCTATTCTCCGACACAAAACTTCTAGCCCGCTCATCTCATTTTTTCAATCGTAAAATCCGTGAATCCATAGAAATTCTCAAACATCCCAATAATCTGAACCGTGACACTGGCTTTTACCTCTACAGTGCCTGGAAACATCTCATTAACGATCCGTCACGCCCCAACAGACCAATCCCCGGTCACCGTTCCGACCCACTACCCCCACCGATCACTATAAATACCACGACAACAGACATACCCACTCAGTCTCAACGACCCACGAGAAGCAGCAGCAACACCACCAGCAGCAGCAGCCCTGAGGAAGTTCTTCTGCAATGGAGAACGAAACGTCGGCAGTAGAAGAAGTCAACGTGACGCGGTTCCAACCGGAAGCCAATTAAAACATGGACGACGGCCGCGGAAGCCTTCAAGTTAAATTAGTTTGATAGTCCCTGGTTTATTTTTATTACGTAATCGGAGAAGTATGCTGGTGTGTCAGCATCGGCTATTAAAGTGGGCTAGTTCTCAAGTATACGTCGCAGATAGCAATGTTGAAAACATGACCGAATTTTTCAATAGTGTTTTTGTGGACATGATTTTAATTTACGGCGACTGTGGTCAAAATGCGTTGGCTGCAAGACGTTTGTATGCACAGCGTTACCTACCCAGATCGTCCTTTGCCAAATAGCAGATCCTTTGTGTTAGTTGTGCAGTTCCATTTTCAAAGACTGCAAGCTCTGATGCCCGCAGATTTGCTCCAACGCATGCGATTTTGTGTTACTCCGGGAACAATCGGACAATTCGAACTTTGTTAATAACACCTACGAATCAATGTTTACAAGGGATGGTATGTTTAATTTTCACAACATGCACGTGTGGGCAGGTATGTGAAAAATACCTTGAAAAAATCGCAATTTTTGGTAAATATCGGATAAAGTGAGACCCAGTTGCTTTCTCGTGTATGACACTAGAACCATTCGACGTAATACGTATTTCGTATTTAAAACTATTTCTAACCTCAAAAATAAAGAGATAAACACGCTGTAACCATGTACAGGCTGTTCGCGAGAAGTCGCTACAAAAGCTAACTTTTTTATTTGACTTTTACGAAGTAACTTGAATTAGAAAAAATTCAGGGCTTTTCCTGCTCGACTTTGTGGCAAGATTAGAAAAACAAATGACTGCCAGGTTTTTGAGATTTTCAATTGTTTTTAACTTTTTTAAAGGAACATAACTTTTTTTATCGACTCATCACGTTCAGAAGATCAAATTAATAATTGACATGCAGCTTCAGGAGATAATATTTTAGAGACATACTTAATTTCACATACTGAACGTATAAAAAACATAAAGTTTCAGTTAAAAATGTTAAAAACAATTGAAAATTTCGAAAGCCAGTCACTTGTTTTCTGGTATTGCCATAAAATCGAGCGGGAAAGGTCCTGAAATTTTTCTAATTTAGGCTACCTCGTAAAAATTCAAATAAGAAAGTTAGACTTCCCGTGAACATCCTGTATAACTCGAAAACTACTCACATTAGGCCCATGATGCGACCCATCATTTCCAATTAAAATTCAACGAAGAATTCAAAAATGCAATAATACACAGGGTGTTCCGTTAAAAAAAGCAAATTTGGGCATTTTTTTGGCAACGCGATGTCTAATTCTATTTTCAAAAGCAGTGTTCGAAATCTTAGGTAAGCGGCTGCGCTTTCTGGGCGGATGGAATCATGGATGTCATAGATTTAACTCGGCACCGGCGGCGAAGAGTGGAGGAGGGCGCTGCGTTTTTTATTGGAAATTTCGAAGTCAATACAGAGACTTCCTTGCGGTTCGCTCTCGTTTAAACTTCCGACTTGGAAAGCCCGCGAGTTCTTATCGTCCTCGGTTTACAATGTTTACATAGACTCGCAGCCCAAGTTGGGCGAACTTAACCGATAAATTCAATTAAATTTTTCGATCGGCGTCGGAGCTCGGAATTGAACCGGAAGCGCGTAGCGGTTTAACCCCCCCCCCTCTACGAAGAAAGTAAATTTTGTAAATTTTTGTTGAAAGTAAAGTTTAAGAACCTCTCTGATCTGATTTCACAAATTTTAGCAAGAAACTTGCGCTACTAGTGTTGTAACATATGGTGGAGGTGCTTTGAGTTCGTACCAAAAAGAGTAGACCGTATAAAAAGAAACAAATGACAAATCGGAATGCGATTTTCGCAATAATGTTCTGTTAAGCCCCCCATACACCTGCGAACAAATTGTGCAAACTCACGTTGCACAAGTCGTTGTACAAACAAGGTCATCCATACACCATTACCCATACACTATACGCAATATTATGCAAACTCCAGTTGCTTTTGTCGTGTACCTATGGAAACATGCCGTCTGACGACGGTATAAATCAATAAACTCATTTAAAAATTACTGCGCAATGTACGCAATAGTTGCACAACGCCACTCGTTCTGCAATTAATTTCAAACAAATTTGAATTTCTAGTTGCACAGCACGTCAAACAACACCATACACTTGTTGGATAGTATTTTTTTTCTTTGTCTCTTTCTCGTCCACTGCGGAGCTGAGGGTAAACGTCTTAACATCTGGGCTTCGCTTTTCGATTCGACAAGGACGTCATGCAAAATTACAAATAACCATTTACGAGTATCTACTGAAGACTATAGGACTTATTTACTCACCGGGATCCTCTCCCGGCCCCGCCCCTTTCCAGCGGTGACTCTAGATGCGGAAGCTCCCTGCTGGGATGCGAATTCACGGAGGAGGTGTCCTTGAACGTCTATCTTCGTACTTCGCATGCATAAAGACAAGCCCCAGGTGGATATTAGCATACCTTGCCTTCTGAGCGTACGTTCTCAGAATCATTGGTGCTACTGACGTCCACAGTGTTGCTACACTGGTCACAGCACAGTCAACACCAAGTCATGACCTTTCTTGGAAAGCACAATGCAATCACCTGGTCAGGTGTACAACTAGTTGTTTTTCCGGCATCGACTACTCACGCCTCTGCAGCAACGGATATGGTCAGATGCCGTATACAGGTGGAATGATCCTCTACTCCCTCCCATTTATGGACAAATAAAGAGCGATCACCCTTCATGATAGAATGCCCAATCTCTTAATCTCTGTCCGAGCCATCAGCGGACACCACGTGATTGGCACCTTACTCTACCTCAGAGTATCATCTACCATCAGCAAACCTTTTACTCTTGCACAATTACTTCATCACATGTCCTTGCAATTTATTACAACACTCGCGAGCCCGTTTACGTAATTAGCGTAACTTTACCAAGACGTTCGCCCTCAAGGACCGCGCCCCGACTGAAGTGCTTTCGTTCCTTCTTTCCTTGCACCTCTCTACTCCGTATCTTATCCCAAACCATAAGATAAAATAAACAAACGTGCTCGTGTTTTACGGATACATTGAAAATGCGTAAACTTTCTTAAATTCTAAACTTGATAAAATATACAACGACAACACACTATACAAATGTTTGCACGACAGCCTCTGTTGCGCAATTTGTACGCAGGTGTATGGGGGGCTACGCAAAAGCAATGATGAGAAATTGGCCGGAATTTTTTGCGATCGACGTCGCAGGCCCGTTTCTTTGTTTTCTGTTCGTCCGGCCATAAATTAGATTTATTATTCGAAAGTAACCATCGCCTGCCAAGAATAACACGGTGTTTGTTTTAAAGAATGCACATGTAGATAAGTACATATATAACGTGGCAGGCGTCCAAGCAGATTGAGTAACGCAGGAATTAGAGCTCTCCGCGGACCGTTTGTTTTAAATCGCTCGCGCAGCGTCGTTTTTACGTTTTTATTCTCTCCCAGAATAATGCCCCATTATTTCTGGTAATAATTCGGCGAGCAGGAAGCACCGTCGTTTTATTTCCAACGCCGGTGTCTTTGATTTATCACGCAATTCGGCGCAGAAGATGCCCGCCCCCGTCGAAACTCAAAACGGAACACGACGGCAAATAAAAATAATATATGGGATTAACAGACGCGTTCAAATCTAAGAACAATGATATACCGATTCAAGAACACAATATTAATGTCAAGAAAATAAAAAGTCACAGTCTAAGGAATGACGCCCATCATCACTCCCGCGTTAGCAACTTTGACTGTGACTTTAAAAATGTATTTCGTTAATATAAGTATATTAAATAATTTCCAATTTCAAGAGTAAAGAAAGTGAAAGCGTCAGCAATGACATTCGAAAGAAAAAAAAAACAGCGTCGCGTTTTCAAGATATAGCCCAAAAGTTGCGTTTCATTTAGCATAACCCCTGTATATTATTGCATTTTTGAATTGCACAGTAAATTTTAGCTTGAATTCATGTGTCGCATCATAGGTCTAATTCTAATTGGAGCCAGTGATATACAGGATGTTCTATTAAAAAACTTAATTTTACATTTCACTTGTTTGTTTATGAACTAAAACAAATTAATAAATTTTGTCATTAGATTTTTGAACATCCGTTATAATTAAAAAAGAATAAGTGTAATTTAATAAGAGCGGTAATAAAATCTTAATTGCAATTCAATTCGATTTTCTTTTCTTAATGAAGTGAACTTTCATGTTTTGACAACATAATTAGAACCGTCGGCGTAGCAACATTAAATAATTCGAAAATTATTTAATGAAAAAGTAATAATATACGGGATGTTCCATAAAACATTAACTTCAGTATGTATCTCAAAGAAACGTCGACCTATTTTTTCGTAAAGCCTAAGGATAAACTCTGTTTCTGTTTTAATTCAATAAAAAAAAATTGAATGATACGAGAAGAGGTGGGGGCTCATTTTTGCAACACGTAACAAGTAATTGAAATCTATTCGTGCTAGATCCCTCATGTGACACAACAAATCGGACTGGAATTCGATGCAGAATTCAAAATTACAATAATACATATACAAGGTGTTCCATTAGAAATAGACGTAACTTCAATTTTTATCTCGAAGAAGGGACGCTTAAAATTTTAGCAATAAGTAACTTCAAAAATACTGGTGCTAGAGTGCTAGACCCTTGGTATGACGCAACAGGCGACAATTTTAGCAACAACAAGTAACTTGAAAACTACTGGGGCTAGTCCCGCGGTGTGACGCATCAAATCAGGCTAGAATTTGACGTAGAATTCAAAATTTTAATAATATACAAGGTGTTCCATTTAAGAAAACCTAACTTTGATTAAAATTTCGAGAAACCGACGGGTAATTTTTCTTTCCTAAAGCTAGACTTATGCGCATAGTTGAATGTAACGTTATGAAAACCGTAGAAATGCCACTGGAACATTTTCTGCGACGTTTAACGCGATTTATGCAGCGAAAGCGGAATAGATGCGGTCAGTGTTGGGCTTAAATCTTGCAAAAATGTTTCGACTTTCCGTTGCTTTATGCAGGCGGGTTTTACGTATTTTTTGCGGGAGCTTTAACGGCGTCGGCCGCGCACACCTACCCTCGTCGGATCCGCGCGTGATTTATTCATGCTATAGCCTCGTGTAACCTGACCGCATCTCTGCAGAGCTATCTTTGCTCTAAAAATACTCCTCGCCGTTCGGAATACGCAAGCATCTTTGTTTAAGCGTTTTGTGCCTCTTCCGGTATTCATTTACTTTCACCAAACGTGTGCAGAAAGGACTTACTTAGAGAGCCGATGACAAAAGAAAGACTTAGATTTTATTGAAACGATGCCGGTACGGTGGTGAGAAGTTGTATTTTTGAATTCTCCGTCGAATTCTATCCTAATTTCATGTGTCACACAAGAGGTCTAGCTTAGATAGTTTTAAAATTATTCCATATTTTTTAAATTCTAGAATGCCTTGTCCGCCCTCCTCCCCCTTCAACGTACTTTTTAAATTAGAGAGAAGGTATGTGTTAATATCTAGTAATACAGGGATATCCACATAAACCGTTCGTTAAAAGTTTTCAAGGTTGCAGTTCACGTAGATATTTGAAATTTAAGGAGCAAGGGTTTTCCGTAGAAATCTCTTTAAATAAAATATAATTGTCTTTGTATAACTTCCGGTTGTACCGGAAGTCGCTATCAACTCGCTTATTTTAAATGGAATGTTATATTTTTTATCATGTTTTTGAATTCTACATGTAAAAATATGTAAAATTGCAATACATTTCCCTATCTCTAAAATGCATCATTTTTGAGATATTTTGAATTTTCTTAAAAATTTGGATTCTGCAATCTCATTTTCAAAAAATTATAACACAGCTATGATTGAAGCAATTTTATTTGTAATAGCTAATATTGTAGTTGAAGCTTTAAGGTTCTTAAAAATGCCATAAGCATAATCTATTAAGCTACAGGGTGTCTAAAACGCTCCGCTCCACTCGAAGATATTCAAACACAGAAAAATAGTTTTTTTCAAATGGAACGACCAATATTTTAATACACCATCGTATGTGGATTTAAATGCTGTGTCGAACTATACTAGCATTCCCTATACCTAACTTTAACAGTTTTTCAGTTATAAGATATTTTGGTTTAATACATAAAAATTTACATTTATTAGGTTAAATATTTCTAATTTTGTTGATATACTTATGAACACAACAAACAATTGCATTTAACGTTTCCTGTTACTACAAATTTTAAGCAAAAGCAAAAAAAAGTTGAGAATCAAAATCAAAATTATTCAAACGCTGATATTTTAAATCTATTTTTTAAATTCATGAAGAATGATCTAAAATTGTTCAGAGCAGAGAATGTGTGTTCAATAAAATGTACCCCTCTTGTCGCCTATGAATAAAACACAGTTTGGAAAGTTTGAACCTAACTTTATACAATTTGGAAAAATAAAATGTACGAAGATCAGTAACAAATAACGAAGATAATTAGACAATGGTTTTAAAATACTTTCACGCTAATCCAGAGAATTGCAAACTAGCAGCTATTTTATTCTTCAATTTAAAGTAATAAAATTCATACTTTTTCGTTTTATAATATCACAAGCGTCCTAAGAGAAGGATGATTAAAGAACTATTAAAATTTGTGAATTTCCACTTGCCAAATTCTATTTTCTTTGGTTGACTACAAAATTTGTAGTAACAGTAATCATTGTTATAATTTCCATGCTATCTTAATAAAATTAAAAATATTTGACCTATTAAAATTGTAATTTTCTATGAATTAAATCGAAAATGTTTCATAACTCAAAAACTGTTAAAGTTAGATATAGGGAATGCTAGTACAGTTCGACGCAGCATTTGATTCCACATACAATGGTGCATTAAAATATCGGTCATTCCATTTGAAAAAAAGTATTTTTCTATGTTTGAATATCTTCGAGTGGAGCGGTGCGTTTTAGACACCCTGTAGCTTAATAGATTATGCTGATGGGATTTTTAAGAACCTTAAAGCTTCAACTACAATATTAGCTATTACAAATAAAATTGCTTCAATAACAGCTGTGTTATAATTTTTTGAAATCAGATTGCAGAATCCAAATTTCTAAGAAAATTCAAAATATCTCAAAAATGATGCATTTTAGAGATAGGGAAATGTATTGCAATTTAACATATTTTTACATGTAGAATTCAAAAACGTGATAAAAAATATAGCATTCCATTTAAAATAAGCGAGTTGATAGACTTCCGGTACAACCGGAAGTGATACAAAGACAATTTTATTTTATTTAAAGAGATTTCTACGGAAAACCCTTGCTCCTTAAATTTCAAATATCTACGTGAACTGCAACCTTGAAAACTTTTAACGAACGGTTTATGTGGATATCCCTGTATAGGGTCGCTTCACTGGAAGCGACCACATTTAACTAACTGTTTTATTTCAATTTTTAGTTGAATAAAACAGAACACAGAATGTGATGCGATGCTAAAAATAACTGAGCAATTTTCAAAAAACAAATGAAGATCTTGAAAACCATTTCTCTTGCCGAAGTTGCCATAAATTGTGAACGAGGAAAACCATAAAAGTTTCCGAATTTCATTCAATTCGTGAAAATTCAAATAAAAACTTAGCTATCGTGTCAACTTTTCGTGAACACCCTGCGTGTATCAAAGTTACATCTTTTTCTTAATAAACTTCCCATATTATTGCATATTTGAAATCGCCGATAAATGTTAGCGTGAATTCATGCGTCGCACTATAGGTCTAATGTAATTGGTAGATAAGTTAGAACTCGGTTGATATTTTAGAACTCTTGAACCAATCACGTAGACTAATGATGCGACACATGACTTCAGACTAAAACTGACCCGGGAATTCAAAAATGCAATAATGTAATGGAACATTCCTTAGAGAAAATGCGGTTTTAAGGTTTATTTTGAAAATTCGATGTTCATTTGTTTTCTTTTTTGCACGCTGAAATATTTAAATTTTTTGTATTGCAACATACCGGGTGTTTCAGTGAAGATGCACCAAACTCGGTATGTTGGTAGATATCGTGAAAAGAAATAAAAGTTTCCTATAATATTTTTTTTTTAAATGAATAAGTTTTGAGATAATCGAAGGGAAAGGAGAATCGTATATTTTTAAAACGTACAATAGATGAGAGCGGCCCGAATTCTTAACCTGCCTTAACGTTCGTGTAATTGCTTTATTACCCCATAAACTGTCGCGTCTCAGATGCTATGATGAAACACATTTACTCCGTTCTCGTTCGCGTTGAATGGAAGAGTAGGTTATTAATCGGTGTACTTTATACTTTTCATTTTTAAGTTTATTAGTGTATGTTTGCGTATGTGTTGATGCGTTTCAAGAGTACGCGGATATGCATTTGTTATACAGGGAATGTCGGGAAACGCGCGATTGGCATCACATCTGTACGCGGAACTGTTTCCTAATCGTGAACGACATCCGCATTATCAAATGTTTGTCAGGGTAGCTCAGCGACTACGCGACACAGGCTCTTTTTTACCTGAACAAGGAGTAAGGAACAAATTTGATGTAATTACGGTTTGCATAAATGTTAGTGCGACGAAAACGTACGCTAAATGCACATTCTTTCAAAGTGTTCACCTTTAACACGAATTGCGGTCAAGGGCAGAGTTAAAAGCCTCTCATAATTTTTTTCGTTTACGATAGATATTTATTGTCTTCTTTCAGCCGCGTGCCATTCATAAAACAATTTAAATCGCTCCTCTTGTTTCACGGCCGCAGAAATTTAAATCGCTACGGTATTTATGAAAACATTGACTTAAAATAATGCAAATTTCAAGTTGCTCCGATTGCAAAATTGTATTAAAATATTTGGTTTCCCCGAAGTTTGGTGCATCATCACTGAAACACCCTGTAGAAGTCCAGTAAATCACCTAAACTCATATGTCACACTGTTGCTCCATCGTGATTGGTGATTTAGTTCGTAAATTAGAGCTTGTGAACCAATCACATTAGACCTTTGACATGACACATGATTTCAGGCTAAAATGGACTCGGGAGTTCAAAAATGCAACAACATTCATTAGGTAAAATGCGATTTTTGAGGCTTCCTTTGACAATTATATGTTCGGTTGTTTTTTCTTGCAAGCTGGGATATTTAAATTTGTTACACTTCATCACAGAATTCCAGTAAACCACCCGAATTCATATGTCACACTGTAGCTCTAACGTGATTGGTTATCCTGTTCCTAAAGTGGAGCTGGTGAACCAATCACATTAGACCCATGATGTGACACATGACATCAGGCTAATTCGGAAATTCAAATATGCAACAACATGTAGAACATCCCTCAGGTAAAATGCGATTTTGTCTAGCTTTTTTTTTTAATTTGTAGTAATTCAACACAAAAATCCAGTAAATCTCCTGAATTCATGTTTCACACTGTAGCTCTAATGTGACTGGTTGTCCAGTTTGTAAATTAGAACTCGTGGACCAATCACATCAGATGTGACAATGATGTGACAAATAACTTCAGGCTAAAATTGCCCGGGAAAATCAGAAATGAAGTAATTAGGACATTTCATTAAGGAAAGAGCGCCTTCGGGTTTCATTTCAATTGTTTGCTCGCGAACGTCACTTAAACTGTTTCTAATTTAAAAAATGCAAATTCGCCATTTAAATGTGACGGGCGGCGGCGAGATGAGAGGGCGAAACAAATTCGCCGGCGCGCGGCGCAAGAAATAAATCCGGTCCCGCTTTAATTCCGGTAAGCGTAAAAGTTTCGCAAAAATTTCCATTAGTTCGGGCGAGAACTTTAAAATAAGCGCTCCCCCGGAAGCCCACCCGTCCCCTCTCATATTTCAGGCCGATCAATCACAGCTTCTGCGCCCCCTCCCACGCTTTCACCCCAATAAATTCCATTCCAAATATAAAATCCGGCAAATATTCCACGTCCATTCCGAATATAATAATTTTTAGACGATGCTTGAAGAAGTAGACGTTAAAGCACGAAACGTGGAAGGAACCCCGAGCTTACGGTGTCGATGATGGACTGATTAAAGATGGGCAAGAAATAATGATAAGCGTATGTGAATTTATTAGTTTCTGTACGCCACTGATAATTTATGAAAGGTGCCTTAAGAATACACAAAATTAGTTACAATAATAATAAATCTGTGGAACACCTGGTAAGTGTTTCTTTCTTCTTTATATGCAAATATGAAATTGTTTGAACAATTATTATTGTAGGTAATTCCTAAAAATATCACATGTCTCTTTGTCATCTCTAACGATGATGAAGGGAGGACGATGTTAACAGAATGTTCATGACAATGTGGTCTTACAAAACTTGTAATTAAGTGTTACATTTACAGAGGGCGCGTATAAACTTCACGTTTCGGCCTAATCGAATATTGCAGTGGTAGGTGCTAAGGCTATTTCCGTCGGGCGGTCTTAACTCGTAATTAAAGCAAAGCGCAAGCGGGCTGAACAAAACCCGTTCAACCGGCCAATATAATCAGCGCGACAGAAAACAAAGCACAGGTGGTAAAACCGTTCGCCGAATTATTGGACGCATTGTAATTGAATTTAGTAAGTTGAGGCCAAAAAAAAGGCGACGTCTGCGTCCGCCACGTTTCGACGCTCTTGCTAGACCTCATTAACTCCGTAGTTCGCTTGTGACGTGACGTTAACGAAGTGTGCGTTTTGGAAAACATCAATTTTTAATTTAAACTTTCCAGAAGCGAGCGAAAGAAACACGCGCGCGTTTCACGGGGGCACGCCGAAAGCAACTTTACACGTCAGACCAAATTTTTCTTGTTTTTTTTTCTTCTACTTCACGTGACAGTCAAAGATGATGCAGGAGCAAAGCAATAATTAAAAATGAAACAAAATAAAACGCAATGAACAAAATGAAACGCGTAGACAATCCAACTGACACAAGCAGCATTAATTTTCTGTTTACATACAGTCTCATAAAAAAAAGGAAAAAAAAACGCAAAAAATGGTTAAATTCAAGACATTCACCCCAATTCTGTAACTCATAACAATATTGTTAAGTGAGATATTTTGACCAATCAGGGCTTAGATACAACGGATTTCTATGTACTGATTGGCCAAAATATCTCACTTAACAATATTGTTAACTTAGCAATGTTGTTATGAGTTACAGAATTGGGGTAATTAACAAACAAAAAACAATGGAATGCCATGCTTCTGCTTCAGACTTGATTGCGCCTCCAATCCAATCATCAAAAAAAAAGAACAAACGCAAACATTTGGCTGACTTCATGTCATTAACAAAACAATTGAAAGTGGAAAGTGTCGATGCGCTTTTGCAACCCAGAATTTGAGACGTCACTAAATAATTATGTCACCACATACTTGATTGTGTTTTGTTTTACATATTTCTGCCAAACTTCGAATCCAATCGACTTTTGTGTCGGATACGACATACGAGATTGCTAAATAATTGTTTGTTCTCAAATTTGATTGGGTTCTGTTTTCTTCCGGGTGTTTCCTAATAGTTATACTATATTTTGTTTCCTACATTATCAGATTTTTTCTTTGTAATTTTGTTTCGTCATCAAAAACTGCACATCTTCTTTTGCTGTTGAGTCTTTTATTCTTGAAATGTTTGTTCTTCACCAGAAACTTCACATTTTCTTTTACTATAATTAAATTGAAATAAGCACTAACACAAATTTTTGGCGGAGAAATTTCCGCCGCAATCGAGAATCGAACTCGAGTCTTCTGCTTATGCGGCAGATGTTCTGACCATTGAACTATTGAGACACCGAGTTCAGTTATCGTCTAATATAAATTAGAATCACTAACAATATCCTATTTAATTAATTTATTTATAATGTTTGTCCCGCTTAAAGGCATTACCAAAAATTTACTATCCGATTCTAATTTATATTAGACGATAACTGACCGAGTTCAGAGCATCTGCCGCGTAAGCAGAAGACTCGAGTTCGATTTTCGATTGCGGCGGAAATTTTTCCGCCAAAAATTTGTGTTAGTGGTTATTTCAGTTTAATTATACAGGGTGTCTCAACAGTTTTTTCTCGGACCATATCTCCATAACTACTGAAGATACAAAAAAATTTTCAACAATTTCTTTTTTAATTTAAGAGATCTACAACATAAAATTATTTTCAACTATACAGAGTGAATCAAAACAGTGGTGCCGAACACAACTTTTTTATTTTAAATGGCATGCCCTATATATGAAACCAAATTTGGATTTCCCATAAAATTCTACACATTTTCTGTATACCAATGCCTATACCTAAACCTAACCGTTCTTGAGATATTTAACATTTTGTGTAAAAACTACCATTTGCAGCCACTATTTTATTTATTCATATGTTATTTATTTTTAATTCTAAGAAAAAGATTTTTGGTACAGGTCTAGTTGATACATAAGCTTATCATAAGCCATTATTAAATGTACTTTTATCGCTACAGGTTGGTCATGGCAATAAACAAAATCTCAGAAATTTCAAAATGACAAAACTCAATTTTCTTAAATAGCGTGCCCTATATTTTTCTATCCTAAATTCTTCGTTTAATAAAGCATTTTTATTTTTGTTAAATATGTCTTATACCTATCTGAGATATTTTCCGAGATTTTCAGATCTATTTGAATTATTTCTTTTAAAACGAACACTTGTCTAAGGTGGCTAAACCGGCAAACAATGAACCGTTTGACATTCATAATTATTCTTTAAAGTGTTAGCCTGTTGGGAACTTGTTAAGACATGAACTATTAGATTTATTGAATTATTTCTTTACTAAATGGTTGCTTAGCCAAAGTTGGTTGGATCCGCTGGCAACGGGCTTGACGGTTGGTCGGGCAAGTACAAAAAAATTTAACGAGCGTCTAAATAAAAACCTGGTCAAGTGGGTTGTGATCGAGAATTTATCCATTGTATTTACATAGTAGAATTACTAAATGTAGCCTACTTGACCAGGTTTTTATTTAGACACGAGTTATAACTGTTTAAAGGAATCACGTACTTGAACTAACTAATGCCTGTACATTATTGTCACTTAAAAATTAATTATTAAAATCAACGGCTTCATTTGTTTGTCGTTTTCCACGGCCATCTTAGACAATAACTCGTTTTAAAAGATATAATTCAAATAAATTTAAAAATCTCAGAAAATATCTCAGATAGGTATGCCATACTTAACAAAGTATGGCATACTTTATTAAACGAGGAATTTAGGAAAGAAAAATATAGGGCTTGCTATTTAAGAAAATTGAGTTTCGTCATTTTGAAATTTCTGAGATTTTGTCTATTACCATGACCACCCTGTAGCGATAAAAGTACATTTGATAATGGCTTGTGATAAGCTTATGTATCAACTACATTTGTACCAAAAATCTTTTTGTTAGAGTTAAAAATAAATAAAATATGAATAAATAAAATAGTGACTGCAAATGGCAGTTTTTAGACAAAATGTTAAATACCTCAAGAATGGTTCGGGTTAGGCATAAGCAATGATATATAGAAAATGTGTAGAATTTTATGGGCAATCCAAATTTGGTTTCATATATAAGGTATGCCGTTTGAAATAAAAAAAGTTGTGTCCGGCACCACTGTTTTGTATTGAAAATTTTTTTGTATCTTCAGTAGTTATTGAGATATGGCCACATTACGCTTAATTTAGACCAGCTACATAAGAAAACATTAAAGCAATGGATGACGGATTGCGCTTTGCGCATTACGCGTGCGGTTTGCGCTATAGATAGACCAAGGCTTTAATGAACAATACGTATCAGAATCAGTAGCAATATACAGGTTGTTGCATTTAAAAAATCGGAGTAAAATAGGCATACGTGTTACGACTCATCCTGTAAAAATGAATAGGAATATTTTCAAAACAAGCATTGCTCTCTGTAGCTAAATAAAATTTAAAAATTAAATTTTAGTAAACAACTTATCTACAGAGTATCAAAGGGCACGGTACTTTTACGTTTAAACGCCAATATCTCAAAAACTTTTAGATTTAGGTACGTAATCATCTTATAAAAATGTGCTCCATTCTTTTTCATGAAGAATGATCTAAAATTGTTCAGAGCAGAGAATGTGTGTTCAATAAAATGTACCCCTCTTGTCTCCTATGAATAAAACACAGTTTGGAAAGTTTAGACCTAACTTTATACAATTTGGAAAAATAAAATGTACGAAGATCAGTAACAAATAACGAAGATAATTAGACAATGGTTTTGAAATACTTTCACGCTAATCCAGAGAATTGCAAACTAGCAGCTATTTTATTCTTCAATTTAAAGTAATGAAATTCATACTTTTTCGTTTTATAAGATCACAAGCGTCCTAAGAGAAGGATGATTAAAGAACTATTAAAATTTGTGAATTTCCACTTGCCAAATTCTATTTTCTTTGGTTGACTACAAAATTTGTAGTAACAGTAATTATTGTTATAATTTCCGTGCTATCTTAATAAAATTAAAAATATTTGACCTATTAAAATTGTAATTTTCTATGAATTAAACCGAAAATGTTTCATAACTCAAAAACTGTTAAAGTTAGGTATAGGGAATGCTAGTACAGTTCGACGCAGCATTTGATTCCACATACAATGGTGCATTAAAATATCGGTCATTCCATTTGAAAAAAAGTATTTTTCTGTGTTTGAATATCTTCCAGTGGAGCGGTACGTTTTAGACACCCTGTAGCTTAATAGATTATGCTGATGGAATTTTTAAGAACCTTAAAGCTTCAACTACAATATCAGCTATTACAAATAAAATTGCTTCAATAACAGCTGTGTTATAATTTTTTGAAAATCAGATTGCAGAATCCAAATTTCTAAGAAAATTCAAAATATCTCAAAAATGATGAATTTTAGAGATAGGGAAATGTATTGCAATTTAACATATTTTTACGTGTAGAATTCAAAAACGTGATAAAAAATATAGCATTCCATTTAAAATAAGCGAGTTGATAGCGACTTCCGGTACAACCGGAAGTGATACAAAGACAATTTTATTTTATTTAAAGAGATCTCTGCGGAAAACCCTTGCTCCTTAAATTTCTAATATCTATGTGAACTGCAACCTTGAAAACTTTTAACGAACGGTTTATGTGGATATCTCTGTATACTACTCAACAAACGAACTGGACCACTTAAAAAAAATTGTATTAAACTTAGACTAAATGAGAAAAAAACGAAATAACTACAGCGTTATGTAATTAAGTAGGTAACAATCTATAAATTATTAACAAATTTTAAACAAATGATCCACATAATATTTAATAAGTGATTCAAGAGTTATAATGAATTTGTATTTTTGCAAAAATCAAGAACGCAATCCATTAAGCGCCCCTGTTTGCTTGCGTATCTGAAAAGTACAACGTTCACCATGCGCTCGCTATTTACGGCTATTTCTGTGAAGAATATTAAAAAACATTTTTTTAATTCTTTAATAATGCAATTTTGTCAATTAAACAAAATTTCATAATTTGTACAATTTTCAAAAATATAATTATATCTATTTTTATTTTTCTTCGTCCCTAAAGAGAATCTTAAGCCAAAACTGCATTCGCGGAGCAACCACGGCGTTAGTAGGGGGAAATTCGAAAAAGCACCTCGGCCATCCGACTATGAATTTCCTGCTGGACGGATTTTTAAATTACGCCCCCAAAATAACGCCTCCACAGGCCATTTTTACGTGTTTTCTTGATGTTGCGGACGAAAGAAATTTTTCCATAGAAATCCGTATATGCGTCTTCTAGATGGGTCCTTCGGACGATTTTTGGTGGCGGTCGCGAAGGTGAAAATGACGAAAAATCCGAATCCGGCGTCCTTTTTGCGATCCGACTACGGGGGAAAAAAAATTTGTAAGGCGGTTTCCAAGAATTGCCGTTTATGATGCTTTTCGACAGTCCGAAAAATTCCACGGACCTTATTTACCGACCGAATCGCACCAAACTCGGAGCGTACGCGCAGGACAGACCAAGGATTCTACCTTCGGACGCGCGGCCCCCAGTCCGGTCCTGAATTTTAACGAGGGCCCCGAGAACGACGTTTTTTCACATAAACGTAAATTGCTCGAAAACGGGGACTAGGAATTTTCTTAAACTTTCTCGCACGCCATGTACCTAACCTGTGGGGCCTGTATCCCAGGAAAATGCGTTTTTTCGAGATACGATTTTTTGAAAATCGGCCGATTTGTAAGCTTCTCTTTCGGAATTTTTTACGGTGTCTGGGGGGGGGGGGTCTGAGTGTAATGGATTGTAATAAGAGTAGTAATAATAATTGAATGTAATATAAAGATTTATTCCAGAACTAATATTGATAATAATACAAGTTGTTGTATTATATCATATTTCAATTGTTTCTCGTCAGCTTCCGTATATGTAGTAATACACTATTCATTTACACATCGTAATACACTACATATACTCTCCCTCGAAGACGATGGCACACCCTTATCTTCATAAGTTAATCTATCTGGTTTTTTAATTATACGCCGTGGGCGGTTCTTTGCAACGCTAATTGGTATAAGTTCCTCCTGAGGCGAAACTACTGAGTATTTAGTTGGCGAAGATTGAATATTACTATCAATATAATTTTCAATATTCGCCGTAGCGTCGGTTTCATTATTTTGTTTGTCTTTATTGACAAAAATCGGTGAAATCTGATTGTTATCTTCTTTTTCTACGTAAACTGTATCGTCAATGCTTACTTCTTTAGTCTCCAAACTTTTGGCATCGCTTACAGCTAAAATCTGATTAGTGTGTCGCTTCCAAATTAAATTACCTGCAATGGTTTTGACAAAGTAGTTTCTTTTACCAATTACCTCATCAATGACAGCTTTAGTCCAAGTTTTCTTATTAGGATTTCTATAGTCTCTAACCATTACAACTTGACCTTCTTCAAAACTAATCTCCCTGTTTTTCGTGAGGTATTACAAAATCTAATCTGGTTTTTAAGTTTCTTTTAAACATACGTGCGGCGGGACTTATTTTTGTAGTACAATGCGGCGCATTTCTGTAAGTAAACAACCAACGATTAATTCGAGTTGATAACGACACTTTAGCGTTTGTTGGATCTTTCATTGCTTTAAATAAGGCATTTTTGAATGTTTTAACCGCATTTTCGGCAGCTCCATTGCTAGCCGGATGAGCCACTGGTGTTGTTCTGTGTTTAATACCATTTAATTCACAAAAAGTCATAAATTCACAAGATACAAACTGAGTGCCGTTGTCACTTATAATCTTATCAGGCAATCCAAAGCGCGCGAACGTTTCCCTCAACTTACTGATTGTAGTTTCAGCATTTATTTGAGGACAAATGAAAACTTCTGGCCATTTGCTAAAAGCATCAATAATTATAAGGAACGTTTTTCCTTCTACAGGACCCAAGAAATCTATGTGAATCCTTTCAAAAGGTCGAGTCACTTCTTCAAAGGGTATAAGCTTAGCCTTGGGTGGTTCTTGTCTACAAGACAGACAAGCATCACAAGAAAGTACTTGATTTTCAATATCAGTATCTAACTTAGGCCACCAAAAGTATGACCTGGCCCAACTTTTCATTTTTACAATGCCCGTATGACCGTTGTGTAATTCTCTGAGTAATCCATTCTGTAACTGCTTCGGAATAATAACTCGGTAGCCCCACATAATTACTCCTTCTTCCATACTGAGCTCATTTTTTAACCTTGAGTATGGTTTAAGCTCCTCATCTACATTATTCGGCCAACCATGTGCAATGTATCTGCAAACTTTAACTAAAATAGGATCACGACGAGTAACTGACCTGATTTGTCTGAAATCCACCGGCACAGTATCCATAAAGTGAATATATTCGGATTCATAGTGATCTGGAATTTCTTTCATAACAGGAACTCTCGACAAACCATCAGCAATCACGTTTTCCCCTCCACTAATATACTTGATGTCATAATCAAAATCTGAAAGATAAACAGCCCAACGTTGTAGCCTTCCAGCTGCCATTATTGGAATGCCTTTCTTCTCCCCAAAGAGTGCTAATAAAGGTTTGTGATCACAAACCATCGTAAATTTTCTTCCCATTAAATACTGGTGAAACTTCTGTACACCCCAGTGCAGAGCTAGAGCTTCTCTGTGGATAACAGAATAACTTCTCTCCGACTTGGAAATAGTTCTAGATGCAAAATGAATGGGTTTCTCAACATTTCCGTCTAAAACATGCACCAACACCGCTCCTATACCATACTCAGAGGCATCAGTATACAGCTTGACTGGTAGATATGGATCATAATGGACTAATATTTCATCTGAAGAAATTGCTTTCTTTGCTTCTTCAAAAGCTTTGTCTTGATCCTTGCTCCATCGTTTCGCAGTTCCTTTTCTCAGTAAATAATACAGAGGTTCCAGGATTGTTGACAAATTCTTCACAAATTTCCCGTAATAATTAACCATACCCAAGAAAGCACGAATTGACTTTTCATCTTTGGGCTTTTGGGCCTTGAGAATAGCTTCTACTTTTTCTGAATCCTTTTTCAAACCTAGAGTATTTATAATATATCCCAGGTACTTTACCTCTTTCTGATAAAATACACATTTGGACAGCTTCAATTTTAATCCGGCCTCTTTTAACCGATGAAATGTTTCTCTTAAATTCTTAAAATGCTCTTCATCAGTCTTTCCTGTAACCACAATATCGTCTAAATATACTACAGTTACATTTCTTGCACCTATATTTCTTGTACTTACAGTTTTTATAATCATGGTTTGCTTTACCACATGCAAAACATATTGAAGAAAACGCGTTCTGGACTTGTCCCATTGACACTGACTTACGAGACGGTTCACCATTGATAGCTCCCTTGCCTTTATCAACCAACTTCGAAGTCACCTTGGCATTTTTGCCCTTAAAGCAGACTGCGTTTATGTGAATAGCTTCTTCGATAGCGGCCTCTTTGCTCAATGCATCCAATAATTGTTCCAGCGTTCTGTCAGACTCCTCTTCACACAGTCGGTCAAGTATTTTTCCTGATTGCAACCCTGAGATAAACTTGTCTTTCAGCACTTCATTTAGACGATTGCCAAACTTACATTGCATTAACACATTTTTTATTCGTACAAACCAATCTTTTATACGTTCATTTGGCATTTGATGTAAACTGTAATATTCAATACGTTTACGAAATACTGAAACCTTCGGTGAAAACTGTTTTCTCATAATTGAACACAAATCAGCATACGATTTTTGCGATGGTCGAACTGGATCACACAGGTCCCGCAAAACTTTATACGGCTGTTTTCCAATCACCGTCAATAGCACACTGACTTTGCGATCATCTCCGACATAATTTGCAATAAAATGTTGTTCTAGTTGTTCCTGATAAATTTCCCAATCATCAGACACCTTGAACTCCTGCAATGTTCCGATATGTCCGCAAATTGCATTTCCCACCTTGCCGCTATGACAGGATTCTGGGTTTTCTCTTCTTGACATTTTTGTCTTTGTTGGATGCTCTTGACTATTACTTTTACCTCGTTGCCAATTATGTAATGGATTGTAATAAGAGTAGTAATAATAATTGAATGTAATATAAAGATTTAGTCCAGAACTAATATTGATAATAATACAAGTTGTTGAATTATATCCTATTTCAATTGTTTCTCCTCAGCTTCCCTATATGTAGTAATATACTATTCATTTACACACCGTAATACACTACACTGAGTGAATCGAGCCCAACGCGAAAGAGACGCGGAAAATGACAAGGAAGGCGATGCCGTCGCGCGCTTCGATCACCGGAAACAATGCTACAGGTATGGATCACTCCGGGGGGGTGAATGGACGAGAAGGGGGGGGGGGGTTTGCACGTGGTCGGACGGCGCCCGACGACATAGAGTTCCTGATCGAAAATTCGCTCAGAATCGTCCTAGGACGCACCGTTTGACCGCTACCGGGCGTTAAAGTTTCCGTGCGTTCTTATGGAAGATTGAACTCTTTTTCGATTGATGGGCACTTTCTCGAACTTTTCTCGAGAAACTGATCTCGGAATTCGTTCAAACTTTCGAAGGCGGTTAGGTGGGTCCTTCGCGAGTCTTTCGAGGCCCCGCACGTTCCGGTAGGAGGACAGGGGCCGGCTCTGGAGCGTTTAGAGTTCCACTAAGGTGGGTTACCTTTTTAGAAAAAAAAAATTTTTCCGTCCACCCGCGGGCGATATTTTCCGGGTGTCGCCGCGGGATGATATACATATACTCCCTCTTCGCGACGGTACCGGTTTTGAACCGGGAACGTCGTTAATAAACGAACGGCGAATTTTTTTTTAATTCGCCTCCGTTAGGGCGACGCTCCGGAAAAAAATCATTCCTCCGAAACCGTCGCAGATATTGTTGATAAGTTTGGATCGGATGATAGCAGACATCTTACTCTAAACAATGGTACCGGTCTCGATCCAGTACGGCTATAAATAAAGGAGCGGAGAATTTTTGAAATTGGTGCATTTCAGGGGCTTTGGTTTCAAATTCGACCGGGTCGCGATCGGTCAATAATTGCGGGCAACATCTCGGTGACATTAAGCCCGTCGCCCACGGACCGCCTGCTTTTCCGCCGTGCTCGAGGAGACGAATCCTTCGTGTCGCATATCAAATTAAAGGTCTCTACAAGAGAAACTCGATTGTCATACCGACGCCATCTTGGAATCCAACATGGCAGCGTCGCGATCGAAAATCGCACCGTAAGAAATGATCCCATCGTGTCGCATATCAAATGAAAGGTCTCCAGGAGAGAAACTCGAATTTCGCAGCGACGCCATCTTGAAATCGACGATGGGGGCGATGCGATCAAAAAACGCACCGTAAGAGATAAGCCGGTCGAGTCGCATATCTAATGAAAACTCTCGACGAGAGAAACTCGATTTTCATACCATCTGGGAATGAAAGGTGGCGGCGTTGCGATCGAAAATCGCCCCGTAAGAGGCAAGCCCGTCGAGTCGCATATCAAATGAAAGGTCTCGACAAGAGAAACTCGACCGTTATACCGACGACATCTTGGATTCAAAGATGGCGGCGGCGCGATCGTAAATCGCCCCGTCAGAGGTAAACCCTTCGTGTCGCATATCAAATTAAACGTGCCGGCGAGGCGAACTCGACTATCACATCGACGCCATCTTTAAACCAAAGATGGCCAACTTATAAGGTCGAGAATCTTTCCTTTAAGAGACAAGTAGGTCGTGTGACCCGTCAAATTAAACGTGCCGGCGTGGCGAACTCGACTGTCACATCGACGCCATCTTGGAATCAAAGATGGCCGACTTTAAGAGACAAGTAGGCCGTGCGACAACTCAAATGAAAGCGCCGAACGGGGGGAACACGAAGGAATCAATTCCCTAGCTGCCGCGAGCCCCCTAAAGGCGAGCGGCCCTCAACGCGCGAATCGCGTTCTTAAAAAAAGTTTTTCTCTGATCTCATCACCCTCTCAAAAAAAAACAACGTCGAAACGAATGCCGGAGCCTTTTTACGGGTTTTCTTGATATTGCGGACGAAAGAAATTTTTCTATAGAAATCCGTATATACGTCTTCTAGATGGATCCTTCGAACGATTTTGGTGGCGAAGCGACCGCCACTCGCCGTGAAGAGCCAGAGGGCCGAACGTCGGACTCTGCATTTTTGCAGAGTACTTTTCGGGAATTTTTTTCGACCCGAGAACGTGATCGAACCGAGACGAGACTTTCGCCGTCGTAAGGTGAAATTGACGAAAAATCCGAATCCGGTGTCCGTTTTGCGATCGGACGCCGGGGGGAAAGAATTTTGTATGGCGGTTTCCGAGAATTGCTGTTTATGATGCTTTTCGACCGTTCGAAAAATTCCACGGCCCTTATTTACCGACCGAATCGGACCAAACTCGGAACGTACGCGCAGGACAGACGGCGGATTCTACGTTCGGACGCACGGCCCCGAGTACGGCCCTGGATCTTAACGAGGGCCCCGAGAACGACGATTTTTCAGATAAACGAAAATTTCTCGAAAACGTGACCTCAGAATTTTTTTAAACTCTCTCACATGCTAGAGGTACCTAACCTATGGGGCCTGTATCCCAGGAAAATGTGTTTTTTCGAGATATGATTTTTCGAAAATCGGCCGATTTATAAGCTTCTCTTTCGGAATTTTTTACGGTGCCTGGGGGGGGGGGGTGAGCGAATCGAGCCCAACGCAAAAGAGACGCGGAAAATGACAAGGAAGGCGATGCCGTCGCGCGCTCCGAGCTCCGATCACCGAAAACGATGCTACAGGTCCGGATCGCTCCGGGGGGGTGAATGGACGAAAAGCGGGGGTTCGTGCACGTGGTCGGACGCCTACCGACGGATTAGAGTTAATGATAGTTAACTCTAATCCGTACGATAGTTAACTCTGAGCGAATTTTCGTTAACTCGAGACTCGAAAATTCGCTCAGAATCGTCCTCCGCTACGGGGCGTTAAAGTTTCCGTGCGTTCTTATGGTAGATTGAACTGTTTTTCGATTGATGGGCACTTTTTCGAACTTTTCTCGAGAAACTGATCTCGGAATTCGTTTAAACTTTCGAAGGCGGTTAGGTGGGTCCTTCGCGAGTCTTTCGAGGCCCCGCACGTTCCAGTAGGAGGATCGGGGGCGGCTCTGGAGCGTTTAGAGTTCGACTCCGGTCGGTTACCTCTTTGGAAAAAAAAATTTTTTTCCGCCCAACCGCGGGCAATATTTTCCTGGTGTCGCCACGGGAGGATAGATATATACTCCCTCTTCGCGACGGTACCGGTTTTCAACCGGGAACGTCGTTAATAAACGAACGGCGAATTTTTTTTTAAATTCGCCTCCGTTAAGACGACGCTCCGGAAAAAAAATCATTTCTCCAAAACCGTCGCGGATATTGTCGATGTGTTTGGATCGGATGATAGCAGACATCTTACTCTAAACAACGGTACCGGTCTCGATCCGGTACGGCTATAAATAAAGGAGCGGAGAATTTTTGAAATCGGTGCATTTCAGGGGCTTTCGTTTCAAATTCGACCGGGTCGCGATCGGTCAATAATTGCGGACAACATCTCGATGACATTAAGCCCGCCGCCCACGGACCGTTTCGCGTTCCGGCTTTCCCGCCGTGCTCGAGGAGACGAATCCTTCGTGTGGCACGTCAAATTAAAGGTCTCGAGGAGAGAAACTCGATTATAATACCGACGCCATCTTGGAATCGACGATGGGGGCGCCGCGATCGAAAATCGCAACGCAAGAGGTAAGCCCGTCGAGTCGCATATCAAATAAAAGGTCTCGACAAGAGAAACCCGACCGTCATAACGACGCCATCTTGGAATCCAAGATGGCGACGCAAGAGATAAACTCGTCGTGTTGCATATCAAATTAAACGTGCCGGCCGGCGAGGCGAACTCGACTGTCATCTTTAAACCAAAGATGGCCAACTTATAAGGTCGAGAATCTTTCCTTTAAGAGACACGTAGGTCGTGTGACCCCTCAAATTAAACGTGCCGGCGAGGCGAACTCGACTGTCACATCGACGCCATCTTTGAATCAAAAATGGCCGACTTATGAGGTCGAAAATCTTACCTTTCAGAGATAAGTAAGCCGTGCGACCACCCAGATGAAAGCGCCGAACGGGGGGATCACGAAAGAATCAATTCCCTAGCGATGCGCGTTCTTCAAAAAAGTCTTTTTCTGATCTCATCACCCTCTCAAAAAAGAACAACGTCGAAACGAATGCCAGAGCGAAGCTCTGGTTTAAACATGAAGAAAGTCGTAAGCCTAAAACCCAAATTTCGAATTTTTCCGCCGCCGTCCGCGATTTTATCGAAAAACGACCCCAGCAGAAGCCTCGCGTTTTTCGGCGGGGACGTTTCCTGTTGGACGGATTTTTCGATTTCGCCCCCCTTTCGGAACGCCCCCCGAATAACGACTTATTTCCCAGTTTTTTCGCGCTTTTGCGATATCGCGGCCGATAGAAATTTTTCCGTAAAAATCCCCAGATACGTCTTCGTGAACGATCCTTCGGACGATTTTCGGTGGCGATCGCTTCGCGACCGCCCGTCGCTGTGGGGGGCCAGGGGGCGAAACGTCGACCGTCGTCGTCGCGCGAAGCACTTTTCGCGAATTTTTTTCGACCCTTAAACGTGATCAAATCGAGACGGGCCTTTCGGCATCGTAGGGTAAAAAGGACCGAAAATACCGATTCCGGCGTCCGTTTCGCGTTCCGACGCCGGGGGGGGGGAAGATTTCGTACGGGGGTTCCCCGAGAATGCCGCGGTCAACCGTTCGAAAAATTCCGCGCCCCTTATTTACGGACCGAATCGGACGGAACTCGGAACGTAGACGTAATACCGGCGCGACGGCGGTTTCTACCTTCGGACGCTCGGCCCCGAGTCCGGTCCTGAATTTTAATGAGGCCCCGAAAACCGTCGTTTTCACACGTAGTCGCATTTTTTTTAAAAAATCGTAGCCAGAATTTTTTTAAACACTCTCACGGGCAACTTCGGCCCTCCGCGCATGTAGCCCCCCGGGTCCGGTCCGGCCCCGCTGAATGGACGGGGAGATATGATTTTTTGAAAATTATGAAATTTGTAAGCTTTTTTTCGAGAATTTTTTACGGTACCTAGGAGTGCCCGAATCGAACGGAGCCGCACACTATCTTAGGGCAGAAAATGATGAGGAATGCGACGCCGCCGCGCGTTCGAAGATCGGACCTCCGGGAGCGCCGCTACGGGATCGTACTCCCGGAAAAGGGCGAAGCGACGCGAAAAGGGCGGTTCGAACTCGCGTCAGACGGCGACCGTAGACCAGGAGTTATAACGATAGTTATAACGACAGTTATAACTCCAACTCAAAAATTCGCTCAGAATCGTCCTGGAACGTTCGGCCGCCGGCGCCGCGGCGCGTCGAAGTTTACCGGCCTTCCTTACCGGAGGCGAGAAATTTTTCGCACTTTATCGAAAATTGCTCGAAAACGTGAACTCGGAAATTTTTTTAACTTTTTCGCTCGCCGGAGGACCACCCCGGGTACCCGACCGACGAGACCCGCACCCCGGGGAAACGCGAAATTTTGAGACGCGAATTTTTTAAAATTTCGCCGACTTTCTTTTTTCGAAATTTTTTTCCTCCGAAATCCGAAGAAATAGGATTCGGGCGTTTCGACGGGAGGACGGGCGCTTCTTCCCCCTTCGCGAGGACGCCGGTTTCGACCCTATCGTGCGGTAAATAAGGGGACGGCGAACGCATAGCGAATTCGTCGGAGTCAGATTCGATAAAAAGGCGGGTACAGACGAGCCGCTTCCGGGCGACGAAATTTTCCGCGGCGTTCGCAGAAATGAACACGTAGCGTCGCACGATGAATTAAAGGAGACCCCGCGACGAGAGTTCGACGGTCACGACGGCGCCGTCTCGGAATCCAAGATGGCGACGCCGCGATCGAAAATCGCCGCGCGAGCTATAAACACGTCAAGTCGCACATCAAATGAAAGGTCTCGACGGCGCGAACTCGAATGTCATATCGACGCCATCTTGGAATCAAAGATAGCGGTAGGCAAACCTTTTGTGTCGCATGTCAAATTAAACGTCCCGACGAGACGACGTCGATAACGTTACCATCTTGGAATCAAAGACGGCTGCTCTGTGATCGAAAAGCGACGATTAGAAGATGAACCCTTCGTGTCGTATATCAAATCAAAGGCCTCGACGCGACGGGCTGAACTCGACCGTCATATCGACGCCATCATGGTTTCAAAAAATTTTCAATTTGAACGCTGTCCTTTGAAGTGCAGGCTCTGCAAAGTAATTTCCAAATCCCTAATAAAACTTTCCCCCGACAATAAGTTTAGGACCGTTACAAAAATTAAATCGTCTTAAACAAATTCGAGATCGAAATAGGACAATAGGACGTCGTTATATGCCACGATGAACGTTAAAATTACGTACGGGTTGCTCTCGAGTCCACCCCTGTACTCTTTAAATAAATAAATAAATAAAAATGAGACAAACTTGCGAGACGTGAAAGCTAATGTAAGGTTGGCCGAAATTACCAACATATTTTTTTTTCAGTATTATTAAAATGTGGTAACGCGTATACATAAATGTAAGTAATCAAAACGCTCACCATTTCCTTTGGCTACGGGCACCGTTCGCTACCATCACCTCCCATTGACATGGTCCGTTCATGCAACAATAACATGTGTTTACAATCATTTGTAAGAGACAACAGTTATTTACTCACCGGGGACCCCAGTCCCCTGGCCCCAACGGTCTCAACCCCTTGGTCAATTCACAAATCAATCTAGTGCCTCCACCATCTCTCTGATGATGTCCAACCTTGGGCCTTCAGTATAATATCTGTTGCTCTTTCATAAAAACTATTGCTCTGAAATGTCATTTCCAGAAACACACGCCACATGCAGCACAGATAGCCTCAATGACATGCAAACATACTCTACCCTACGTCTTTGTCATCTCCGACCCGTGGATTCTCTACCACCAATCCACTCTTCCCCCAGGTGGCACAAATCAACGTCAACGTGGCATCCCACCAGGTTACGTCCCCTCCACCTGGCACGTAGGGGTGGTGACAATTTAATAACCTTAGGGCTCCCAATCCGCTGCATCGGGTCCCTAAGGGGTCACCATGGGACCGTGAACAGTACGTCGTTCACTCTCGGTAGCGCTTTCCACCTTGTTAGTACGATTTCCCTTACGAAGTAACCACTAATCATGCAAGTGACGTCACAATCCCTACGCCACCGTGGTTACCCCAGTCGACCTACTAGCCAACGATCATGTGATGCAGCACCTGCCACGACAACCGAGCCTCACCCGGGGAAATCGCTTCATTCATACACCATGCAGGAAATACTTCAAGCTAATTCTCTACATATCATGCATTAGCTACAATTAATAACTTATCTCTAGATACCGCTTTCCTGCTTCTACCAGCGTAGCGCACAATACTTTCCAAACACACCCTGTATACGCACGCTAGGAATATAATACACGCGTACTATACAATTAACGCGAGTTGCGCGATGCAAGAGCAAGTTACAAGTTAACAATTAATACCGCAAACTCTTATTAATGCACCTATCGATTACGTATCATAAACCCGACTGTCCCGATTCCCAAATGTCGGAGCGTTTTTTTTTTTGTTTTTGTACATTTGGGTCAAAATAGTAATAACGTTAAACAAATCATACCTCGTTCTGATAAATACTCGTTCGCTGGTTAGTCCCTTCTAGTTTTCTCTCTCTCTCGCTCTTCATCTCGCTTATCGCGCATACGATGCATCGTGAGAAAGGGATACACATACAACAAACAATGCGACTTACATCGGGTGTCCGAAAATACATCAAATACTACTCACCGGGGGGCCTGCGTGCCCCCGCGGAAATCCAACGGTGCATCTAGTAGCAACCATTACCTCACATTGATAATGGACACTACGGAAGTTATCCTTGGACGTTGACTTGTTATCTTCGCATGCATTAACCCCACATTCACCTGTAATTCGGAAACCCACCCTCCCGATGGATATTAGCATACCTTGCCTCCTAAGCTTACGTTCTTAGGAGCAATTGATGTCACTGATCGCGTAAGTGTCAGCACACTCCGTTTCCGATCCAGTGCACATCATGTCATGTTAGACCATTCTGGAGCACAATGCTTCAGCAGGTCAGGAATACAACCAACTGAATTCCCATTCACAATGAATATGGAATACCAGCTGATTGTTTCGCCGATACCGTGCACTTCATCAGCGGTGCTGACCACTGCGGCAAGTCACACACGGTACCGTATACTGGTGCACAATATACCCCCTGCAATGCTCCGGATCATCGGCATCAGGACGATATTCGCTATATTAGAATAACTCCAACTCATCGATGATCCTCATTGCCAATAACATAAACAGGGTATACCGCGATACTACTTCTGCCAGAACATTGCCTTCTTTTGGCCAATACTCTGCAGCCACCCTCTAGGTTACACATCCCGTCGCCTCGACGCGTAACACAATTCCTCACGCGCTTTACCGACCGTTCTCAGTCTGCATCCCGAGAAAAACTGTCCTGCCTCTCTTAATATTTTACGTTCCCTCGGCTAGGCTTATCGTCAAAACATAAACAAACATCCCCTGATATACAGATATTTATTAAGCATTTTAAATTACAAGCTAACTCATTTCCTTAAAAATAATTTTGGCTACGACACAAAGCAAATCTTTTCTGCCCGAAAAACTGTTTATTGTTTATATAAAGTCAAGAGCATTCCAGCATCCTAAGCCGTCTGGGTGAACGTAGATAAAACTCGATGCATTGCAGGCAAACGTTTATAATTCTTTAATTCTAAACGTGTTATATTTTTGCTTAAAAATGAGTATCTAACACTAATGTTAAAGAAATAATATTTCACTTATTAGGGCGCATAAATATGATTTTGTTTTATTTCTTTATTTATTTCCATTTTTGGGTTATTGTTTCAAACCGAGAAAAATATGTCGCTTCGCCTACGTCTGTTGTTAGTAAATGTGTCACATATTTTCTCGCACGATGTAGCGTAAATTGTTGGAATGAATTTCTGCTAACGACAGTTGCAGATATTTCTATACTACTATTATTATACATGAGATACATTATATGTGTTCAGTAAAAAATTGTTTAAAAAAAGCTTAGAATTAGTAAGGAAGTGGAAAAAATCTAAAACAAAATATTTCGTTTCATTCATAAATCACAATTTCAATAGGCTCAATAATTTAAATTTTATTAACGCAACTATGAAATTTATGAATGTAAAATACTTTAGTTAGATTTTTAATGTTTAATTTAGATAGACAATTTACATTCTTACATAAAATATGCGCAGCTTACAATTTTTTTTCTTTTTAAGATTATTGACTGCGTATTTTTTAGAGGCTGACAATCCTGTGCAGAAACATTTCGTTTACTTTTAACCTGTCCAAAAGTACGAAACGTAAATAATTTTTTTGCATATTATTTAAAATAATTAAGAAAAGACACGTAGAAATTAAAAAAAAAAATGTGGAAATATCTTTCGTTTTTATGTTTCAGGAAAATAAGATCTAATTAGAAAGGGTGTTCGATTTATTTTAATTATGACGGAGGATGATGTGATTAAAAGATAAACGAAGTCTGCCGTGACAAAGAAAACTACTTCGGGAATATTTTTCGCATACCGAAAAATTTAAATGTCATTTCGACTTCCTATCCTAACGACAGCGCACTTTTAATTAATGATTTTTGAAGGGCTTAGAATTCGTACGGTCTACTCCGTTAAAATTTTTGAACGCAACTGAATCCGTTGTCATGACTCATGACAACGAAAGATTCGACCTGGACTTTCAATTTTTGATTGTGTTAACGCAAACGTACTATTTTTCTCGCATATTACTTATTGGAAAAAATCGATATAATTTACGAAATTTGCATCCGGCGAAGACCGTGAGCCGCGGTAAAGCCGCGGCGAGCCAGCAAACAAGTTCGACGAAGACACTTTGCCGCCGTGGTGCGTACATTTTTTCGACCACCACTTACTCGGCCATTTATTTTGAAGTGTCCAAAACTTGCAGATTTATATCTATGTTTATAATTTCGTAAATTTTTGAAATATGTATTTCATTTACCTTATAAATACGTTATAGACGACGCTAGCATTTCGATGACATCAAAAGCTGTGACGCGAGCGCAGAAATGTTGTAACTTTTTGAGTTGATTTGAAAGAAATTAATTTGACATTTAATTGAATTCGATGATAATGTAGGCCACGATGCAGGCAGCGCTTTTTATACAGCGTGTTTCATTGATGATGCACCAAACTTGAAGGACACGTTTCTGACATTATTTCAAACAAAATATCTTAATAAAAAATTTTAATTGGAGCAAGTTGAAATTTGCATAATTTGGACTCGATGTCTTTAGGAATTCTGTAGCACGCGGAATCAAAACAAACCGTGAAACTAAACCGGCGATCTAAAATACTTTATGAATGGGACACAGCTACAGGGGGGTAATAAAGTTACAGCGAAGAAATTTATGACTAAATTTTGTTTTGACCTGACCGATAGACGCACTCGCTCGGTCATTCAACTGCAGTAGCAGCTGCGATGTGAAATTGCGTGGATATTTAAACTTATTGAAGCAGCTTTAATTATTGAATTTAATAATATATTACAAATGTGGGGCTATGCGAAAATGTGCATTGTTGTCGCACATTACAATTTTTTTTTTCAAATAAAATTTCTCGAATCTTAAAAATAAAATCATTTATTTTTATTACATTATTTATTATTACAAGAAATGTTCAAAAATGCCTCCATCCTGCTGTAAATACCACAAAAAATACCATAAAGTACTTAATTGGGGTAATGCGGCGAACGAAATGTTTTGGGTAAATCCCAGCGCTAAATTTCTACGAACGATTTCATGAAACGGTTATCATTGAACATGAATTCTTAAATAAGCGCAAACTACTAAATGTTTGAACTATCCTAAAATTCTTCAACTAACAATTAGAAAATTCCTATTAAATGGAGAATCGAAAATAAACAACTAATTATTAATTTTATTAATTTCCAATCCAACAACCACGATGTTTTAAATGTGTTTTGCCGAAGCAGCTGGGGCGACATTTTCTAGCTAGAGTAATAAACCAAGAAAGCGATTCGTATGAGAATGCGTCACAATCCATTCTTTCAGCATTCTCATTTAAAGTCCATCCTAAAAATATGCGACTTTGCTTTCTCTTCTATTTTCTCGAAACTTATTCATTTAAGAAATAGTATATTG
The DNA here is from genome assembly GCA_033060865.1 of Dorcus hopei. NCBI lineage: Eukaryota > Metazoa > Arthropoda > Insecta > Coleoptera > Lucanidae > Dorcus > Dorcus hopei. The sequence goes on from JAUPFK010000013.1 coordinate 6,612,695, forward strand.
TAGACCGAGGCGGTAAAGTGCTTGTTTTCCAGGGCTAGAGAAGATATGGACAGGCGAGGCGAGAAGCCTAGCCTGGCCACACTTCTCGAGACCTCGAAAATTGCTTTACCGCCATGGTTTACATATTATTTTTTTTTCCTACACAACATTATAATTAATTTTGTTAATATCACACAAACGTTCTTTTTCTCGAAGTAAAAATACTAAAATTGAGTTACTATTAAAATTATTATAGATGTTTTAAAACGCAGTGTTACGTTTACTAGCATGGCCGAGTGGTCAAGCCGGTGGTGGTTTAATACACCAGTCTCTTCGGAGGCATGGGTTCGAATCCCACCGCTGCCGAATTTTTTTTTTCTTGATAATTTTAATCTTTTTTAAAACCAAATACCAGTGGAATTAAATAAAAAAATTAGTTTGTTAATTTTTTGATGTCGATGAGAGCGCATTCCAGAAATTATTGTCGCGCCACCTAGTGGTAAAGCCTCGTAAATTATTTTCTCGGCTAGGCATATATGTTCATTTTGCCGGGCTAGCCGTGGAAGCGTTCGCTTTCTCCTCTCTGATGAGCCGGTAAAATTGAATTTTCTACTAGTGTAGGAAAAAAAAATTTATAGAAAAGTTTTATTTCTTTTCACGATGTCTACCGACAACCGGGTTTGGTGCATCTTCATTGAAACACCCAGTAAATTTTCTAAAAGCAATTAAAAACAAGGTTTGGGAGCAGAGAGGGTTAGAGCTAAAAGATAAATGTAGGTTTGCTTATATATTTTTAAATACCGTATGTTCAATCGAAAAAAAAAAACTGTAGCGGGCTTTGAAAGTATATCTTAGTCCATTTACAGACGAAAAAATCGCGTGAGCACTACGAAACTTTCGCGTTGGTGTGAATACCGAGTTTCGCTGCCGTACCGCCGCACACAGGCGGAATTTCATAAAATCCTGGCCAAAACTTAATAATTGTGTAAAACGATTGACAACACTTCAGGAAGCAAAAAGAAACCTTATTATTGAGATTTTAGGTTTAATTAATAATTAATTTTTAACAACCTTACATATTTATCATACAGTGTGGATAAAAAGTCTGCAGTACTTTAAATATTTTCTAAAACATTTTCTTTTATGTAAAAACGTTCGGGCATGTCCATTTTTAGTATAAATTTACCATATTTTGGAGTGGTTCATTTATTTGTACAGTGGCGTACCGGGGGTACAAAAATAATTTTAATTTTTTAAGTGAAGTCGACTCTTGTCCGATGAAAATTGTAAGAAAATAGCTTTTAAACCTTAAACGGACACTCAAAATTAGAAAGAACACTCAACGTATCGGTTGATAGCTTCGTCGGGAGCTATATCAACCGATAGTGAAACGTTGAGCGTTCCTACCATTTTTAACAGTGTCTGTTTAAAGTTTAAAATATATTTTCTTTAATTTTTTAGATGGAAACCTTTTTACTTTTTGTTACGAATTCCAGAAAAAGATATTTTTCTACGTACTTTCGTATAGAAATTTTATAGCGTCTATAGTACCTAAGCCGCATCTGAATAGCGAAATAATAATAAGAATAATTTCGAATTGCTATGTTCTGAGCTTTTTTCCATAAATGTTAATTATATACAGGATGTCTTAGAAAAGGTGTCCATCCTTTAGAAAGCATACACATGTCACACATGAAGAAACGTCCAGTTATACACATTCAAAGTTCTACGCTACACACGCTGGTATGAGAAAAATTGAAAAATATGTGAATTTTTTTTTTCATCGTAGACAGCCATGATTTCATATTTGAGATCTTATAATAATTCTGAATAACTTTTCCAAATAAAATTTGCGCGTACCATGGAAAATAAAGGTACTTTACTCTTATGTCAATTTCAAATATTTTGATTCCCTCGGTATACTATAAGAGGTTTTCAACCTTTGATGCATGCATTTTAAGTTTGAGAAGATGCAAGAACTTTCATAAAGAATAAATTTTTCTGAGAAATAATAATAAAGAATTTTCCCATATGTGGCCAACTTTCTGCCGGTCACTGTATATAGTTTTACTATTAAAGCCTCACTCTGTACATTAGCACATATTAGCAACTCTAACCTTTTTCAATATTTAGTTTACACTTATACCTTTATAAAAAAATTCATAAAGCTGTCTGATTGGGATGAATCCTGAACTTTTAAGCATGACGAAACATAATTTGTAACAAAAACATATAATTTTGAAACTTGAATATATGACCTTCCAAAACGACCCTATTAAAAAGAAACAAAACTACTTATATCAAAAATAAATAGATACATACTTTCAGTTTTTGAATTCACTTAGAAAATAATAATGAATACACGACAAAATAAACCTTTACGTTTTCGTAAGAGCAGTAATATTCGCTAAATAAGAATAAACGCTTCGCCTCGTTTAAACATGCACTTTGTTCTGTTGTAACTGGTTCATGATGGTCATGTGATCAAAAGTAATCATGTCATTGGTTAGAACGGAATGTCGACATTTAGGAAAAAAGTAGCGGGCACTGTTTTAAGCGACTTTATTTTTTGGGGTTTTGGCCAGGATTTTATGAAATTCCGCCTGTGTGCGCCGGCGAATTATTTCGAACGGAAATTTTGCGTTGCAAAAGTTTCGCGTCGGTGTGGGGAGTCCTTTATTCTCTGTATTTTTGACGATACACATAATTTCATGAATAAAGTATAAATAAAATTAAGTATCACAAAATCTTCTAAGCGGACACTAAATCGCGCAGCTATACACTTTACGTTTCGCAGTTTCCGTTGACAACCTTGTTTATTTTGACAACATAATTTTCACTTCTGACGAAGCAGTCGAACGACTGCGAAACGTAAAGTGTATAGCTGCGCGATTTAGTGTCCGCTTAGAAGATTTTGTGATACAAATTTCATCGGACAAGAACCAACTGTAAATAAAATTAAGAAAAAAATTGTTTAGATAAAACATGTTATACCAATGTATCATAGAGCCGTAAACGGCACTGGATACGTGTAACTAAATGAGTCGACCGATTGAGACTTATAGTGCATCAGCATGATACATACATATACAATTGGACATAAGATTTGGAGTCTTTATTTATAAGTAAACAATAATATTAATTAAAATCGATTAATGTCACTTCAAAAGTATAGGTCGAAGTAGGCTTCGTCACAGACAGGTAAAATATTTTACCTCCCTATCTCTACTTGAACGGGTATCGTGAAATTGTACTTTCGAATATGGTAATCGAAAAAAAAAAAACTATTAATGATAACAATAATAAAAATGAGAAAAAATTATCCAAGCGATTACTATTTCGAGAGACGAGGACGGTAAAGGTCAAAGTTAGTAGTTTTTTTTTTGTTTCACATAAATCTAGGTAGCGTTTTTGTGCGAAAATGTGTGATGTAAATTGTTCGTTGGCTTAAATATGATTTTGTTTTATTTCTTTATTTATTTACTTTTTTCGATTATTGTTTCAAATCGAGAAAAAGATGTTGCTTCGCCTACGTCAGTTGTTAGTTACTGAATGTGTCACATATTTTTTCGCACGTAAATTGTTGTTTTAAACACGATCGAACGAATGGTCGCGACGAGCAGACACGAAAGAGAAATTAGCTTAATTTTTTTCTAAAGCCCTCAAAATTGAAAAAAGATTACGATGAAAAAAAAATTTAAAGATTAATTAGGTTCAACCCAAGCAAGGCGAACACCACTTCACCCAGCACAAGTGAATCCAAATCTTCTCGAAAAGGTTGAAGGTCAAGGGCCAGACCAAGTCAAGAAATTGGGAAAAATTGGGAGAAATCTTTAAAAAGGTTGGATTTAATAATTCCTATAAAATATTCTTTTTAAACGTCGTATTTTATTCGTTACAGTCAATCCTATACGGTTGCATCGATCCTAAAAGAAAACTTTTATTGTATTTTCTGAAGTACTGTAATTTTTACTCTTTGAAGTGTACTATTACTATTTCTATACTATTATTATTATACCGGGTGTTCTTTTACTATATGCAAATATTTAAACCTGTATTCATCACCATAAATGGCAACGATTGAACTCATATGTCCTTAACAAAAGTTTTACACATTTCGAGAAAATCGCAGTTGAAAATCGGGCAAGAATTAATCGCACGTCTATGTCTTTGAGGTAGGACAAGAAAAGGAAATTTTATTGCGACCGCAGAAAGCATCTGTTGGAACAAAAACAGAACTGTAATCGAGCAGTGACCCAGTAACCTTTACCGAGTTCGGACGGTTAATAAAAGCATTTTTTTTCGGGTCGCAGTAAGTCGTATCGTAGCGAAGGAATTTGCTTCACTTTATTTCATTTATGATCATGACACACAGTTTAGTTTGTGAAAATTGCAAATGTGCAATGCAAGAACATATACAGCTAATGTCCCCGCATTTACGCGATTATGGAACATTTCGTGTGCGTGTAGCTAATGATGGATGCCACTTTGAACAGTTAGTTGTTATAAACATTACGAAATTACTGTAGCGAACGTTTGAATGTTTTCTTCCACACAATATTATACGGTGAGTGAGTGCGCCTTTACATATTAGTTACGCCTGCGATGTTTATTGCCTACGACCAGCGAAGCAGGTTCCGTAAGTTTTTTTTGTTGTTTCATGACCGTCGTATAAGGGGCGGATAAAATAATATCCCCCCTATTATGAAAATTTTTTATTTTTATTTTTCCGTGTTCTATGTGCTCTCACGGCAATGTGGTTAAAGTTTTTGCACTTATTTCACAAACACCGTGTATATCATGTAAATGTTGGTTGCGAGTCGTCAGGATCGCAATGGGGCCCCCGAGCATATTCTGTATAGCTATTTCGGCCCTAATTGGGGCCTCATCAGCAGAACAGTAGCCCGAGAACTCCACTGCAAACCCCGACGACCAACAAAATATACGCACGCTTAGCGCGTGAAAGCAAACATGTGAAATAATTGCGCCCCAGCACAACTATTTTCCGACTTATAATTCGTGTCGTGAAAGCAAATAGCAACAATGCCGCTGCCTCATAAGCTAACACGCACGAGATGATAGTCGAAGCGTACAAAACGTGTTTGCGATGACATTTTCAAATTTTGTTTTTTTGTAATAACTTCTTTATTGTAATCGATATGTTTTTGTTATTTGTACTTTCTTAAGGCACTTTTTCATGCAGAATTTAAATATGCCTTTAGATTTTTGTTTTCACTTTCCGTTTTCGAGTTTTCACCCCCAACTTCAGTTTTTCTTATGGACCGTCAAGTAGGCTTTGGAAGAATTGAATGCGCTCTCTTTTTCTCTTTACAATGATATAACATATGTAATATTTATTTTGACAGATAACGAAGAAAATTTAAAAAATACATTTTGTCGACAGACGTATGCTTTGTTAAACACAAAAAATAAACAAATTTTCAAACAAATGAAAAAAATAAAATAAGAAAGAGTCTCAAGAAACAAAAACTTAATTATTAGTTAATAACAAATAATACGTAGTTGAATTTGTTGAAATGGGAAGTACTAAACTATTCAATACAAAAGATGTTCGAACAATTGACTATTGCGTTATAAACATGTTTGTGACCTACGAATTGTTGCTCTTAATGCATTATGTAAATTACGACGCGAAATGCTGGATTCACGAAGATCTTCAATATTTTCAAATGTTTGAACATAAATTTTATTTTTGACATAATCCCAAACAAAAAAGTCCAAAAGGGTTAAATCCGGAGACCGTGAAGGCCACAAAATAGGCCCACTATTACCAATCCACGAATTAGGGAACCGGTTACTGAGATATTCCCTGATTATGTTAGAATAATGGGGTGGCGCGCCATCTTGTCGAAACCAAAAAATAAATAGTGGACCTATTGTTCTTGTGACTCTTTCTTATTTTACTTTATTCATTTGTTTGAAAATTTGTTTATTTTTTATTTTTTGCATTAAACAAAGCATACGTTTGTCGAGAAAATGTATTTTTTTAAATTTTCTTCATTATCTGTCAAAATAAATATTACATGTGTTATATCACTGTAAAGAGAAAAAAAGAGCGCATTCAATTCTTCCAAAGCCTACTTGACGGTCCATAAGAAAAACTGAAGTTGGGGGTGAAAACTCGAAAACGGAAAGTGAAAACAAAAATCTAAAAGCACATTTAAATTCTGCATGAAAAAGTGCCTTAAGAAAGTACAAATAACAAAAACATATCGATTACATTAAAGAAGTTATTACAAAAAAACGAAATTTGAAAATTTTGTTTTTTTGGCTATAACTCCTGAACCACATTGAATTTTTTAAATTTCAAAAAAGTTTATGACTACCCTAATACTTTGGAATAATTCGTCCCATTTAACCGAATTTGTAACTCTTATAATAAACGAGATCCCCATGCTAGAAAAGTTATCTGGGACATATTGTATATGCTACATACTTTAAGGCAATGTGGTTAAAGTTTTTGCACTTATTTCACAAACACCCTGTATATCACTCTGTTCGAAGATATTCATATACAGAAAAATACTTTTTTTCAAATGGAATGACTAATATTTTAATTCACCATCGTAAGTAGAATTAAATGCTGTCTCGAACTGTATTAGCTTTCCCTGTATCTAACTTTGACAGTTTTTCAGTTATGAAACATTTTTATTTAATTCATCGAATTTTACAATTTTAGTAGGTCAAATATTTTTAATTAATACTTGCGGTCAATTGTTTTATAGATTTTTTAAAAATTATGATTTTGACAAAAATACTGCGCTCCTAAAATATCAAGAATAGAATATAATATACTATATAATAAGCAATATAATAGGTATATTCGTTTTAGAAATCCTGGGTTTGCCACAATAACGTCATCGTCAAGTAATTAGTGCACATATAGGTCAAGTTGTGGTTGTACCAGAAATGGATCTAAAACGAATAGATTTTGTGTTGACAAGTTGACATTAATAACTACGTAACCTCACTAATTTAACACAATAAACTCATTTTTATATTACGACTTTGTATTACTTATTTTTATGAGCATAATGGCCTACGCCGGTTTTATTTAAGGAAGTCTCAATAAAGTATTATGAATTCGGGCATAGAATTTTGTATTTACTTATGAACATATACAGCGAGAATGTTTTGGTAGCGAATATATACATAAATCGCACTATATATGTGATATCCGTAGTAACAAATAACTGAAATAAAACTAAAAATTAAGGTTAACTTGCGGCTGACGCAACTAGACCCTACTCTCGAGTTGGTGCACGTTACGTCAACACCAGCGTTGCCATAGTGGCAATTAAAACGAATATGTCAGTGTCAAATCTGGCAAGCCGAAAATCTAAAACGAATGCACATTTCGTTGACGTAGTTGACTTGGGGCAGTCCAAGTCATCTAAAACGAATATACCTATTGATAGAAATTTCAAAATTCCCGATACTTTCTAGACTGTCTATAGTTTCTAACTTATGAAAAGTCCACTTCCCATGTGTCAAAAAGGTTTCATAGTTTTATTCCGCATTTAAATAATTATTCCTTTCGTTATACCTAAGGACATCGATTATTTATTATTTTCTAATCATATTGCTAATTATAAATACTTTCCTTAATAATATTTAATATGCATATAATTTCTTTGCTAATAAAAATCCATTAATTATACACGGTGTTTCACTGAAGATGCATCAAACGTGAGGGACACATTTCTGACATTATTTCAAACAAAATATCTTAATAAAATTTTTTAATGGAAGCAAGTTGAAATTTGCATAATTTGGACTCGATGTTTTTAGAAATGTTGTACTTCTTAGCTCCGCGACCCCCAAATAGTAAATATAAATAAAATTAATATTTCGCGACCCCCTCCTATAATTTTATGTCGCTGCGTTTATAGCAATGGATATGAACATACATGTGTGACGTCATAAAATGATTTCATCATTGTTTAGGCTATTTTCGCGCCCCCTTTAATATCATCACAACCCCCAGGTTGAGAAACGATAGTTTAATGTAAATTTAAACCTGAAGGTCCGTTGTAAAAACGCGTTATACGATTGTAAATATTAGTTTAAAAGATAAACACGTCATGTCGCATATCAAGTGAAACGCCCGGACAAGACCAAGTCGACCGTCGCTTGGACGCCACACAGTGGTCAATATGCGGAAAAAACTCATTTTTTTCAAAATGCTGCAAAGAGCATTTTGATTTTATATTAGTAATTCTTAATGATTAACTGATGTATATTGACAAAATAATCAGATATATATCCATATTGCATTCTTATATAAGCCCTTAAAGTTGCCTGAGTTGTAATGCTTACTGGCAGAGTAAAAATTCATCATATTTTTATACGAATTTCTCTTACGATGTTATTACTACATTAAAGAAATATTTTTTAATGAATAGCAGCACTATTAGAGAATATGTTATGCTGAATAAAAATAATTATTTCAATTGTTGTGCCATTACATAGAGGACTCGAAGAATTGTTGAAAAATGTTTTGTGAAAAAATTTAATAGAGCATAATTTTTGAGCTCCGTCGAGCGCTATGTTCTAACCTATTTTTCTGCATACATTAAACTTCTAATTAAGTAATAAAATACTTTTTAGCTGCGACCACTTGCGACCCTCGTTTTAGGTTACAGTTGTTCTAATATTTGACATACTGTAAATATCAACTGTCGACCTGTTGATGTGAAACCTTTGTTGTTCATCCAGTGCCTTACTTTCTAAGTTCTTATGGTGTTAAAAATATGTATAAGTTTCTATTTCGTTTTAGATTTAGATTTTTAATAATTTTTTTTAATTCGGCTTAATTTTCACTCATTTTATTTTATTCATTTGAAGACATAATGCATAAAAAAAGTAAAATAAATTAAAAATGATAACGGACAATAATAATTTCAAAAATAATTAGTTTTTTCCGCATCTCTATAGAACCTAAACCACTGTGCGCCATCTTGCAATCAAAGATGACTGCCCTACACAATCGAAAAATATTACTTTAAGAGATAAGTACGTCGTGCGACCACTTATATGTAAGCAACGGGTACAACACGACAGGCGCAATTTCCTAGCTGCCGCGAGCCCCCAACGACGAGCGGCACTTAATGAGCGAAGCGCTTTCTTCGAATTTTTTTCTCTGTGATGGGTGTTCTCTGTGGGGGGAGTTCCGATAGGCCCGGAGCACTTTTTTTAATACAAGAGACAAATTTGTGGTAAGCAGAAAAATATCAGAGCGATAAGAATTTACACTTGCGAAATGTCAAACGATGTTTGCTTTCCGACATAAGGTATTGCGTAACAGTACCATGTTAAAAATTAAATTACACCTGCTTATAAAGGTGATAATGTTCAAGGATATCTTCGATCTATTCTCGTTTTTAATAATAAGAGAGAAATAAATATATTCCGAATTAATAAAAGGAATTACGATGAAATATATCTTTCTTTGATGTTCGTCAAAAAACCGACATTTGAGTGAACGCCGTCGAAAATACATTTGTTGCAGACCGATGTTTCACAACAGTGTTACACAGTACCGTTCGGTACCGTCGAACTCGTTCGCGAACGTGTTGTGTTACAAAGTTTTGTTATATGTCTGAACGCGGCTTTAAAGACGAATCAGATGGGACCGTAATATATCGGGTGTCCCACGCCATATGCTCACCCTTCTAGAAGTTTTATTTTTTAACCGATTTCAATGAAATTTGGAAAATAAAAATTAAGCATTTTCCGACATACTACTGAGCATCGTAGGACTTCCGGTTTCAACGGAAGTAACATCAACTTTCTTATTTTAAATGGAATACCCCGTATATTTTTACATATTAGGAATCTGCAGATCATTGCGAGTCCGAATATGTATCATTTAGTAATTTTGGTTTCCATGACAACGAAAAAAAAAACTTTTTTGTTTTTCAATCTAGGAAGCTTTGTAACGCATATTTTCCTTCTAATACGATCAAGCAATTCGAGAAAATCGCTATTTAGATTGTATTTTGATTTTTAACATTTTTACGGCAATTCAAATTTTCATTAGGTCATACCTCATTTTTTTTTAATGGAACCTCATGTGCTTCTTAGCTTAGTTAGACAGAATATTTTTTTCTGAGTACGCTGATACTAAATATCTCATACTTTCTTTGAAAAGTCATTTAAAGCAGAATTATTAAGGTTTTATGCCCGCTCTGTTTTAAATGACTTTCAAAGAAACTATGAAGTATTTGGTATCAGTGTACTCAAAAAAAATTTCCTTCTGAACTGGGCTAAGGAACACATGAGGTTCCATTTAAAAAAAATGAGTTACGACCTAATGAAAATTTGAAATGCCGTAAAAATGTTAAAAATCAAAATACAATGAAAGTAGTGATTTTCTCGAATTGCTTGATCGCATTAGAAGGAAAATATGTGATTCCAAGCTTCCTAGATTGAAAAACAAGAAAGTTTTTTTTTCGTTGTCATGGAAACCAAAATTACCAAATAATACATATTCGGACTCGCAATGATCTGCAGATTCCAAATATGTAAAAATTTATAGGGTATTCCATTTAAAATAAGAAAATTGATGTTACTTGCGGTGAAACCGGAAGTCCTATGGTGCTCAATAGTTTGTCGAAAAATGCGCCTTTTTACTTAATTTTCATTTTCCAAGTTTCATTGCAATCGATTAAAAAATAAAGGTTCTAGAAGGGTGAGCATATGGCGTGGGACACCCTATACCGGGTGTCCCATTTAAAAAAATATAACTTTGGTTTGGCACATCCAGACGAAACGCCCTGTATAATTGTAACTAATTAAATCAAGCAGCTTGTTACGAAGGTCCGGAACGGAACTTTAATAATATGGTTTTGAATAGAGTTTTTAAAACGTTTTTATTTTAAAAACCTTCTTATTGCAGAATTTACGTTATCGTAACTAATTACAAAAAATATTTTGTTTTTCTAGGCTTACTTATTGCCCGGAAGCTGTAACTCGGCGCAATGAACTAGATTAATTATTTTATTAAATAATGCGTGCTGGTAACAATCTCCCCCGCTTAGGCTGCTTTCAGATTAGCCGTCAAAACGCACGGCAGTGCGAAAAGACGGACGTGCGAACAGACGGACGTGCGAAAAGACGGCCGTCAAAAACTGATTGTGAGTCGGGTGCATGGTTGTTGTCTTTAAGACGAGCATTCGAATTTCATCCGGGGTACGATCATATTCCGCATGCGATTGAGATGGAAAACACGCAAAAAATTATTGCATTTGCAATAATACGCCGTCGTAAAAAAACAAAACAACACAGATGTATATGGGTTCACCTTTTACTGGAAAATCGTTTTCAGTTAGGGGCCTTTAATGTGCTTTTTGGAAAGTTAAGAGAAGACGAGAATAAATTAAAGTTCTAAAATCTATTTACTTACAAATTTCAGTGGACAAGAGTTGACTCCACTTGTTAGTTTAATTATTTAAAAAATAGCTGCAATCACTTATTTTCAATTTAAATAATATTCCCGAAAATTTATTTTTGACATATTCATAGTTTTGAGGCAGTTATTCATTTTATTTAAATTTTTAAAACAGCGTTATTGTTATTATTATTACCTATTTCCGAGCGTGTTTTATTGCGACAAAGAAGAATCACCTAGTATACCGATGAAAAACAAAAAACAAGTCGACTGTAGTTTGCCGACGCGATTGCGATTGCGTTATAAAGAAATTTATTTTATGCTATTGAGAAGATAGTATAGATAGATCATCGTTATTAAAATAGTTGTAATACTGTTCACCATTATGTATTTATCTTTGTTTTTCTTGGTAAATTAATATTTTTGGTCATACTCAGCATGTAAATATATCTGTGCACTTGTAATATTATGTAACTGATTATTGAAATCTGAAACTTGCCTAAAATTTTTAGCATAACATAAGTTAACATGTGACACAATTATTCCCATGTAAATCTCTATGATCACAGTTAAAAAATAGTCCTGTATATTTAACGCACAGCCGTACCCGTCCAAATTGTAGCAGGAACACCCACCCTCTTCATCACCCATACCTCCAGGACATAAATTGGACTTACTAGTTTTTCTGAAATTTGGACTATTGTTGCTATCCCACCGGGCTCCTGCTACGACTCGTCCGTGCGTCTTCACTGTCTGAAGAGGCACATACCTTCCAATGTCCTGCTAGAATCGTCCGTGTAAACGCAGGGCCGTCGAAAAAAACGGACGTACGAGGCACGGCTCAATGTGAAGAGTTACGTGCTTACCAATGCAACGCTAAATAATGCCCGTGCACGGATGTTATTTAGCAGGTCATTGGAAGGCGTGTGTCTCTTCACATTGTGCCGTGAATTGCACGGCCGTGCGTTTTGACGGCTAGTCTGAAAGCAGCCTTAGAGAAGTTTGTTGCCACGGTTACGGCTGTTCCGGCGCCTGCCGTAAGTCATCTACGTGAATCTTGGTAGGTTGATTTGCTTTGTCAATCCAGTAAGCAACTACTCCGGCTTTGTTGATGACTCGATGTGGCCCAGTCTCATTTGATGTTACAAATCTATTTCCAAGCGTCCCTATAAAAGAAACTCTACTTCTTGTAGAAAAACTCCTGCCATCCAGTAAGACAAATATTATAAAAAAACAAGAAATACTAGAAGTACTTAAAATATGCCTAGACCAGAATTATTTCGAATTCAATAACAATTATTATAGTTAGAAAAGAAGGATTAATAATGGGAAATCCACTCAGCCCACTGCTAGCCGAGATATTTATGAACTTCCTAGAAGATAAAATTTACAACCACCCCAACTTCCAAAAATTTCTATACTGGCACAGATACGTGGATGATGTGCTCGCCTGTTTTGTCGGTACAAACAGACAACTAGACCAATTTCTAAATTTCATTAACAGCTTACATGATAACATTAAGTTTACAATAGAAAAAGAAACAGACAATTCTATTAACTTTTTAGATTTAACTATCAAGAAAGTAAACAACCGACACGTTTTTTCAATATTTCATAAACCTTCCCACACCGATACAACAATACATAATACATCAGATCACCCCATACAACATAAATTAGCAACTTTCCACAGCATGATACATAGATTAACAATAATACCTCTAAACAAAGTAAATTTTCAAAAAGAACTAAATATAATAAAACAAATTGCAGTAAATAATGGATACACGCCACAAATTATTGACAAAATTTTAAATAAAAAACTCTTTAAGAAAACAATTGAATTGATATATCCCAGCCTAACCGAAGAAAAAGACAACATTTATAAAGTGATTACATATACAGGCAAAGCTAGCGAAAACATCAAAAAATATCTCACTAAATTAAATATCAACGTTGCTTTCAAAACAAACAATACACTAGGGAAATACATAAAAAACAGTAAAAGCAAAATAGACAGGAATAATAAGTCAGGGGTATATCAACTAATATGTGGTGACTGTACTAAAACATATATAGGCCAATCAGGTAGGAGTTTTTCTAAAAGAATTAAAGAACACTTTTCCAGTTTTATTCATAAAAAAAACAGATTCACATTACGCCACACATCTTACTGATTCTCAGCACAATTTCAATACCGATTTTAAAATTTTACACCTTGAAAGTAAAGTAAAAAACTAGACCTCCTGGAATCCCTAGAAATAAACAAGCTTAAGAATTCCAACAACTTACTCAATAGCCATCTGGACCTTAACAACTCACCATTGGTCAATTTATTTCAGTATTAAGTATAAAACCGAAACGTATTATAATTTTTATGTCACTAACCGAAGAAGCTTTAGTAATAGCGAAACATGTCGTAGTAATTTAATAATTTTGTAATTTTACAAAAAATATAGTGGAAATCGTATAAGAAAATATTTGTTTTTTTACTTCTATCTACAAATTTAATAGATTCTATGCCAAGAAGATGTGCTGCTGTTATGAAAAGTAAAGGTGGTCCAACAAAATATTAAATAATCCAGTGGGAGTTTCGTCTTAATTAATTAATTAATTTAGGAATTGTTTGTTTTTTTTGAGCAATTTACAATTGTTGCCTAACTTTTGTCGTGATATGTAAATTCAATTTTTACTTTAATTCGAAAAACTAATAATAAAGCTTGATATTTTGTCTTATTCGTATTATTAAGTTAAAAATACTTCGTGATATACTGACCTTAAATATGAGACCTGGATATAGGTATTATCAAGAGGTAAAAATTCATTTACTAGGGCCCGGTATTATAAAAGCAAGTTAATTTTAATTCCCAGTTTATTGCCATAACAATTGTGTCAAACAATTGTTACCATGGGAATAAACCGATAGTTAAAGTTAACTTGCCTTTATATTTCGGCCCTAGCAGAAATTAGTTATTTGTTGCCCCACTTTTGTCCGTTACTGTACATAGATCGCATTAACTCTGTGCTCTACGACATTTTAAAGGCTGTACTAAAGTTACGTGAACGTAAAATGTAGGTTGTCTTTCGTGAATCTTCACTTGTTTTTGTTTCGCCTTATTGACATTTAACCTCCGTTTTGAAGAACAATTTTTGTCGTTGTCGATTGCGACTTTCAATTGTTTCACTTATATCTACAAACTCTATACTACATGATATCATACGGGGAGTGCCGAAAGGTAATCAACGTAAAATGTAGCCCGACGGCGCTACAGGGGTGTTTAAAATAGGTTAACGTAAAATGTAAGCTGTTCGAAGAATATTGTATGTATATGTGGCTTTTATTAATTCTACGCTATGCGATATCATATACAGACTGTGTGAGAAAAGTGTGAATGTAAAAAAATGTAGGCCGTTTGAAGAATGTGAATTTAATTTCGTTTGCGTTCGCGGAAAATATCGTGTGGATGGAATATTTTGAGATGATGCAGGACGAACTGAATCAACAGCAACACACTTACGTATGGCTTGGCCCGTTCAGTTACGCATCTGTCGGCTATAATTTTAGCGCGTATTATTTTAACATTCAATTTTCGTTTCGCGCCGTGTAAGCAGCAGTCGGTCGCAGATGCGCGTAAATAAACTCCTCCGGTTTTTATGTTTTCGAAACGCCCATAATAAACATCCGAGGAGGATTTTAAGGGCCGATAAAATTTGAGTGCGCAATTTTCAATTCGGTTAATCGATACCTGCTGGGTGCCGTGTAGTTCATTATTACGTCACGTCGGATGAAATCTTTCCGAAGGGGCGCGTTCGTATTTCGTGGCGGAAAATTTAAACGACTGTTAAAAATGAAATAAAATCCAGCAGCAAAGAACAAAGAGACATAACAGGTGCAAATTTGCCTCGGACAGTTAACCCAGTTTGTCACGTAGCGTTGGGCTGCCAAATATTTCGAGTTTGCGCACAAATAACCTTGCGTATTGACTCAACGATTTCTTTGCCAAATGCACACGTGTACTTACAATGTCCGCTAGTTGTTTCGGCTTTACAAAAAAGCCGCAATTCTCTTCAGGTGGGTATCCACAGAGTAGTATGTACAAGGTTCTAAAAAATTGTCGCAGTCATAATACTTTTATACTCCAATTACGATTAGATTCAGCCGTTAATCATTTTTATTCTAATTTTCTGCAACTTCAAAATTGATCCTGAGAATTTTTAGTAAAAAAGGCACATTATAGGCATTTTTATCTGAAATAGGCATTTATGCATGAATAGGCAAAAATAGGCATTATAAAACTTTACCATTTGAACAGTAACTACGTGAAACGTATTTATAACTAGGTTCGTCAAAGTAGTGTCTAACAAATAGAAAAGGCAGATGCCTAAACTTCTGCAGTCTGGTAATAATACTTATTCATTCTCAAAAACCATATATTTTTTTTCACTATATCACCAGCACGTAGTAATAGATACATATGATATTAAGGAAAAATATGTTTTTCCTTAATATCATATCTGTTACTCCGAAAAATATGGTGTGCTGGTGATATGGTGGAAAAAAATACATGGTTTTTGACAATGAATAAGTATGATTACCTTTTCAGTGGTTGTGTTCGTCTTTTGTGGTTAGAAACAAAATGCGAGTAGCTACTTACACTGAACGTAGGTCACCATCTTTCAATCTGTTTTTTGATGTTAGGTGCAAATATGTGCAAAAGTTATTTCCGCTATCATTTAGAGGACTATTTTCGCTATCATATCCTACCAATAACTCCACACCGGCAAATCCCGATGACAGTTAAATCTTTAAGCTAAGTTTTAAAATGGGAAATTAAACGTAGCTATGTTTATGTTTTTTTATTAAACAAAGCAGTAAGCAATTTACATGTTTATATAGTTATTTTAAAATTAGAAGATGTGCCCTTTTCAATGATGTATAATACTTTACACGTTGATTGTGTCTTATGTACGTAATCGTTCATTTAAAATGAGCTTCAGAGTAGCCGCTATTTGATTCGCATCGAACTCTAAATTTTTCAATCTTCAAACTAATCTCTCTAATTTTGTATTTGACTATAACTTTTAATTCTAAACAACTTTTTCTTATGATATTTTTATGTATCTTTTAAAATAAGGGTACTTTACTCTTAAGTAA
This sequence comes from Dorcus hopei, assembly GCA_033060865.1. Lineage (NCBI taxonomy): Eukaryota > Metazoa > Arthropoda > Insecta > Coleoptera > Lucanidae > Dorcus > Dorcus hopei. Next base: position 6,629,242 of record JAUPFK010000013.1, read on the forward strand.
TCTTCACTTTTCGGTGTTACAACATATATGACAAAGAAGTAAATAAACATTTTAAAAAAATCACATCACAAGCGTATAGTTTTCTTCATCTATGTACCAAGTTTCATTAACGTAAGTCAGTAAATAAAAAAGTTACAGATTTTTGAGACGCGAAAGTGCTTTTGGCCCCATAGTGCGGCGCGGCGTCGCGGTCATTCTTGTAATGGCGCTCCTAGCGTGCTGACCTTTTGTTTGTGTTTGTTATTAAAATCTTTGTGTTTCTCTCATGGAATTTTGTGATTGAAACCTGAAACAGAATGTCTTCTCCGAGATTTGTTAAAGCACGCCGAGTGAATTTCAAAGCTCGTTAATAAGCTCTTCTAAAGACTACTTCTGAAATAAGGAATAGGTGTGTCTTGTTGGCCATTCTGTGCGAATGTTCTGTGAGTAACGCGTATCTCTTTCTTTTATTAGGCTGCTAGTGGTAGTTTTACCCATCTGACAAACCTGCACAACCTTTTTGGATGAAAGAAAAGGCCGAAATTGGCGATTCGAAACGATTTAAGCCCCGCAACACGGCTTCCCCCCACCTGTGAAAGTGCACTCGACCTGCAAGACGACATTATCCACCGTAGGAGGACGCTCCGACACTGTTGACAGCTGTCTGTCATTACGCCGAATTCTGGTTACAAGGTCGGAGTTACTCGAATTATTTTTAATTACTCTATTGTGTTGACTTACTTTTCCGCGGCGTTGTTATTTATTTTATTCCGAGTCATCTCGGCTCACCTTAACGCGGCGTTGTTATCAATTTTATCTGGTTATTTACTTTAAGGCGTAGTGTAAACGAGAGGCAGATCTGCTTATCGGTTTGTTTCTAATTTCATTGTCCGCCTAATAACAAGGTTGATTTAATATACTTTCGTGTTAGTTTCATTGAACCCCATCTGGGTCATATTTAATTTTGTAATTTGTACGGGCATTTATTTTTACCAAATTTTGAGCGTTTTTAAATAAAAACAAATGCGCTTAGCTGGTGATTTTTATTTCATTCACTTTGCCCATCTTGTGCTTTGGGGTTTCGTCGAACCCTCCCATCTCCAAGAGATTTGCCGAGCGGTGCTGGAGAAACGTCAGTCACTCGCAGAATTTGCTGGCCTTCAGGTAGGTAGCAGAGTTTTGTTGAAGCAATTGAAAAAAAAACTTACGAGCGGTCGATTTAATTGACGAAAAAATAAACAAAATATGATCAAATTTGTAAAGGTTGTAAAACTTGATGTGGACAACATGTCATTATTAAAAGACGATTTCACAGAAAAGAAACGAAACAGTAGGCAAAGTCATTCAAAAAAACCATCATCAAAGCAGGCCATGAATGAGAAAGACGTTTCTTCACTTGTTACGTAAAATGAATTGCACTTAAACGTGGCAAGATTAATTTGGTTGCTCCCAAATTTGTAATTAACTGTCAATCTTGTTCATCAAAACTATAACATGTCATCAAGTGACTGGTAGATACATCTTTTGTTTGTTGTTTTATTTCGCGTTGGTTGTTTATTTGGGAGGACTATTTTGGTCATCTAATAGTGATTCATAATTTTGCTAAACGTAATTGTCATTATCATAGTGCGAACTTCCTTGGATACCCAATATACATATCTTAATACCATATATCAACATTTTTGGATATTTCTCGTTATGAACTGATTATAATAAATCAAAGAGGATAATAAATAAGCAAATTATGTAGGTATTTTGAAAACACGTATAAAATAATAAAAAAAGTGCAAAATTTACTACAAGAAAATGTTATTGCCTGCAGTCTTAGATTTCGTTCATGTTAAAGTACAAGATGAATCAACATGAGACTGTGACGTTTATTTCTGTGTTTCTCTAATTTCCAGTTTCCCGTTTTAATTTTAACCTTGGCGTAAACATAATTTGATTTTTCAACGACCTGATTGTTTTGGCAGGGCCGCGCATTTCTGTGTGTTATTCAGCGAGAGCGCATCGTTTTGAAAACGTTCCCACCAAAACACTTCGCGCCCCCCCTGCCCCCTGAGTTATTGCAACGATTATTACCCTTAATTATTGCAAAGCAAACAAGCTAAAATTCTGTTAAAAATTTTTGTATGACAGTGTTATGCATTAGCAGTAAAAAATTTTAATATTGTGCGCCGGCTTTCGATGGATGACGGGCAGCGCTTTATTAAATTCGATATTAAAAAATCCGCGCGACTTCGCGGGATGGACAAGTCGGGTAATTTTTAATATGCGACGCGAACGCCATCTAATATTAAAATAGCTTTTGCAAAACGGAATTTACAGATGTTTCGGTTTCTTGTTTCTACCTCGCCAGTATAAAACATTAAAAAAAAAATGAAAGATGTAAATAATTTCGTTGATTTGTTTATTATTTATTACAGTTACTATTGCAGTGATTTTCAACTAGTTTTTTTTTTTTTTTTTTTTTTAATTACAAGCAATGAAATTACTATATGCGGTAAAAAAAAATTAGAAAATTCGAGTTCTGGAAGTCGTTTCGGGAAGTTTCTAACGTATTTGATTATCCAGTGGCTCTCAAACATTTTAAATAGCTCTATATAAAAACAAAAAGCATATACATATTTTTTTTTGTTAAAATCGACTTAAAATAGCCGACACTTGTGTTCGACGTCAACTTCCAAAATGAAATGGCACAGTACGTTTAGTTGGCATGTTTTTAATTTTTTGAACCGCCCTCTTATAGTATGCCGTTTAAAAATAAATTCAAAATGTTTTCGTAACGAGAACAAAACAAGTGAAAGCTACTGTTCGTTTGAAAACATTTCAACTGCCTTGTCGTAGAATTCTGAAACTGTTTGGAAACATTTTATTATACGAGGGTGGGTCAAAAATAACACGTACATGATTTGAAGTGACTTAAAATGAAACTGTTTCACATTCTAAGGATCTGCCTTCTTCATTGTCGAATTTAATCAAAATGACAAAGCACTTTGAGACCTGTTTTATTATTTTATTCTGTATAATAGGGCGTTTGAGAATGAATTCAAATTAGTTTCAGAACGAAGGCAAAGCAAATGAAGTTGCTCTTCACTTGAAAAGTTTTCAACTGCCCTGTCGTGGAATCCTAAAACTGGAAACGTTTTAATATACGAGGATGGGTTTAAAAAATAAAGTGATTGAAAAAAGGTCTTTTACATTCAGGAATCCAGATGGTGAGAGGGGGTCAATGATCATAAGCACGAACAAAAGTGTTTCTCATAATTAAATTTCATTAGGTGAATCGTGACAAACAAAATCGTTTGTGTTTTCCTATTTTGACATTGTCAGTCAACTGTCAAAGTAATTCAAGTGACACCATCAACTAAAAACTAAAGTGACTCAAGAACTCAAAATATTCAGAGTTCGAAAGTGTTTTTCTGATTTAAATGAAAACTCAATATTTGGTTTATATAAGTCTCGGCGAGAGTTTGTATAGGCGTCGAGTTTGGCGTCGCGTCGTTTTACCGTCGGAAAAGCTTCTTACCGGTATGGAGGCTTTCTCCTCGGCGGCGGTTCCCCCGTTGGGGGGCACATGACCGGCTTTTGCGACGAGGCTCGCCGGCACCCGCACCGTGAGGCGATCCGAATCTGTGCCCCACTCGCACGTGGTCCCCTCGAAGACCACCGCACTCAGTGCATTTCCCGCACTCACACTTACCAGTTTTTAGCAACACACCGACGAAAATCCCACTTTCACCCATGAAACCATGCCGGAAAATCAACAATTACACACATCTGAGGGCATATCAGTACGTATTTATAACACTGGATGCACTTTCAGAGCGACTCGGTCATGTAGCCTCGCCGTAGCGTGGAAAATCCGGCCGTTTTTTTCTTCTTTTTGCTCTTCTCGCAAAACGTGCGCGCCGCCGAATTAGTGATGGGATGGAATTTGCTTTTTTTTGTTAGGGGGGGGGGGTACGGGCGCGTGCTTCTCTGTTTTATGAACAGCTGAGTACCCGACGCCAGGGAAGTTTGTGCGGCACTACTTGACGACGCTAGTATCGAGCGACGCCGCCGCTAGAGCGCAGGAGCGTCGCGCCGTCGCCTCGCGTCGTACTACCTGCTGCTTGTTTCGTGCTTGCGTTTACTATTAATAAATGATCATGTTTTCCTTTACTTCTGCCGTATACATGTGTGTATGGAACACTTAAGGTGCGTCTAAACAAGTATCATATCCGCGTATCCGATCGTGATCGTGTATCATGATCAGCCAAGTGTGGACGTGTTGCCGTGACGCATCCCCGTATCGTTTCTTTGTATTATTTGGAACGCGGATACGATACAACTACGTCACACTTGGTGTCGGAATTTCGCCGAAACATCAAACACTGGATGGATAGGTAGCAGCAGTTAATTTCACAGCGACAAACGTGCAACGTCGAACAGTCGGTACAGTTGCGTCAAGTCGGAAAGTAAACGCACACACGGATATAACAAAACGGATACGAGACGCAGTTATGTGTGGGTGCATCATTCTTGCGTATCATATCCGATCTTCCGATCATGATCGGATACGCGGATACGTCACATGTTTGGACGCACCCTTAGGATGATTCCCTCCCGTCACCTTCGCCGCTTGCATTCACATCTTATGCTCTTTGCCTTCACTTTGTTTTCATTCTATTCTTTTTTTATTTTTTTGAAAACAGAAAAACACGAAGCGAACCTTTTTTCTTTATGTCCGTCTCGCTTTGTTGTAACTCAATTAATTGCTACAATTCAACGAATATTTGCTTTATACATATTTTCCTTTGCGTCGCGGTAAATCACGTGGTGCTGATATTTCGGGTGATTTAGGTAGTTAGAGATGTGTGCATTCTCTTAACATAATCGAATTGGGATTATTTGCAACGTAATTGATGCATAGCGCACGTACTTACAAGGCCATTTCAAAATTTTTTCGAATTTTTTCTTTAATACAGAGTCTCACCGAACTTGAGTCTTTTATAAATTAATAAAGCCCAGGAAATTTGTTTATTGGACAAAAATTGATTGCTTTCGTTTTTACAAAAATCATGTGAATTCCACGGAATATCAATGTACTGAAGAATCACTGATCATGACGTAATCACAGTATAGTTGATTTATGAATATTTAAGGCGAAAACGAAAGAACGCTTTTGTCTTTCATAAAGGAGAGTGATATTTGAATTCCAACGGTAGACATACTGAACACGAATTTCTTATGATAGAGGGTGTTACTGAACTTGAGTCTTTTATTGACAGAACAGATAGTGTACGAGGAAATAGAATAAACACATTCATCAGATAAATAAATAAAACTTTACGTTTTAAATATACAGAAAATTAAAAAAACGCAATCTCTAGCATAAATTGCATATAATTATATTACGTTCAAGATATTAATTTTACACTGACACTGTAAGCGTCGGCAAAATATTTTTCAATATGAACGTTTCCCCGGCCATCCCCAAACGTATTTTCTCCTTTGTTGTAAAAGCACGTACAAAACGAAAGCAAATAAAAGCTGGCCACATTTTTTTTAACGCAACACCTTGTATATTATTGCATTTTTGAATTCGCCAGTAAAAACTAGCCTGAAGTCATGTGTCGCATGATAGATCTAACTTGATTAGTCTGGGAGCTGAAATTTCCGCAGGGGATTAGCAACTCGACGAACAGCCTCGGCGCACAGCTGAGGTTGTTCGGATCCCATCCGTTCTGAGTCGGTACATCAAAGAGAATTCTGCCTCAGATGGACCTCAATGTGGACTGCGTATTGGCAATCGTTGCCTCGCCTCACCTCGCGTCGTCCATTGCACTTTGACTTTTCAACAGTTTCGTTATTTACTAGAATTTACGTTGTGTAGTAGGTACAGTAGGTATTATACTTTGCTGTAGCTTAAATAAAAATGAATTGGGACCAGGAAAAAACCTTAATTTTCATCAAAGCATATGAGGCCAGGCCCATATTATGGAATAAAGAGGACAAATTGTACTTCAACACACTAAAGAAAGAAGATGCGTGGAGAGAAATTGGTGCTATAACAATTGTCTTTACAATTGATGCTAACGCTTAAACTTAAACCGTAATTGTACAACTGGCCCTAATAAGACAAATCGCACATCGGCAACAACACTGTCATAAGTTATGACAGTGTTGTTGCCGATGTGCGAAATATGTAGTTTTGCATCTAATGGACTCATGTGTAATAACAAAAAAAAACCTGTACATTATATTATTTTTTATAATTGTTATTATTGTTATACATCATGTATTTACGATAGGTACATATTACATCTTTATGCTGCATATAAGTAATGTATGTACTACAATTTTTATGAATTTTGCCAAGAAACAGCTCCATTTGACATAAAATATTCTGTCAATTCAGCTCTTACATCCTGTGCAGAGAGCGATGGCTTACGTGAAAGATTTCTTAAGGGAATTAGAGACGTAGCTTCGTTATCATTTCTCCATGATCCTGGAATTAATTGTCCGTGAACTTCTGTATCCAAGGTCCCTTGCGGTGTGTAAATATTTGTAGACGTTTCACTTTTTTTCAAAAAATTATGAAGACAGATTGTAGTCATGGTTAGGGATGCGCGATATCATATTTTCAATATCGGTTATCGATGACTTAAAAATATCGATATTTATCGATATATCGATATTATCGATAATATTGATATTATCGATAATATCGACAATATCGATATATCGATAACTGAAAATGGAAATATCGTTATTCGATAATTATCGATAAATTATGTGTCGATAAATTTCCGCAGCCCCAATAAGGACAATTATTTGCCGTAAAAATAAAATTATTTCACTAGTATTTCAATGAAATTCATTTTCGGACAGTTTTAGTGCGAATTGGAAGAATTCATTTCAATGCCACGGTCACTATCCAATGTAAGACATTTGTATTGATCTTATCAAATCGTTTAAACGGACACTAAATAGCGCTATTTAGTGTCCGTTTAAAAGATTTTGTGCTACAATTTTCATCGGACATTACCAGCTTTAATTATCGATAATATCGATGATATCGATATTATCGATGTTACCGATATTATCGGCGTTATCGATATTATCGATATTATCGATAATATCGATATTACCGATAATATCGATAATATCGATATATCGATAACTGAAAATGGAAATATCGTTATTCGATAATTATCGATATTATCGATAATATCGATATATCGATAAATTTTCGCAGCCCTAGTCATGGTTACCAGTTTAGCAGTTTCCGGTTCCAATAACATTGGTTTCCTCAATACTCGGAACACAGCTGAGAGTATTCCGAAAGCGTTTTCAACCACACGGCGTGCTCTGCCGTAATTAAATATGCGTTCTTTGGAACCTTTAGGGTGCAATCCAGAATAGCATTTCATGATGTTTTCTGAAGGTGGAAAAGCATCATCTGCTACACAAAAATAGGGTACCATTTCAGATTTTTTTGATAGTTGTGATGAAGCAGGTAAATTCAACTTCTTTTGATCCAAGTCTTTGAACAATTGACAGTTTCTGAAAACGCCACCATCAGAAACATTTCCTTGGCAACCAATATCAACGAAGATGAAATTATAATTAGCGTCAACAAGGGCCATAAGAACAATACTAAACGTGGACTTGTAGTTGTAGAATTTACTGCCACTGTTGAAAGGGCATTGTAACAAAACATGCTTCCCGTCGAGCGCTCCCACAGCGTGGGGAAAATTTCATTTGTTCTTAAATGCATTTGAAATTTGCATCCATTCTTCAACACTTAAAGGCATCTGGAAATTAGAATTTTCGTTAATAATATTATTTCTTAAAATTTAATTATAATTAACTTAAACTATTTGTTTCTTCCACGACCTTCTGCATCTGTCAGCTATGTGGACACACGTTTGGAAAAATTTTTTAAATTCTCCACGAGAATTTGATCTATGTAGTATGTATGCAAGTTATAAACCAATATCGGTTAGGAGTGTGTTGATAAATGTACAGGCGTAATAATTAATAATACATCAAGCTGACAAAATGCAGAAGGTTTCTTCAACTAAGTGTTTTACTTTTTCAGAGCCAACCATCAACAGAAACTGAAGATAATTCCCAAGAAGAAAATTTTGAACAACCTGAAGAAAGCAGCAATGAAACCCATGACAAAGACGTTACCCCGCAAGAACGTAAATCTCCAAAGAAAACATTTTTATCACCAAAGAAGATTCCTACATAACGACGATGGGAGGATCCACGGATAAATAAAGCTATAAGATTTTAAAATCAACCGTGGCTACTCAGGGTGAAAAGAAGGATGAGTGTGGAATGTTTGGAGATTACATTGCAGAAAAACTGAGAAACATGGGATCTCGTACGCGTGCGATATTGCAACATCAAATACATAACCTCATTTTTCAAACTGAAATCAACGAGGGCAACGACAATAGACTGCTAACTATCGCACCCCTAAATGTTCAATCTCTACATGTATCTCAACATTATTTATCCTCATCCCCAACCTCATCGCTAATGCAAAAAACGTTTACCACCCTGTCACAGGTTCCATCAACATCAACCCAGCTAGATCAACCGTCACCATCAGGCGAATCGAATGATTCAATGACTGGCATTTCACAATATTATACTTCATTCAGCGATGATAGTACTTTGTAATTTATTTTTGTTATCTGTTCGATCACTTAAGTAATACTACTATTTTTTTACTTTTAGATATTTCATTGTTCTTATGTCTGACTCACGCTACTTACCCAAAAATCAGAAACGGATATGAATTTCCTATATCTGATAATTGACCACATGTATTCTTGAAAAGATTCGACAAAACGAAGAAAATTTATATTAAACAGATTGCGAATGCCGAATAAGAGACGTCGGTGAAACTTAGTAGATCATGCTCTAACCAATAATACTGTTCATTCAAATAAATTGCTAATTAAAGTAGACTGATTTTAAAGTTTTGAAATGCTGACACTAAAGTGTATAAATTAAGTGTTTGAGTTTATAAAGTTATCGAACTGTCCTCTTACTCTAGTTTTGCATGTAGTCAAGTTTATATAAAAATCACAGTCAACAGTAATTAGCAATTCATTTGAAAGCACGATATTAACCAATAAACATACCTTGATGTTTCCAATCAGTGTTTCAATCAATGCCTCGCAAACTTCTGGTACTATTCGTGACATAAGTTGTTTCGATACGCCAAAAAGATACTGTAAACTAGTGTATGAATCTCCTGTCGCCAAGTATCTTAGCGTTATCGCTAATCTGTCTTTAGTCGAAACAGCTTTGCGAAAATGTGTGTCCTGTCTGCTAATTTTATCACCAATTGATTTCAGCAGAAAATCGAAATCCTCGAAAGACATCCTTGTAAAATTTTTAAAATGTCCGCTTTCTTCTTCCGTCATTTGTTGTAAAAGTATGTTTCCCCGAGGATCTCCCTTATAAATTCCAATTTTCCACCAGCGCCTTTTTCTTCTTTCTTTTTTTAACAAACACATCAGCACAAATGAAGCACTGGCCACTAAGACCGTATTTGAGGACATGTTCACCACCAGAGAAACTGGTACAAATAGAGAGCCATGTGGGGCGAATGGCCGGAACACTGCCTCGATCGCTGCCTCATGCTAATAGAATTTGTAGAATGTTTTTGGATTTGTTTCTCCGAACGAGGCAAACGCCGCGCCTCGCCTTGCCTCGCCTCAGATGTATACCCGCCTTTAGACCTATCATGCGATCCATCACTTCAGGCTAACTCATAATTTGTTTATTTATTGTTTTTTCGCAAAATCCTGAAACAGGTGAATTTTTAATTTTAAATAGACACCTTTTAGCGCAAAAATCTTTTCTCGGTCGGCATTTGTTTTTCCGCGGTGACGTCATCATTAATTTTTTTAAATGGCAACCCTAACTTTTTAATGCAGCTTTTGATAGTCCTTCTTGTCAGCAAAATGGCGATGTAAAAAAGTTTGTACTTTCCACAACAAATTTTTCGAAAAAAATAGACATGATCCAGACCATCGTCTGGAATTTTTTTGAAAAATTTATGTTTTGCTGCAATGAAAATCTCAAAAATTGGTTCCTGGAGAACAGCTTCAATATGTTCGTTAATTTCTACTTGTTTTTGTTTTCAATTTGAAGATTATCATTAAAATAAAATAACATTGTATTTTTGAACTGTAATGTCTATTTTTTTCGAAAAATTTGTTGTGGAAAGTACTAACATTTTTACATCGCCATTTTGCTGACAAGAAGGACTATCAAAATCTGCATTAAAAAGTTAGGGTCGCCATTTAAAAAAATTCATGATGACGTCACAACGGAAAAACAAATGCTGATCGAGAAAAGATTTTTGCACTAAAATGTAAGCATATTGCGAACTGTGAAGAGAAGATAGATTATTATTACTATTTACGTGACAAACGTGTAAGAAATTTCAGTACCACCCTGTATAATAGTAATAATTTTGGGTCATCTATTTTTGGCGTAATCGTAGCAAGCGCGGTGGATCAACGAAAAATTCAGTCGCTAAACGCTTTTATGGGGAATCGATGGCGAGGGGGGTCGTGTGTGTGAGTATTTCTTTCTCTCGTATGGAACTCAGTCCCCGGCGGCAATAAAAAATAGATTTAGCGTCCTTTTTATTAACAACTGTGGCCCGGGCTAAATGGAGGATTGGCAATAAAATTATCTCTATTCGGCGAAGGGGAATCCAGATCGGGTCGGCGGATTTAAAACCATTCCCGATAACTTATTACTATTATTATTATAATCGGACCGCTTTTATTGCATTAATGATTAAAATATATTATAACGATTATACTTGATTATACTATCGGCACGTATAATTATTGTAAATACTCATAATTTGTGAAAATTTGGAAAACCGAAGCTAAAAGCACATATAATATAATGTGAACTGAAAAGCTCACAAGAAACTCACAGTCCAAACAACAATGCCTTCAGCGTTAAAGGTCCGTGTACCTTAGACTAAGAGACTTTTCATAAATTTTTTTAACGCTTAGGAACGTCTTAATCTGATACATGAAAACAAAAGAAAATTTGTTGAGGTAGTGAAATGAGTCCCTTACTGTGTGACCTCAAGCTGAGTTTTTACAGAAAAGAATTATTTGACCTTGAAAAAATCTATTTCGTAAATTGGACTGCGAGGTTTCAAATTAAATGACTGAATTTTTCCCTCAAGCCCGAGCAAGCGCGGCTTCAGAGCTTTCGATGTTCGTTGGGATAGAAATCCCTTTTCCAGCATGGGCCGCACACAATGGAGATGCGCTTGTAGGATGGCAGTAAATAACGTATCTGGCATTCGTTTATGTTTTACTCTTCGCTCTTCGGTGACAATGGCGCGGTTGGTCTTTTATCGGAAAAAACGTCGCACGCGGCCGGTAACGGCCGACATTGTGCGAACTAATTTATGGCCCCATAACGCGGCATTAGCGGGGATTGAATCGGTGTATAACGTTGATAACCTACGCCGAACTAATAACTCGCGTCTGCTGACACGAATATCACTTTGGCTCCATGGCTCCCGCATGCGCAGTTAGGTAAGCGAAAGCAGGAAATTTAAAATGAAAACGATCAATAAATCAAGACATCTTATTTTAGAAAAATAATTTAATACGTCAAAATTGTTTTTTAATATGTATAATAAGTTAAATGTTTAGAATTTAATTCCAATGATATTCATTCTTCCGAAGTAGGTTTACACAGTTTTTCACATTTTCTACTCTTTTGTTTCGTCGAAAATAAACGTCACTGTTTATCAATTATTTTACTATGTAATACAATCTCGGGGATTGTATTTCCTAATCCTAATAAAAAAGTTAAGTCAATAATTAAATAATTGTATTTCCTAATCGTAGTACCTAAGTGTTATTGCAATGGTTGTTTTATTACCGTATTTAGTAAGTTATTTCTTTAATTTATTTAATTATTGACTTAACTTTTATATTTGTACAGATGAAGAAAATGTTTTAATAATAGATGGAAACAAGAATGACAATACTCAAGAAAATGATTTTTTGAATTTTTCTTCCCATTTTTCCCCGTCATGTTGATTTCACTTAAGTGAATCCAGAATCAGTAATGTAATTTTCTTGCATCGCGAACGACTTATTCAAATTTTAACCTGACATGACAGACAAGAGCAAGGAACACCTAAACATTGAAAAAGAAAAATTAAAAATAATTCACCTTCAGCTGATAGAAAAAATGACAACGTTTGAACAACCAGAAGCGTTTAAAAAGATTACCGCCCCGTTAGAACCAACACTGCTCCTAAAGTAAAGTAACAAGAATGAAAACACAATACCCATACTAAGAAAAATAATTTCTTAAAAATTAACAAAATCTTGTGTTATTAGGCTATAGGCTATAGTAGCAGTATTTATAATTTGTTGCATATGTTACAATTTTTTAAATTTAGTTACAAATTTGTAATACTTTGTATGTCAGTCATAAAAATATTTTTAAGTTCTCTATTATAGAAATAATTGTATTTATTTATTTTCGTGCTTAATAAACTGATTATTATTATTATTATTATTATTATTGTTAAGTTATATACCAAAAACGCGTAACATATTAACATTATTGTCGCATTTTGTGGCATTTTTGTCGCATTTTGAATTACTGTACTGTCAAAAAGTGTATGAAAAAACACAAGTGTATGAAATACACACTGGATATGAAAATGTACAACTTAATAGTTCTGCACAAATGTGAAGAATTTTTTTCTATAAATTATCACTGGAGCTATTTTAGACGCAAATTGTAGCATATTGTTCTACAATTGTAGTAAATACTCTTATTCATTTTTCTCTGTGCACAAGCAGCAAAAGTACACCACATAACAATAATTGATAAACAGCGACGTTTATTTTCGACGAAAAGAAAAAGTAGAAAATGTGAAAAACTGTGTAAAGCTACTTCGGAAAAATGAATATCATTAAACATTTAACTTATTATACATATTAAAAAACAATTTTGACGTAACTGCGCATGCGGGAGCCATAGAGCCAAAGTGATATTCGTGTTAGTAGACGCGAGTGAACTAATATGAACGTATCCTCGACCACCCTGAAACGTATTTTTCCCTTTGCCGTACATACACGCGCAAAAGAAAAACAAATATAAATAGACAACACAAATTGTTTACACAACACCCTATATTACTACATTTTTAAATTTGCCAGTAAAGACAAAACAAATAAATAAACAAATTATGAGCTAGCCTGAACTAGCCTGAAACGATGGGTCGCATGATAGGTCTACCGTGATTGGTTCTCTAGTTACTAATCCCCTGCGGAATTAACAACTTCTAGACCAATCACGTTAGACCTACAATGCGACCCATGACTTCAGGTTAGTTAACACTAACGAATTCAAAAATGTAATAATACACACGATCTAGAAGTTCTTAGGTTTCAGTCTCTCTTTACTTTTTATAATTTCCGAAAAATATAAAAAAAATGATGCACATTTCTCTACTGTTTCGAAAACCATTTACAAAAAAAAAATTGCTTTTAGCATTTTCGCAATTGTCACATTTTTAATGGAATATCCTGTATATTATTGTATTATTGAATCCGCCAGTAAAAACTAGCCTGAAGTCATGTGTCGCATGATAGGTCTAACGTGAGTGGTCTAGGAGTTGTCAATTTCGCAGGGGATTAGCAACTCGAGAACCAATCACTTTAGACCTATCATGCGACCCATCACTTCAGGCTAGTTTTTACTGGCGAATTAAAATGACAGAGAGAGAGAGAGAGAGAGAGAGAGAGAGAGAGAGAGAGAGAGAGAGAGAGAATATAATAAACAAAGAAGAACAACTTTAGTTATTTTCGGATTCTTCGATAAACGTACAAGTTGTTACGTCTTTTTTTGATGCTTTTAATTTTCATACCTTATTTCGCTGGGAGCCCCGTTCGTTTACGCGACAGTGTTGCCAACCGCCGATTTACCGACTTACGTGTAGTCATGTCGTATTCTTTTCCCGCACGAAGCATGGAGTCTCCTCGCTAAAATTTAATCGCGTTGCATTTCCCCCTTTCTCGCTTAGGAAAGGATTTTCTGTCGATTTATCTTGTGGAGAATTTTGTTATGGTGTGATTTTCGGTTGGTTTCCCTGAATTCTAGAATTTTCGTCTACGTCACATTTTTCCGTGGGTGCGGCTAGAGGCCATCTTTGGTCGCATTCATTTTTCCGGTGCGTTTCACGTGTGCCTCGTGTGTTCAGCTCCGTTGGACGTCCCTTTTTGGAAGATTTGCTAATTTCGTGTACGCAAGGGGACTCGTTGAGGATTGTGTCCACGGAGGTTGATGGGCCGTTGGTAATTATACAAGCCTTTCGCTGATGCGAATTTAGTTACTGCGAACACCGAATTTTTTTGGCATACCGTAGACAATCTTGTTTTCTACAGCTTCTCGGCTCGTATTTTATACGGGGTAAGTGTAATTATATTTTTCTTTTGTGGATTCGTCTTTCGGTTATTTGCGTTTGCGTTTACTATTGCATTTTTTTTGTCTTTTCTTCCTTGTATAGCAAGTGACACGTGGCCGACCTTTCCATCGTTTTAAATCGCCACACAGACCTCGCTGGGGCCCTGATTGACCGGTAGTTTCTGACTCCCGGTTCTTTGCACGTGTCCCATCACCAGACTCGGATCGGCTCCTGGGGTTGGATGACCACGTGACGTCGCTTACAACTCGTCGATCACCGGACCGAAGTATACAGGGAGTGTTTGGTATCGTTAACACCATTATTTCTTTTCCTCCTTTTGGGTTTCGTTCTGTCACCGACTGCGTTTCCGTGACATAACTTCGCACGAACCTGGCGGATCGCACAGCGCGTGTGCCGAGCTCCCGGTCTCTCTATAAACCATTCGCGAAAGCTATAATTGTTCTTTTTCTATTTAGTACTTTTTCAAGTTTTAATTTAACCTCTCTTAACCGTATTTCAGACAAACAGTCTGTTTTTTTTTTGTTTTGGAAATTTGTTTTGTTATAATTGATACACCCGGTTGGGTAAAAATTTATTGTGAACGACGCGAATGGGCCCGTACGCGAACGGATAATTTACGTGTTTGTAATTTGAATGTTACTCATGTACAGCTATTACGCCCTTTAGACGTGACGTTCTTTTGTTAAGACATTTAATTTTATTTGTTAGTTTACTTTTGGCGTCAACTGATCGATGAGCGCTGGCTGTATTTTATTTTTGTTTCTTTTGCGCTCTTCCTATGATTATTAATATACCGTTTGTTAACTCTTTCGCTGGGGTTTTCTTTTACCTTGGTGGGGTTTGGGGTTGTTCTCATTTTATTTTGCCCTTCTGGCGAGCCCTTCGATGTTGGAGCTCTACCCAGTGTTGATATTTTGGACCTTCTCCTAGCGACGGTCCATGACCTTAAGGAACGCTGTATTACGGCTAGATGGCGCCCTAATATATCGTAACATCGGGATCGTTCCCCCATTGAGCGGGTTGATACTTGTGCGTTTTAATTGTCGCACTGCACGACCGTCTCCACTGAGCTTCTGGGACCACAGCGTATTCTTGCAAAAGAGAGCCACACAGGTAGGTCCGACCGGCTCGACCGAATTCCCCCCGCGCACAAGTGGTTGTTGCGCGAACCCTTTTGGGACGCGTAGCAAAGTACGAGAGCACAGCTATGAACTCTGAAGAAATCAAACATCTCGATAATTAAATTATCAGAAAGTTTAGAGAAGTAGAAACACTTTTAGTGAATAGTTGTACTCCTAGGCAGAGAGAGGTATGGATGAAGCAGGTAAAATCACACATTAGACTTTACAATAGAGCTATTAAGCATTCTTATTTATCTATAGGAGTTCTACGGAAATTGCAAACCAATTTAGGACATTTGAAAAGGTTTAAAAATCTCATTGAAAAACAAATTTATATCGGAGCCGGAGTTGGAGAATCATTAACGTAGTAATCGAGTAAAATGGGAGGAATTAGTGACAGATGATGCGTTTAACCTTTTCAAAAGTAGACTTAGAAATGCTTTAAAAAATGCCCATGCTTAAAGTAAATACTTGTTTTTGTGGTGAATTTATTAGAAAATCGGAGGATGAGGAAATAATTGAAAAATAGTATTTTAACACCAAAAATAAAGTAATTGATGGATTTAATCGGTGGATTTAAGTCAATGGTTTGAGGTTAATGTAAAAGATGATATTTTTAATGCTTTATCCGAATTTTCAGTCTGGAAGTGGGTGGGCCTTAGATAAGATTATTAGTTTAGAAGTTAATATAAATAAATATGAAGTGGGGAACGGTATCTCATCCTACATTAGACTACTGGAAAAAATTGGAGAAAAGCAGGCTTGTATTTATGTTAAAAATATGTACGATGAGGCGTGTTTCGCTTGGGCTATAGTTAGTGCTCTTTTCCCTGCAAATGTAAAATCAAATCTCAAAATCAAATCAAATCAAACTCTGTTAATGTATTTGGGTTGGAAATGGACTCAAAATCAAATTTTTCTGTTGTTCCAGTCCGTGTAACTAAACGAAAATTAGAAAAAGCATGTAAATTTATTAATTGTACAATATATTTATTTTCCAAAAGTAAACGAATTTGATCCGATATTGGATGATGATGATGATGACGACCTGGAAGTAGAAATAAAGTATCATTATTGCTACATTAAAGATATATCTAGGCTATTAACTAATCAGCTTTCTAAAAAGAATCATAAAAAATATTTCTGCGATAGATGTCTAAATTATTTCAGTTCGGAGGATAAGTTAAACGACCAAGTTGTGTATTGTGAAGAACTTAATGACTGTAAAATTGAGTTTTCCAGAGAACCATTTGTTAAATTTAAAAATTTCGTTTACAAAGAAAAAGTTCCGTTTATTATTTATGCAGATTTCGAATCTTTGCTGGAGCCATTTAATGATGATAGCCATTGTAAAACGAGTAGATATCAGAAACACATAGCATACAGTGCAGGGTATTTTTTTAAATGCACCTATAATCAAGACTGGTTGTATTATAAAACTGCTCGAGGTTTAGATTGTATGTCTTGGTTCACGGAGGAATTAAGCAAAGTTGCACAATTTGTCTCTTCCAAGTTAAATCACGTAGAGCCCATGAATGTTGAAGTTAGTTTACGAGATGCTAGTAAGACTGGTCATATTTGCGAAGAGGAGTTTAAGGAAACAGATAAAATTGTTAGGGACTACTGCCATCTCTCTGCAAACTTCAGAGGTTTTGCTCACAATAAATGTAATTTAAATTACAAAAAGTCCTTTGTAATTCCAGTGGTGTTTCACAACCTCGGGGGCTATGACGCACACTTTGTAATCAGAGAGCTTGCGCAGAGATATCATATTACTTTATTACCTGAGAATAAGGAAAAATATATTAGTTTCACAGTTCACGATGATAAAACTAAATTAAGATTTAGATTTATAGACTCCTTCAGATTCATGGGTTGTTCTCTAGAAGAACTAGCTTCCACATTGAAAGATGAAAACTTTGAAAATCTCAAACGCGAATTTCAGGATTTAGATGAGGAAACATTTCATTTATTAACGCGAAAAGGCGTATTCTTTTATGATTATTTAGACAGCATTGAACGACTCGATTCAAGGAAAAAAATTACCTGATATAAAACACTTTTACAATAAGCTAAACGACAAGAACATAGAAGAGGCTGATTATGCGCATGCACAAATCGTTTGGAAAAAATTCAATACGAGAACTCTAGGCGACTACAGTGATCTCTATATGAAAACCGATATCATGCTATTAACTTGTGTTTTTGAAAGTTTTTGTAGTACTTGCTACAAGACGTACAACCTTGATCCTACCCACTATTACACGATTCCAGGGTATACGTAGGACTGTATGCTTAAATATACAGGGTGTAGACTCGAAACAATTCAAGATGTTGATATGCTAATGTTCATAGAACGCGGTATTCGTGGTGGGATAAGTCAATGTTGTAATCGGTTTTCTCAGGCAAACAATAAGTATTTAGAAGATTACGATAGTAACAAACCCTCAACATACCTTATGTATTTTGATATAAATAATTTATATGGTTGGGCTATGAGTCAATCTCTTCCATATGGGGGATTCGAATGGACCGATAACAACATTGATGTTACTACTGTCCCCAATGACGCTGAAACTGGTTACATCTTAGATGTTGATTTAGAATATCCGGAAAATTTACATAACTTAGATAAAGATTTACCTTTCTGCGCTGAACATAGAAAACCTCCAAATTCAAAATTCTCCAAATTAATGACCACTCTGTATTCTAAAGAAAATTACGTTATTCACTGTAGAAATCTTAAGCAAGTTCTGCAGCATGGTTTACGATTAATTCACGTCAATAAAGTTGTAAAATTTAAACAGTCCCCATGGTTGAAATCCTACATAGACTTAAACACATCATTAAGGACTCAAGCAAAGTCGAACTTTGAAAAGAGCAACTATAAATTAATGAATAACGCTACGTTTGTGAAAACAATGCAGAATGTCCGAAAACATCGAATCGTGAAAATCGTTCGCAGCTGGCACGGTCGTTACGGAGCTAAAAATTTGATTTCAAGTCCTAATTTCCAGAACAGATCCATTTTCAGTGATAATCTTATGGCAATAGAAATGAAAAAATCATGCATTACATTCGATAAACCTCTCTATATTGGAATGGCTATCCTAGATATTTCTAAAACTTGTGTGTACGAATTTCACTATGATTACATGTTAACGAAATTCCCTGTGGAAAAATGTAAGCCTTTCTACACTGATTCAGACAGTCTCGTGTACGAACTTCAGTGTAATGACGTATACGAAGAGGTTATCAAAAAAGACATTCATAAATTTGATACTAGTGATTACCCTCAAGGCAATCGTTGGAATATTCCATTAGTAAACAAAAAAATACATGGTCTAATGAAGGATGAGAACAACAGCAAGTTAATGACTCACTTTATTGGGTTACGTTCTAAACAGTACACCTATAGAGTTGAGTCCGACAAAGAAGTTAAAAAAGCGAAAGGTGTAAAGTCTAATGTGGTGAAAAATAAAATTATCTTTGATGATTACCTCAATAGTCTGGAGAAATTTGCAAAGAAAAATGAAGTATACAGCGTTCAGCGTTCAGCAAACAAAAATTGCTCTTAATCCTATGGATGATAAGCGGTGCACTCTTCCTGAGGTTCACGATACTCTCCCGTGGGGTCAGTATTCAATCATGGACTCCAACACCGAGATTCTTTAAAAAAAACTTTGTCTATTATATGTATTTTTATTTATATATTTTATATTATATATATTTTCTTTTATTATATGTATTGAAATAATTTAATGATTTTTTATTTCAAACCTAACCTAAAAATAAAAAGGACAACAAGATTCTAGTAATATTTTTATTTAAGCACTCGATAAAAACATTTTTCTATCTAAGTCATTCATAACCTTATTTACATTATAAAATAAATATTCACGCATACAGTATGTATCTTATTACCAATAAATAGTGATTTTATTAGTGTATAATTGGAAAACTGAACTTCTTCCTCTTCTTGTTCGTCTTCTTTTGATTCCCTCACAGCATCAAAGAAATCTACGATAAATTGTTGAAAGTAAGTAATGAAATCATTCCAGTTTTCTCTTGTGAAAGAAATATTGTCAGGTTTCGTAAATACTCCTCCATGTACATTCATTAGTATCCTCAACGCAGGTACATAACCTCTTGCAGCACTAAGTCCAGTAATTATTTTATGATTAGAATGGGCTACGTAAAAAAACGTTTTCACAGATATAACGTTCCTCATTCTGTATTGCCTCTCGATATATTTCACTCATTCCGTCAATTTCTTGCCAATAACCCAGAATCTTCTGAAGAGTGTGATCTGCTGAGTGTAAAATCTTCTGTAGAAGGTGAGCTGGGTGTAAAATCTTCTGAAGAGGGTGAACTGGGTATAGGTGAAGCCATGGTCATAATCAAACCAACTTAACACTAGCAGAGGTTAAAAAATACTAATAAACAACTTTAGCTCTAGCTTCCTTTTATACCTATGCTTTAAGCAAAAAATATAATATTAGTCATACATTTACTTCAAAAAGGCCTCCCCTCCCCTCCTTCAGTTCATATAAATGTGAATTTCCATAAGAAATAACATAATTTTAGACATTTATAGAATATTATCGGAATCAATCCAGCTGTTATGGGATGCAATAAGACCTAACCATCGTACGTAAACTTGTTTCCCTCGTCTACGTAACACCTTTTCAACGAGATACACATCGGGATTTTTCGTTTTCTGCAGTTCTTCTTCGTAGAATCCTCCACTAATAGGTCTACCATTCATATCTTCCAGTAAATAAGTTGTAGGATTAGTAATTAGTAGAGTAGCTATGGGGCTACGAAGCCATTTCTCCATAAGATTTAACACAGGCCTCGAATCTTGCAATTTTTGCGCGGATCATGGTCAGGGGGGGTGAGGTAGGAAGGGGGAGAGGGGTCGCGCGCAAGCGGCAGCAGAAGCGAGACGCGGGCAAGCCGGAGCGAGAGGGGGAGACGCGGCAGTAGATATCTAGACTCGCGACCTTGGTACATTTTTGGGCATAGTTACAACGGTTTTTGGAAACGGAGGGGTGTTTCGCGAATTCTACCTTAATATTTGATTTTTTTTCTTCGCCTCATCATGTGTATTAAATAGCGCGTCGACTTATGACCAGCGCTAATAGATGTTTATTTCAAGATATTTCTAAATAACGAGTTTTTTTCTCGGTCCGGAGAGAGATTCGAACCCGTTCCTCGGCGTTCGTGAGCCGTCCACCTAAGCAGCTCGACCGTTGAGTCAGTTGTTCGTATCCGTTCGAGATGTGTAATATTAACGACGCGCGGCGAATGCTGTCCTTTTTTTTCGTCGAACACGGATGCGATGTTGGTTGCGTCAATTTTTTTTTCTCGGTCTGGATAGAGATTCAAACTCGTTCCTCAGCGTTCGTGAGCCGTCCACCTAAGCAGCTCGACCGTTGAGTCAGTTGTTCGTGTCCGTTCGAGTTGTGTAATAAGAACGACGCGCGGTGGAGGATGTCGTTTAGCGCTCGCGGTTTCTGGAATGTTAATACTTCGTCAGCAGATAGCAACACTCGCGACCTTAGTGCAATTTAGAGAGCAGCGAGATAAAGAAAACGAATCAAGGTCGAATCGCACACGATTAAGCTCGATTAACTGAGAATGAAATTAGAAATAGATACAACGAAATTTAGCAAATTAATTGCAAACGGAAGTCGTTTCAGTACACATCATGAAGCACATTTTCTTTCAAACTGATTTAGGAATCACTACACTACTTAACTGTTTTAAACTGAACGTAAAATTTACTCTATTGCAAAAGCGTTGTAAATATCTGAGAAACGAAAACTGCGAAGCATTGTATTCAATTTAAAAAACTTTTAAAAACGAACACTGATTTATAAATGATACAGAAATCCTCGAATGTGATTGGTTGATTCATTTCTATTGAAATCTATAAATTTGGGTAGTAAATGTCTGGTGACGAATTGCGAAAGGACGATTGCCGGCGTTCATCTCGGAGACGTTGCGTCGATGGGTTTCTGTAAAAAGAATGACGCGCGCGGGAGGGGACTTACATAGATCGCTGCATCCAGAGCGATGGCGGCGTCGCGGGAATTTCGTCTACCATCAGTTTTGAATTTTTCTTTAATCCCATCTTATCTATTAAACATCGCGTTGAGTTATGACCAGCGCTAATAGATGTTTATTTCAGCAAGCAGGAGGTGAACGCTGCAGTGGAAAGTGACCTTGGTACATTTTAGTATAGTTACAACGGTGTTTTGAAAACGCAGGGTGTTTCGCGAATTCTATCATCAGTTTTGATAAAAATTAAAAATTTTAAAAAAATTAAAAAGGATCAAATTGTAAATCTTAATGAAAACAAAATTCCAATCGCGCGTGATGGATTGAATAACAGCAAGGGTTTGAACGCAGCTAATTCATCAGTATTTTACCACGCGATATCTGCTGCGTTTATTTTTGCGTACAACAGACAGTGACACGTGACTGAATTTCTTAATACAATTCTTGATACAATTTTTACATTTACACGTAGGCGATTATCATTTGCCATTCCAACACGCGTGCAGTCACTTGCATTAATCATTGGTAAAAATTTTGTACATATTTCGAATGTCTCACTCCAACTACACATGACATCGCGCACTACTGGAACGCACATTGTGTTATGGAGTGTACCTAAAGGCACCTTTTACCTCTAATGCTTAGAATCTCTGCTAACAAACTAAATAAAATATCTGCATATATACATGTTAAGACTTGTTGAACAGATAAATTAAAGCTTTAATTATGCTAACTCTGAACATCCTACATATTCACAGATTTTCTGCAATAGTGGAATAATTTATAAATTGTTTTAATTAACCAGGGTCAATCCTTTTATACAGGGTGCAGTTTAAGCTGCTCGAAAAGTTACATACACAAGAGATGTAGACAGAATGACAGATATCTTTTAACTACTAAATTTATGATTTTAATTTGCGCGCGCTTCAACCTTGAATGCATAAACGTTTCGATAATTGTTTTAATTGAACAGGGTCAATCCTTTTACACAGGGTGCAGTTTAAGCTGCTCGAAAAGTTACATAGACAAGAGATGTAGACAAAATGACAGATATTTTTTAACCGCTAAATTTATGATTTTAATTTGCGCGCGCTTCAACGTTGAATGCATAAACGTTTCGATAATAGCATTTAATCACTGCTCTCTCTACTGCCAGAGAATTTTATTGGACACTAACGTAATTGACCTTAAGGCTTTTAATTCCTTACCGCTGAAAATCAAAAGTATAATGTAATATAGGCTATTTCAGTGAAGACGCACCAAACTCGGTATGTCGGTAGATATCGTGAAAAGAAATAAAAGTTTTCTATAATTTTTTTTTCTTAAATGAATAAGTTTCGAGAAAATCGAAGGGAAAGCAAAGTCGCATATTTGTAGGATGGACTTTAAATAAGAATGAATGGATTGTGACGCATTCCCATACGAATCGCTTTCTTGGTTTATTACTCTCGCTAGAATGTCGCCCCAGCTGATTCGGTAAAACACATTGGTGTTTTGTTGGAAATCAATGTGTGGTTGTTGGAAATCAATAAAAATTATAATTAGTCGTTCATTTTCGATTCTCCATTTAATACGAATTTTCTAATTGTTAGGATTGTTCAAACATTTAGTATTTAGTAGTTTGCGCTTATTCACATTTAATGATAAACCGTTTCATGAAATCATTCGTAGAAATTTAGCGCCCAAGTGCCTGGGTTTTACTGAAAACATTTCGTTCGCCACACTACCCCAATTAAGGACTTTATGGTATTTTTTGTGTGTACAGCAGGAAGGAGGCATTTTTGAATATTTCTTGTATTAATAATAACGTAATAATAATGTAATAAAAATAAATGTTTTTATTTTTAAGATTCGACAAATTTTATTTTAATAACAATTTTACCAGCAATGCATACGAAATGCACGTTTTTGCATAGCCCCAAATTTGTAATTTATTATTAAATTAAATAAGTTTATAAATATCCACGCGATTTCACATCGCAGCTGTTATTGCATTGAATGACCGAGCGAGTGCGTTTATCGGTCAAGGTCAAAAACAAAATGTAGTCACAAATTTCTGCGCTTGAACTTTATTGTCCCCCTGCAGCCGTGTTCCATTCATAATGCAATTCAGACCGCCGCGCGCCGGTTTGATTTCAAAATTCCGCGGCGCTAAAGTATGCATTTCTACAAACATCGGCTCCAAATTATGCAAATTTCAACTTGCTCCGATTAAAAAATTTTATTAAGATATTTTGTTTGAAATAATGTCAGAAACGTGTCCCTCAAGTTTGGTGTATCATCAATGAAACACTCTGTATAAACAAATTTAAAAGTTTATTAAAGCAATACTACATACACAAATGTCTATATTCATAAAAACATTTTTTTCGAATGATCTCTTGTTGTTTGAATCAATTAAATGTATCGGTGTTCAGGAATGAGTGTAAAAATATTTTAACTTGCATCACCCTACACTGTATTTCAGTGTGTTATATTCTTATCATTGAGTACTGTATCGATTGATTGATCTGTTGTAAACTAAACTAAATGTTAAATGAGTAACGATTATGCTATCAGAATGTAGATGCAATCGAATTGAGCAAATTATATTGATTCTCGTGAGAAACATTATCTGCTGCTTCTTCGTTCAACAAAAATGCTTTAATAAAAATTATATTACATACCAATATACCAATAAAAATTAAATAACCAATTACGGTCGCACCTCTATAACTCAAACCTCCACAACTTGAAATTTACTGATGTCCTTGCACACTGTGTAAAACTGAAATCTCTTTCTTTAACTCAAGATTTCGAGTATAAGTTTCTGGTTTAGCTGTTTGAAATTTATAGCGCAGCATAAATACACACAGCAGCTTCACTCTCCTTGGCGGGAAAATTCAGTATTCCGAATGAATAATCTGTCACGTGACCTGTTAGAGCGCATTCAACTGAACGCACGGAGTGTTTCTTTTTCTCATTCTTACATGCACTGAAACGCAGTCGCTCTCCCTTAAATTGCACGAATACGATCAGTGGTGTCTCATGTAATTAGCAGCATAATAGATGCTTTCGATTATGCATGCCGGGATGGACTGAGTAAACTTAAATTCTAGGCTTTCAAGTAGTGATCAGATAATTCAAATTAAAAATCTTGCCCTGTCAGATCAAAGGTGTCGACAAACAGTTTCCATGCTGATTATGCTGTGCTTATAGGATAGCGAAATAAAGCGTTATTGCTGTAAGTCATTACAACCTTTAAGCATTATCTCTGTTGTGATATCATATTTTGCAATGAAATAACTGAACAATTATCAAACGATTTTGAATTCATTTTTGCTGCTGCATTAGGTGTGAGTGAAAAAAAATATTCCTATAAAATTATCGTATCGATTAATCAAATTTATTTCTTAAGTGTGATTACTTAGTTTATCGTAATCCATTATTTTAGTGTATATTAGAGGGTTTGGAATGATTCTACCGAATATATCCGAAATAAAAAAAAACCTACCAAACGACCATTGATAAATTTAATGTGAAATCTCATGATATTTATGTTACAATTAATACGTTTAAAAACATAGTCTAAAAATCTAACGAAACTACAATGTATCCTTAAGTAATAATATGTAGGTACAGGGAATTTAGATACATGATAGAAAAGTGCGTAGGGGTGGATGGAGAATTGAAAAACAATTTTCTTGGAAACTCAATCTGGGGACATACTGTATATAGAAATAATTATGAAGTTAGATGATCTTATACAAAAAGATACCTCGAGATAGATGACACCCTGTATAAGGATGACAGCGTTAGATTCTATTAATTTATCAGTATTATCAACTAACTGAGCACCTTATAAGACTGCACATAGTAGTTACCAGTGGAAGCTTTATTACATTATTATTTCCAAATTTATTTCATTCACCATGGTTACCGTGTGCTGTTATTAATGACACTACTGATTTTAAATTGTCAGATTGAATTAAATTGTTCTTTTGATTTATTGTAAAATAATGTATACAACCACCGAAAAAGTTGAAATGTACACATTATTCTCAAATGTAGCTTCGTTGAGAGAGGTCTCTGCATTATTTGCCGCCAAATTTCCAGATAGACAAATTTCCAGCTAAATACATGCAATGAAATAAATCTTCCTTAATACTTTCTATATGTAGTTTTTAAACGATTCAGCATTGAAAATTGAGTAGTAACCATAGCAACGTAATATAAAAACCTCTATGTGCAATTTTATATAACTCAGAAATGTATTATCTGATCACGTAATTTTCATCTATGTGCAGCGTTACAAGATTCTCACTGTATACGTTTCCACGCTTCGACCGATTAAAATGTTTTTGTCTACGTCAGCATAATAGTCTGTTTTAAATTGCGAACAATAATTAATACTATCTGCTTATAAAACCCGTTTTGTTTGTAGGTTTATACTGAGTACCTAGAATCTAAAGCGTCATTACCTTTAAGTTAATATTTTTGAGCAACGAACTCATCCGTAAAAGCAAAACGCTTTAACTTTTTATTGAAATATATTTGGACTGCGGTCTTGTGCATATAATCTGTTCCATAAAATTTATTATATATCTATAGAACTTTAAACAGTGTGTCTACGGATTTTCTGCAACTGTTGAATGACATTATTCAATGCAATCCCCTCCCACCTCTCAGCACTTAAAAAATAAGTTTAATTAATCACATTGGCAATTCCGGCTAAAGGTTTGGTCACACTGGCTCCAGATTCAGCAGAACTTGTACGGCAGAACAATACGGTTGCACTTCGTTATTGTATTGCCGAATTAGGAAGAACTCTGCTTTCCTGACATATCCCTGTTTTGATAACTTTATATTGTGTGCCAAAAAGGCTGCCTGTCAAATACTAGTATGATTAGTTTATCGTAATCTATTATTTTAATGTACATTAGGATACATTTTCATAGGAATCAAACATTTTATTAGAGGGTTTGGAATGATTCTACCGAATATGTCCGAAATAATAAATAAATAAATTTCTTTGTTTTGTGCGGTGATCTGACGTAGTCGGGCAGTATACTCCAGTTCATTACGATCCTTCTGTGACCGTATACATTTGTTAATATGAAGTTATTTTTAAATTGATTTTTAATATCGGAGCCAGTGTAACCACCCTTTAAGACGATAATTCTAGTAAAGTAAGCATGTTTTTAAATTTAAAACCATAAACGCAGCATTTTGAAAATTCTTTATCTTATAGTTTTTAAATAAATCTGTTGCTGCAATGTGTCCGATCATTGATCCTTATGAAAATGTTAAAACTGTTTGATTCCTAAAATAAAATTATATCGGGTGTTTCCTGAAAAATTGTTCAGTTATTTCATTGCAAAATATGATATCACAACAGAGATAATGCTTAAAGGTTGTAATGACTTACAGCAATAACGCTTTGTTTCGCTATCCTATAAGCACAGCATAATCAGCATGGAAACTGTTTGTCGACACCTTTGATCTGACAGGGCAAGATTTTTAATTTGAATTATCTGATCACTACTTGAAAGCCTAGAATTTAAGTTTACTCAGTCCATCCCGGCATGCATAATCGAAAGCATCTATTATGCTGCTAATTACATGAGACACCACTGATCGTATTCGTGCAATTTAAGGGAGAGCGACTGCGTTTCAGTGCATGTAAGAATGAGAAAAAGAAACACTCCGTGCGTTCAGTTGAATGCGCTCTAACAGGTCACGTGACAGATTATTCATTCGGAATACTGAATTTTCCCGCCAAGGAGAGTGAAGCTGCTGTGTGTATTTATGCTGCGCTATAAATTTCAAACAGCTAAACCAGAAACTTATACTCGAAATCTTGAGTTAAAGAAAGAGATTTCAGTTTTACACAGTGTGCAAGGACATCAGTAAATTTCAAGTTGTGGAGGTTTGAGTTATAGAGGTGCGACCGTAATTGGTTATTTAATTTTTATTGGTATATTGGTATGTAATATAATTTTTATTAAAGCATTTTTGTTGAACGAAGAAGCAGCAGATAATGTTTCTCACGAGAATCAATATAATTTGCTCAATTCGATTGCATCTACATTCTGATAGCATAATCGTTACTCATTTAACATTTAGTTTAGTTTACAACAGATCAATCAATCGATACAGTACTCAATGATAAGAATATAACACACTGAAATACAGTGTAGGGTGATGCAAGTTAAAATATTTTTACACTCATTCCTGAACACCGATACATTTAATTGATTCAAACAACAAGAGATCATTCGAAAAAAATGTTTTTATGAATATAGACATTTGTGTATGTAGTATTGCTTTAATAAACTTTTAAATTTGTTTATACAGGGTGTTTCATTGATGATACACCAAACTTGAGGGACACGTTTCTGACATTATTTCAAACAAAATATCTTAATAAAATTTTTTAATCGGAGCAAGTTGAAATTTGCATAATTTGGAGCCGATGTTTGTAGAAATGCATACTTTAGCGCCGCGGAATTTTGAAATCAAACCGGCGCGCGGCGGTCTGAATTGCATTATGAATGGAACACGGCTGCAGGGGGACAATAAAGTTCAAGCGCAGAAATTTGTGACTACATTTTGTTTTTGACCTTGACCGATAAACGGACTCGCTCGGTCATTCAATGCAATAACAGCTGCGATGTGAAATCGCGTGGATATTTATAAACTTATTTAATTTAATAATAAATTACAAATTTGGGGCTATGCAAAAACGTGCATTTCGTATGCATTGCTGGTAAAATTGTTATTAAAATAAAATTTGTCGAATCTTAAAAATAAAAACATTTATTTTTATTACATTATTATTACGTTATTATTAATACAAGAAATATTCAAAATGCCTCCTTCCTGCTGTACACACAAAAAATACCATAAAGTCCTTAATTGGGGTAGTGTGGCGAACGAAATGTTTTCAGTAAAACCCAGGCACTTGGGCGCTAAATTTCTACGAATGATTTCATGAAACGGTTTATCATTAAATGTGAATAAGCGCAAACTACTAAATACTAAATGTTTGAACAATCCTAACAATTAGAAAATTCGTATTAAATGGAGAATCGAAAATGAACGACTAATTATAATTTTTATTGATTTCCAACAACCACACATTGATTTCCAACAAAACACCAATGTGTTTTACCGAATCAGCTGGGGCGACATTCTAGCGAGAGTAATAAACCAAGAAAGCGATTCGTATGGGAATGCGTCACAATCCATTCATTCTTATTTAAAGTCCATCCTACAAATATGCGACTTTGCTTTCCTTCGATTTTCTCGAAACTTATTCATTTAAGAAAAAATTATAGAAAACTTTTATTTCTTTTCACGATATCTACCGACATACCGAGTTTGGTGCGTCTTCACTGAAATAGCCTATATTACATTATACTTTTGATTTTCAGCGGTAAGGAATTAAAAGCCTTAAGGTCAATTACGTTAGTGTCCAATAAAATTCTCTGGCAGTAGAGAGCAGTGATTAAATGCTATTATCGAAACGTTTATGCATTCAACGTTGAAGCGCGCGCAAATTAAAATCATAAATTTAGCGGTTAAAAAATATCTGTCATTTTGTCTACATCTCTTGTCTATGTAACTTTTCGAGCAGCTTAAACTGCACCCTGTGTAAAAGGATTGACCCTGTTCAATTAAAACAATTATCGAAACGTTTATGCATTCAAGGTTGAAGCGCGCGCAAATTAAAATCATAAATTTAGTAGTTAAAAGATATCTGTCATTCTGTCTACATCTCTTGTGTATGTAACTTTTCGAGCAGCTTAAACTGCACCCTGTATAAAAGGATTGACCCTGGTTAATTAAAACAATTTATAAATTATTCCACTATTGCAGAAAATCTGTGAATATGTAGGATGTTCAGAGTTAGCATAATTAAAGCTTTAATTTATCTGTTCAACAAGTCTTAACATGTATATATGCAGATATTTTATTTAGTTTGTTAGCAGAGATTCTAAGCATTAGAGATAAAGGTGCCTTTAGGTACACTCCATAACACAATGTGCGTTCCAGTAGTGCGCGATGTCATGTGTAGTTGGAGTGAGACATTCGAAATATGTACAAAATTTTTACCAATGATTAATGCAAGTGACTGCACGCGTGTTGGAATGGCAAATGATAATCGCCTACGTGTAAATGTAAAAATTGTATCAAGAATTGTATTAAGAAATTCAGTCACGTGTCACTGTCTGTTGTACGCAAAAATAAACGCAGCAGATATCGCGTGGTAAAATACTGATGAATTAGCTGCGTTCAAACCCTTGCTGTTATTCAATCCATCACGCGCGATTGGAATTTTGTTTTCATTAAGATTTACAATTTGATCCTTTTTAATTTTTTTAAAATTTTTAATTTTTATCAAAACTGATGATAGAATTCGCGAAACACCCTGCGTTTTCAAAACACCGTTGTAACTATACTAAAATGTACCAAGGTCACTTTCCACTGCAGCGTTCACCTCCTGCTTGCTGAAATAAACATCTATTAGCGCTGGTCATAACTCAACGCGATGTTTAATAGATAAGATGGGATTAAAGAAAAATTCAAAACTGATGGTAGACGAAATTCCCGCGACGCCGCCATCGCTCTGGATGCAGCGATCTATGTAAGTCCTCCCGCGCGCGTCATTCTTTTTACAGAAACCCATCGACGCAACGTCTCCGAGATGAACGCCGGCAATCGTCCTTTCGCAATTCGTCACCAGACATTTACTACCCAAATTTATAGATTTCAATAGAAATGAATCAACCAATCACATTCGAGGATTTCTGTATCATTTATAAATCAGTGTTCGTTTTTAAAAGTTTTTTAAATTGAATACAATGCTTCGCAGTTTTCGTTTCTCAGATATTTACAACGCTTTTGCAATAGAGTAAATTTTACGTTCAGTTTAAAACAGTTAAGTAGTGTAGTGATTCCTAAATCAGTTTGAAAGAAAATGTGCTTCATGATGTGTACTGAAACGACTTCCGTTTGCAATTAATTTGCTAAATTTCGTTGTATCTATTTCTAATTTCATTCTCAGTTAATCGAGCTTAATCGTGTGCGATTCGACCTTGATTCGTTTTCTTTATCTCGCTGCTCTCTAAATTGCACTAAGGTCGCGAGTGTTGCTATCTGCTGACGAAGTATTAACATTCCAGAAACCGCGAGCGCTAAACGACATCCTCCACCGCGCGTCGTTCTTATTACACAACTCGAACGGACACGAACAACTGACTCAACGGTCGAGCTGCTTAGGTGGACGGCTCACGAACGCTGAGGAACGAGTTTGAATCTCTATCCAGACCGAGAAAAAAAAAATTGACGCAACCAACATCGCATCCGTGTTCGACGAAAAAAAAGGACAGCATTCGCCGCGCGTCGTTAATATTACACATCTCGAACGGATACGAACAACTGACTCAACGGTCGAGCTGCTTAGGTGGACGGCTCACGAACGCCGAGGAACGGGTTCGAATCTCTCTCCGGACCGAGAAAAAAACTCGTTATTTAGAAATATCTTGAAATAAACATCTATTAGCGCTGGTCATAAGTCGACGCGCTATTTAATACACATGATGAGGCGAAGAAAAAAAATCAAATATTAAGGTAGAATTCGCGAAACACCCCTCCGTTTCCAAAAACCGTTGTAACTATGCCCAAAAATGTACCAAGGTCGCGAGTCTAGATATCTACTGCCGCGTCTCCCCCTCTCGCTCCGGCTTGCCCGCGTCTCGCTTCTGCTGCCGCTTGCGCGCGACCCCTCTCCCCCTTCCTACCTCACCCCCCCTGACCACGATCCGCGCAAAAATTGCAAGATTCGAGGCCTGTGTTAAATCTTATGGAGAAATGGCTTCGAAGCCCCATAGCTACTCTACTGTAATTCGTACTTTTGCTATTTTAAATAACTCGGTTGTCCAGTTAGGTGTGTATCCCTTGCTAAACACATGTTTATTCTTACTGACTCGTACAATGTCGCCAACCTTGTACCGTTGCAATGCTGCCAACTTAATGTGATTGTAGGCTGAACTTTAAATTTGTTTTTGGTTACTTTTATTTACATCACAGGACTTCATCCCAATTGTTCGATGACGTTGATTATTATACTCTTTGACGATCTCTGAAAGTATATCTATCCACCTGTATGAACTGTTTAAACTAAAATACTTGTATAACATCTCCTTTAATGTTCTTATGACCCTCTCAACTATAGAGGCTTTTTTCACGGTATACAGGCTGAGTTCAAAAAAACGCCTACGCGAATAGCGTCGGTGTTTATTGTCGGATTTGACTGATCAAAAAATCAAATGAAATAGCAGAAAAAACTCTACAATATACCATATCTTGCGTCTTCAATACATTTAAAACAGCTGCATGACAGCTGTCAACTTTTGTTTTTTAAATGCAATGGTATAATTACTATCACAAAATCTTCTAAGCGGACACTATGAAGATTTTGTGATACAAATTTCATCGGACAAGAACCAACTGTAAATATGGTATAATTACTGTAATACATTTCGAAAGAACTCTTTTTTCTACGTTCAATGATGGGCCGCAATAAGCACTTATTTTTCAAAATAATAGAAGAAAATAAAAAGAAATAAATAAATTATTAACACGAAATGACGTAATAAACAGTTACCGAACAATAAATGATACCTGTTTTACGGTAAATAGCGTAGTGTCTATAAATACTTCCTCATAGGCAAACAAATGACGATAACTGTCAACATTTTTTTTTATTGTTAGCAAAAACAAAACAAAAGTATTGACAGTTATCGTCATTTGTTTGCAAATGAGGAAGTACTTACAGACACTACGCTATTTACCGTAAAACAGGTATCATTTATTGTTCGGCAACTGTTTATTACGTCATTTCATGTTAATTATTTATTTCTTTTTATTTTCTTCTATTATTTTGAAAAATAAGTGCTTATTGCGGCACATCATTGAACGCAGAAAAAAGAGTTCTTTCGAAATGTATTACAGTAATTATATCATTGCATTTAAAAAACAAAAGTTGACAGCTGTCATGCAGTTGTTTTAAATGTATTAAAGACGCAAGATATGGTATATTGTAGAGTTTTTTCTGCCATTTCATTTGATTTTTTGATCAGTCAAATCCGACAATAAACACCGACGCTATTCGCGTAGGCGTTTTTTTGGACTCAGCCTGTATGTGCTGTAGTGGTTAACGTTATATTTTTTAGAAAAATTGTGTGCAAATCGGTTTTGATTACAGCAGATTCCTCGAGCAGGCTCTGCACAGCTGTTTCAGGCCTAGTTGGGCCTTCGTCAGCAGAACCGTAACTCGAGAAATCCACTGCAAACCCAACTAGGCCTGAAACAGCTGTACAGAGCCTGCTCGAGGAATCTGCTGTAATCAAAACCGATTTGCACACAATTTTTCTAAAATTCTCATATGCTTTGACAGCAAGCATGGCCGCCTTGCATGGGATGACTTATTATGTGGCGAACTAGCTTCAATTTGTCAATCCTACTGCGATGTTCGGTCAAAAAGCGATTGTAAGATGTCGCTACATAAATTGTTATATTTTTTCATCAAGTTTTTAAAGTGTACGTTATAAAATTCGGTTCCTTGATCTGTATTTAAATTATTACATGCTCTCTTGCTCTCCTTAAAAATGGCATCCATTGCATGTGTAACTTCAGGTCCACTCTTGTTTTTTATAGGTTTAGCCCACACGAATTTTGAAAAACAATCTATTACAACAATTATGTATCTAAAATTACGGTTCTCCTTGGCATAGTTACCCATTTCGGCTAAATCTACTTGCCACAGGTCATCTATCCCCTTTATTACTGTGCGCCTGCGCTTAATGTTTCTACACGCCGGCTTATGTAGTTCATTAACCTATTAAATCTTTTCGAAGGAATTCTTCATCCTACGTACTATGGCTGACACTATAAACAGAACGATTGAAAATTTGCTTGGCACTAATGCCTCTTACGACCTAGCGAAATTGAGCCTTATAGCACATTTTATTGCATTACCTGCCGGTGCAGGGGTAAACATCTGGAGTATTCTCTTCTGGTTTGCTCATTTGAAATTAAAATAAGCAAATCAGTTGTTTTCCTATATTAGAATCCTGTCAGAATTAATTTTCTGATGTTAATATTATAATTATTCGTTTTAAATAATAAAGTCATTTTCAATTAATTTATTAATATTTCATAAATATATAAGAATTCGTTTATATTCAGTCAGTAATGAAATGGACAAATTATGTTAGCCAGCATAATACTATAAGCTTAAACATTTCGGAGCTAATTTTAAGAATTTAAATAATTAAAACCAATGTTATAATGATTAGTAAGCCAGTGACTATACTATTTTCCAGTTAAATATATACTTAGAAATAATATTTATAGTTAGTTTCTGAAACGGCACTCCATTTTGATTTATTTAATGCATATTAAGCATTTTGCAAAAATTAGGATAGCCTGTAAGTATTATGTGGAGAAGAAAACAAATTTTTATCCAGTAAAACTATATTTGTTTAAAGAATTTACAGACGTTTTGTCAAAATGAATGAAGCTAAATTAAAATATTAAGCTACTAAATTTTGAAAGTCTTTGCGAAGATACTGTAGGTAATATTAATTAATCTCAGTTATACAAATATTTAAAAAACAGCAACAATCAGAACAGACAAAAAAACTAGTAAACAATTGTTAAATACAAATGATTATTATTGTAAAATTTATTAAACATCAATAACAATAATCAGTAAAACATGGAAAAGAAATAACTATCCACTTATCCAACATTTAGTTGAGATTTTGAAATTTTGTTCATACTGACAAATTTTTTACTCCATTAAAAATGGAGTTGCTGGTTCTTGGCGACGCACTTCCAGTGGAAAATAAAACTTCTAATCGTTATAATAATAATAATAATGTTTATTTGATCTGCTGAATAAAAACAAGTAATTCCAGAGACATGTTCAGTAGTTTCATACGTTAAGCTGTGGAATATAATTTTTAATTTCTAATTTCAATATTGTTCTTTTGTTTAGAAAGAAAAACATTTCAAAATAACTTTCTTTATATAACATATAATAAAATTCGTTTTTACATAAATACTTGAAAATATTAATATTTATTTCTTTAAACGATTTCCAAAAATATAAACAGATTTAGTATTATTTACAGTATAAGCAGACCCAATCTTTCTCAGAAAAAAAATAAAGTAAGCACTATATAAGGAATTCTCACATATATGTATACTAATTTTAGTGTAACAAAAGAATTTGATCGTAGTTTACTTATCCGAGAAAAAATAATAGTACAAAGTAATGACATCAAATTTATTATAAAAAATAAATCCTAGAAATATTTATTTACAAAAAAGGAATTGTTGAAACCGAAATTATTTGTGTTTGACTAAATATGCAGAAATAAAAGATACGAACATGAGACCCCAAATTTATATTTGCTAATTCAATATTCAATTTTAATACCCGTTTCCTAAAGCGTATTTTTCCTGTCCAAGATTTATACCTGGCATCCTAGATTAACACATTTTATGACCTGAGCGTAAGGCTCACATCATGCCGGTGCAATAAGGTCGAGTTTCGCACAGTTTTATTGCTTCTCGTTCTGTTTATAGTGTCAGCGATAGTACTTGGTAGTTGAATCAGTGTTATTTAAGTAAATGAATCTGCAGTGAATCAATAGACGCTTTTATAATAATTTTATTCTATCTTGTCGTAGATGTATGTTTCTTTAAACTTATTAATCTCCTTCTCAATACTTTTTATTGCGTTAGACAGAGAGGTAATATTCGACTCTATAGTAGTGGTTGCGTCAGTGGGTGCATTCGGCATAGCGCTCGGAGTACAAAAAGCGTGCGCGATTTACTCTTTTCTGTTTTGTTTCTTTATTCGTTCGGCGCACACTCGATTATGTTTCAAATTTATTCAGAGCACTACACGGAGCGTACTTTATGTGCTCCTACTTCAATGTGCGAGCGAGTAAGGCGGTAAAATAAATCTTTTGATTTAAATAAAGCAAAAAATGTCGAAGATGGTATAATATTTTATTATGTAATATGTGATTTTATAAGTGAAAATGCTTTAAATTGTTTTTGCGTCGTGTCAGGTAAATTGTGATACCTTTGTAAGCAATATTTTTAATTTCTTTTTTCCACCTTCATCGTTACTATCTAACATATGCCATATTTCTAGCGCAATAAATCCAGCAACAACTTTTGCGCTCATTTCATCGTACGTTTGCAATATTAAAAAATAGAAAAACCGTTAAAACTAGACAAATGCTCCACTTGTGCTCCAATTCATTCTAATAACCCTCAACGCTCTCATTGATTTGTCACATGACTAGAGTTACTCTGCTCCAATCTGAGATTCTTATGCCGAATACACCCAGTATTGAATTTTTCGACGTTTATAACTTGCGTTTGCAATTTTTTAACAGAATATTTAATGTCATTTATAGACGTTTTCTATTTGTCTAAACGAGTAGAAGTATTCTTTCTGAAACTGGTAAACTCGGATATAATAGTAGATATATTCTCATCCACATGCTTTTTATTAACAGCATCACCGTCCTCCGTAGAAACCTGAACATTACATAATTTTAATTTTTCAATATCGATGTTTCCATCTTCGGTAAAAATGAAACCTCGACGATGTGATGAAGATAATAGCTGAGAGCTACTGATTTCACCATCACCACCACCACTCCGAGCTGACCGTCCGAACTTATCGAGACTCATCGTGAAAATGATGTAGAGTACAACAGACACACACTGTATATTAATAGATAATTCCAGCTTCACACAATTCATTAATAATAGCTAGAATTTCATTATTGTGGGAATCGGTATTTCCTGCAGCCTTGGATGCATTCAAGAGTTTCAACCTATCAATAAGCTCGTTCACATCATCCCAATAAATATATTCAATAGATTTTTCGTTGTAAATCACACTATTACTTATACCTGATCCACTACGTGACTGAGTAGATTTCATACTCGGTGGTGTACTACTACTGCTACCCTTAAATAATGGTTCTATTATGCGCTTATATTTAGAAGATCGATTTCCATTTAACTGACTTGAGGGATCATAATTTCTTTTATGTGCACTACTAGTTTCTAGAATTTCCTTATAATCGTCTAAATCTTGTTTACCGTAATCTTTTGGATTTTTCATAAATAGCAATTCGTATAAGCCTCGTTTTCCAGCATACATTTTATCACCAATACTTATTCCAGCATTGGCACCAATATATAGTTTCCTATTACCAATGTACAATTTATCCATATTATTATCAAATCTGACTCCGTAGGTTTCATCATAGTCCTTACTTCTATCATAGAGACCCTTTATGTAGCTCCTAGCTAGAGGGGTAGACTGTTTACTGTGCTCCTTTAAATCAATCGCTTCGTACATATCTTCTTCTTCTTCTTCTTCTTCGTCTTCTTCTTCTGAAAAAACAGGTATGGAACAGTTTGTTGGTTACCAGACTAGTCTATATTGGTTAAGTGCCTAACCAATAATAACTTAGTTTATCGAAAATCATATACTTATATACTGATCAAAACCTTTTCGATAGCGTCCGTTATGTAAATCGAAATCCTTTACGATGACCATCACTCCGTACATGTCATTACAACATTCACCGCACATATTCTCAAATTGTTCAAATGTCATATCGGGGGTCATGTGATCATCGGGGGTCACGTGATGTAAATTCATTTTATCCTGCTTAAATAAAATTATACAGTTACAGTTGTCGCGAATGAGATGCTTTGGTATGCGAGTATATGTCTGACAGAGATAGAAGCAGTCTACAAGTTTATGTCTACCCATAGTGAAATATGCTCTTATTTTATCCTGTTTATCGCAACCCACATCATCGAATATAAATACTGAATTAGTTTTAGCTTCGGAGGGATCAATGATATTCTCGTTACATGCGTATGGGAAATAGCCAACACCTTTCACGTTCTTCATTACATCTTCTAATAATTTATATTTAGATTGATACAGAGACTTGGAGTACACGTATACATTCTCAAACCACAAACCATTGTTCTTAGAGTACTAGGAAATAACTCGCCAAGTTTCTTGTTTTCATCATTGGAATGTTTTGTTAATAAATCTAAATTCTCCACAGGGAAAGACACCTTTTGTCTTTGAACACGCAACATAAACTCACATCACTTTAATCTATACAACACTTTTATATATAGACGTTTCCATCACTCATCAGCATCAGTTGCAATCTAGATGATGACATCATCATCAGAACCATCACCAAGAATAACGATGATAGAGGCGGCAGAGAACAGCGCAACAAAAAGATCCGTTCAGTTCAACGATCAAGTTGAAATCCGGTATATTCATCACTGGTCTTATGCTCGTAAAACGGTCAGGTGCGGAAAATTAAAGACGCTAAATTAGGAGAAAAAGCTGCAGCTTGGACTATAACTAACGCCATGAAACTTAAACGAAAGCTAGGTATGGGAATCAACACGTACAGTCGTAGCCGTAAAAAAATTTCATTCCGCAAGGCCGTCCTACCGAACATAGCTAAAGTACTAAAAAAACATGCAAGTCATGATATAAAGAGGGATGTCGCAATGAGTGTTAAAGCAGCGCGAGTTGCTGTTAAGAATGCTGGAGGTCGTAAAAGAATTATTACCGCCCGTGTTTTACCGCTACCAAAGACCGGAGGTATTTTACCTCTGATTCCGATATTTGCAGGTCTAAGTGCTTTAGGTGCATTATCTGGGGGAGCAGCCGCAGTTGCCAAGACAGTCATAGATGCTAAAAACTCCGGGAAAACATTGGATGAGGCTAAAAGACATAATAAAGCTATGGAGGATGTAGCTCTAGGAAAAAAAGGTTCTGGACTCTACATGAAACCATATAAAAATGGATATCTATACCTGAAAAAACATGAAAGTGCTATTATTAATTTAGACAGCGTAGAGGGTACCGGAACTCATTGAATAGCATATAAGAAAACTAACGATTCAGTCTTATATTTCGATAGCTTTGGATCGTTGAAACCACCAATAGAATTAGTTCGGTATTTTGGCGGGAAATTTAAAATTAAATATAATCCTGATGCTTTTCAAACGTACAATACAACAAATTGCGGTCATTTATGTTTTTAGAATTTCTTTATAAAAACAATAAACATGTATGATTTACATTCATTATATCTCAAATATTCTCATTAAGAGGTCGAAGTTCTACGCTCTCCGTAGACTTTTTTAATCCCATAGAGCTAGATACTCAGTACGATTATTCGCTGGCACTGATTGGTTTTCACACCTACAACAGTATACCTAACATCGAGGAGGGTGTAAATAATAAATTTTTTCCACTACTATTACTATAGCCTGTCATTTTGACATGTGTTAGGTTGCTGTGAAAAACAATTTCTCGACCTGAGGTAAATAATTTTTTTATTATTTACCACGGTAAATAATGAACATCAATTGTTACGTACGCTTTCAGGTACAAATCTTTTGATTTTTCAGGCAATAGATTGTTTGCCACTTGTCAGGCAATTTCCCGCATTTCAGGCGGCGTACAATTTAAATCGCCGTACATCGTTTACCGTACTTACTTTATTTAATTGACGATTTGGCAAAAAGATCGACGTAATGTTTGTGACAAATTAAAAAATTTAAATCAACTGTCATATCGGTAATACAGAAAACTGTAAACCTTTCGTAATTTGTAATAAATATTTGTTCAAATTAAAATTATCATTTGCACTAGTAGTGGAAAAAATAGTATATACACCACAGTAGAGAAGTCTTATAACCCTCGGTCCTTTACATCCCTCGGCTCTAAGGGCCTCGGGGTGTAATCATACCCTCGGGTTATAACACTAGACTTCTCTACCTAGGTGTATAATATACTATTATTACTGGGAACTTGGTGATAAATCCAAGGAGAAAGTCATAAATATACCTACCGGATCCTACGAAATAAGCGATATTGAATCTTATCTATAGAAAAAATTAACTAGTGGTGTAACGCAAAGCGATTATTTTTCATTGGAACCTAATAACAATACGCTCAAGTGTGAAATTAAAAGTAAACGAAATTAATTTTACACCTAAAGATAGTTTGGCTACTTTATTAGGTTATAGTGCTCAAGTGTTAGAACCTAATAAACTATATCAATCCGATTTACCAGTTAAAATAGTTAAAGTTATAACCATCCACATGGACTGTAATATTACAGCAGGGGCGTTTTACAATAATAAGCCATCACATACAATTTTTGAATTTGGATTGAAAGTCGACCCCGGATACGCTATAGATATAGAACCTAATAATCTAATTTTTCTACCTATGAATAACAGACAAGAGATACGCAATATCACCTTGAACATACTCGATCAGAACTCTGAGCTGGTGAATTTTCGAGGAGAAGAAGTTATTGTAAGGTTAGAACTAAGAAAATTACTATGAGGTTGATATTTAGACCAAAAAACTATATAAACAACAATTCTTTTAACCAGCATCATTCAGTATCTAATCGATGTTCAGAGAGGACGACGACAACTTCCACTTTAACTCCAGCTAATATTTTATGTTTAAAATCTTTGGGCTATAATGTTGGAAGAACTACAATTATTTCAAGACCCATGTTACGATGAGTCCATCATCAGAGAGGAGATCCGAACGTACTACCCTTTTAAAATCATTTGGAAATAACGATGAAATAGAAATTGCTATTTATCAACAGGACGCATTATTGTTGATGAGTGAAGCAGCCATATCAATCGAAAGAACTTTAACGAAGAATGCTACTGATACAGGTAGCATTGAATTTACCAATAACGCTGGAGCGTATTTGTTCGATTCTATAAGTTATGAATTAAATGGGAAGGAGTTAGATAAAGTACGAGATCCTGGAACGGTAAGCTTGATAAAAAGCTACTTGTGCTACGAAAGAGATGATTATTCCCTTAGTATTGGAGGTTGGAATTACCCCGACGGTTCCTTGGTGACATATGACCCCATAAAAACGACATTCTTTTTAAGGATACCTCTCTGGCATTTATTTGGATTCTTTCACGATTACAAGAGAGCAGTGTTTGGTAAACAAGTTTTACGATTAATTAATTAGAGCTCGTAGCGATAATAATTGTTTAAAGCATGGCCTTCTAAATGAAAAGCGAGTTCTAACTGGCCTGGGCGTTTTGAAAATTTTACATTGAATTTTTGTGCTCGAGAAAACGCCAAAAGTCGACACTCTGTCGCTGCTTATGGGGCACTGACAGCACTAAGTGAAGTGCACTGTCATTACTGTCAGACAAAATGAGTTCACGCAAAATTAATTAATATTGTAATTACCGTAATACAACATAATTCATATGATGTAAACTTTATAGATTCATGCACCAATCATTTGATCACGTCGGAGTGAAATACGCTTGCGTAATAAAGAAAAACTGTCATTTTAAAAAGCTTTCGTGAAGGATAATTACAACAACTTACATAAAAGAGTTTCGACTTTTGATAATGTAAAACGTGTTAAAAAGGGCCTTGATAATTACCCACAATGAGAAAAGAAGCTTTATTATACATGTTATAACTTACCACAGAAATTCTGAGTATATGCAGGTAAGATTTTGATCTAAAACCGTAATAGTTTAATGCTAAATTAAGTTGTCGAAATTGGACATAAATACTCCACCTTATTCCAACGTAAATAATATCCAGTATGCTCAAATTTTTACAACAATAACATTAATTGTTCTTACACGAATTCATCCAACATTCACATGTGACAGAACTGTCAAGATTTTAGGTTAAGAAAGCGCCCTGTAAGCACTGCTTGGCGGAGCACGCCTGAACTGCACTTTTGCCCAGGCCAGATAGAACTCGCTTTTCATTTAGAAGGCCATGGTTTAAAGTATCAGAAGATGATACTATTGGCGAATTAACCATAACCAATATAGAGTTAAAGGTGAAACATGTATTTTTAAATGATGTTCTAAAACTGAATTTGCTGTCTGAAATAAATAACGATAAACCGATCTTAATACCATTTAGACAGTGGGAACATCATGAGCTATCTGCACTAACGAATGGCGCTACAAAAGAAGTTTGGTCCGTTAAAACATATGCTAATGTGGAAAGTCCGCGATACACTATCATTTCAAACTAATAAAAAAGATCAGAAGAAGCAAGACTTCACCCAATTCGATAATATTGATATATCTAATATAAAATTAGCATTAAATTCCGAATATTATCCCTATGAAGATATGAAACTAGATTTTAGCTCTAAAAAGTATGGTGAAGCATATTATATGTATACACAGTTCTCCAAATTATTCGCTTCTAATAATAAGCCAATGCTAGACTTTATGGCTTTTAGTAACCGAGCATTATTCATCATAGATTGTTCCAAGAGAAATGAATCAATAAAGTCTTCCACTATAGATGTTAAACTAAAGATTGAAAGCAAAAAAGCATTCCAGCAGAATACTAAGACTTATTGCATAATTATTCACGATCGGGTGGTGGAATATTTACCTCTAAGTGGAAAAATAAGAAATGCTATGTAAGAAAAGAGTTACACCATATTATTTCAGTAATAGAAGAACCATACATTGATAAACAAGAAATTGGTTGTTGTTGACATTCAGGGATTTAATCTTCCCGAATTTATTCCTAAAGAAATATCGTTCATTAATGGACACCAAAATGCTGCTCACTATTTCTTAAAGCCTCCAGTGCCCTACAGTATGTTAAGTCACGATATAAAGAGACAAGTGAAATATCTAGCATCTTTTCATCATGGCCTAAAATATAGCAGTAGTTATGTAAGTTACGCTGACTTGGATGACATATTACGTATTCACTTGCTTAATGGTGTTGCTGATATGGTTTACGTAAAAGGACATCAGAAGCAAGATTTCTCAATAGGAAATTACGTGAACAAGGTGAAAATTCTGTGATCAACGTAGAACATATTAATTTTTGTATGGATCAACCACCTATACCTAATTTCCTAAAGACTCACCATATTGTTTAAATCATTTTACTAATGCTAAGTATATGTGTAGTTTAAGAAATAGTTTTAAGCTTTATGATTGGTTGTATTTAAATTTACCTAAATAAATACTTTAATTTATTGATGTTACTTATTTCTCCTCCCCTCCTCCTCCTCCTCCTAATTAAACTCTTATTATACTATCTGTTAATTTTCAGTCGTTTATCAGATAGTAGATAGGCTATGGGCGTTCTGGACCAATTTCCCATAAGATTTAACACAGGCCTTGAAATTGCAATTTTTGCGCGGATGGCGGTGAGGAGAGTGCGGGGTTGAGAGGACGGGAGGTCGCGCGCTGAAGGGGGACGTGGTAGTGGAGAGCGAGAGAGAGAGGTAGAGAGTTTCGCTCTCTCTTGCAGTAGCAGCAGCGTGTAGTTCTGAATTTGGACATGTGATTTTGAGTAGATGGCGCCCTCAGTGAATAGCGGCGGCAATATACATGCAAATAATAAATCTTTTACATATTTTTATTTAATGTAACGAATTATGTAATGTTATTTTCTTGAGTATTTATTAGTACTAAAACCAAAGCGAAATTTATAATTCTCTGAAAACTTTAGATTTCTGTTTTCCAAAATGATTTTAAAATAATTTCTTTGATTTAGATGTTAAGTTAGCGTACTTTAAATATTTTTTAGTTTTTTCCTATTCAAATTAATCATAATATGATGCAAATCTGATACATTTTCTTTTTATTTTTCATCTTGCTATTCTATTAATAAAAGAATAAATCATAAATTTTATAGTAAATACAACTGGAATAATTGCTTTCTATCCAAATAAGCTATTTTTTTTGTAAGACTTGTTTACGTATATACATTCTTAATCACTCAAATCATTAGCTGCTTCCTTTCGTTTGATCCAAACGCAACATAACGCGTTTAGAGAAGAAGGGGAGGAAGTTATGGTTGAATTGTGGGA
Organism: Dorcus hopei; assembly: GCA_033060865.1. Taxonomy (NCBI): domain Eukaryota; kingdom Metazoa; phylum Arthropoda; class Insecta; order Coleoptera; family Lucanidae; genus Dorcus; species Dorcus hopei. Next base: position 6,672,924 of record JAUPFK010000013.1, read on the forward strand.
TGGCTCCCGTGTCAATGGCATCGTCGTCAAACTTGTTGGTAACACAATGGCTGAAATAAAAATAGGAGACAAGAATATTGTTCGTCATTTCAATCAAATTTGGAAACGCTATCGTGAGGTAGCCCATCGCCCAAACATAGATTTAGATGAGGAAGGACCGGTGAAAATAGTTTCCAACCAAGATCACGAAGCCGCGGAACACCCACCTACTGAAAATCTACCTGTCTTTAATGATCACAGTCGAAGTACTGATGACGATCAAAAGGCACCTCTTCCAGTTTCGGCACCGCAGAGAGATAGACCGCGTCGCCAGAGCATGACAAGTGTCAATTACCATTCACTCGCCGGATACCGTTCGTATCGCCGCAACAAAGAAACTTCGGCAGAGGAGGAAATGTTGGGTCCTGCGCAATAGGAAAGCTTTTAAAATAAAGCGTGTGCTTGGAGCGTGCTGATAAAAAAAGTGAATGTTGTTTATTTATGTTTTTGATATACTTGAATGTAATGGCATTCTGATTCCATTCAATTACGAATAAAACCTTTAATTGTAAAGTTGTGTTCGTCATTTCGTAACACTAAAGAACCCAACACAAGTTAATGAATGAATTGTTGAATGCTTTTCATTCAAGAATTTTACGTTTTAAATTTTGGCAACGTCGCTTGAGGTTCTTATAATATATTTGTGAATTATGAATATAATCAGTTATTTCAATTGTTGCTGAGCATGGAGCGTAAGAGTAACCGCATATAAATTCAAGTGAATATTGTTTAATATGTTTTTCCTGTTTCAGAAAGATATTTGTTAATTCAAGAACTAAGGAGGAGGCTTCCTCCCCCCCCCATGAATGTAAGTTTTATATATAATTATATATTTGCTTTTTTTAAAATTATTTTACTTTATTTCAGAACTTTTTTATTGCTGCATGGGAGGGGGAGCCTCCTACAAATTATTTATTGAAATTCAATTTTCAATCAAAAATTGTATTTGCCTTCCAGGATGGAGGGCAAATATATGCGATTATGTAAGTTTTAATCTTTTTTATTTTCTAAAAATTTATTCTATCTGATAAATATTACTATATATCTGATAAATTTTACTAATGTACATTTTTCTTACAGTTCTCCTCCTACGTTAGGATCGGAGGGAGTAATTTCACCCCTCCTCATAAAACCTACTGTAAACGTAAGTTTCTTTTAATTTTAATTTTTCATTATACAAATTTTTTAATATAAATTTTTACAATTTTAAATTTTATTTCAACTCGCTTTTCAAATTTTTGTAATACCTTGTTCTTGTTTTCAATAAATTTATTTTAACTTTCACTTTATATTTTTAAATTTTATTCTAACTCGCTTTTCTTAATTATACAAATTTTTTATATTTGTAATATCTTGTTCTTATTTTTCTTTGATATTTCAACTTACTTTATAATCTATAATTTTTTGTTAAAGTATGTTTTGTTATTTAAACTTTTTATTAATTTTATAATCTATTGAAACTTATATAATTTGTTACAGAATACAATAAAAGGTTATTTTTATATATGTTTTCTACATTTCACATAATCCTATCCAACTTAGATTAAATTAATTTACAGCTATGAAGTGAAAACACTCAACCATTTCAATATGTTTTTTTACATTCAATAATAATCAATCTCCAATAAAAATAATTTCTCATTGAAATTAAAAGCATTGAAAAAATTATATTAGTGCATTTACTATCTTTTTACTTATATGTAGAATTACATATTTGCAATTATAAATAATTTTGTATAAAATGTAAAACTATTCTAAAATGGTAAATTAGTTAAAGTGTATACGAGAATTTTCATAATTTTTATATAAAAATCATGAAACTGCAGAAAAATTCTATGGTTACAGTTTCATTAAACATGAAACTATAATTCACATGCGCATTAGGTTAATGGATTATGAATTACTTTATATCAGCATTTATTCTATTTAGACATGTATTTCCTATCGCAAGGTAAAACTTTATCTCAGCATTTTGAAACGTAATCTGTAATATTTTGAAATTGCTGACTATCCATGTTTCTACAAACATGTATAAACTATGAACGAGCAAAAAATTCATGTTTTAATAATAGAGCTAGAACCAGAATAATTGTAAACTTAAACATTAAGGAGCCAAATGAGTTTCTTGAAAATCGATGATTCGTGGTTAAATCTCGACGGAGCTGATATTATTAAAAATATATGGTACAAAAATACTCCTGGTTTGTACGAGTTAGTGTTTAAAAAATTTCCTGAAAATTATAATAAAGAGCATGCTAAAAATTATAAACAAATTATTCTTAAGACTAACACTCATCGATGACATTATAATTCGAATAAACAAGTAGATAGCATTAGAATGCAAGAATATAAAAATATTATCGCTTCGCTGATTAGTACTAATACAGCCAGTGGATTGTTTATGGAGGTGAATGATAATAAAACAGATTACTTTATTTACTTTTTAGATAAATGTGTAAAATTGATAAATAAACTATTCATGTTCATATATTTACCACATATTTTATTATACAAGGAGCAGTTTTATTGTACTGGTTTCTCGAGATTTTAGACGTCTATGCTAAAACCTCTTGAGAATTGATATCAAGGTCATGGTTTCTTATGCAAAACTTTAATTCAAATTTAATAAGTTTGAATTTAATTGAATATTTAATTTTCATTAAAATCATAAATTTGATAATCATCAATCATTCTGTCTACATCTCTTGTGTATGCATACATCTTTTCAACAATTATTAAGGTAAGTTCGATGATACATACCATCTGCATCTTACCATTCTATTCTGAAGAATTGTGTTAACAGTATCCAAAAGCTTAAGACGTTTTATCAAGAATTATTTGAATGAATATCCGTCTCGGTGAAGCTTAGACTTTAGGAACTTTGTACTTCGAACGATTTTTCGATGTACTGGTAAAAACAGGTGCAGTTTATAAAATAACAGGTAAAACACATGGCAGTTTATAAAATAAGGGATAGCAGTTTCCGAGCAGTTAAAATCAGTTATCTGTTATCTGTTTTCCAAAAACAATTACCTGTTTTCCAGGAACTGGTTTCTGTTTCCAGGTACTGTTCACTGTATAATGAAACCATTATACAATAAAACTGCTGCCTGTATAATAAAATTGTCTCCTATACAGAGTGGAAAGTTTAACTGGAATAAATTCTGTAACTTAGAAAATTATGATTTGTAATTAAAGCTTGTTCAATTGGTAATACAGCTACGTTTTTATTTTTAATTTTTCTTTAATAGTAAAAGAAAAAAAATTAAAATAGCAAGCAAATGTATATGGTCACAGTAGGATCGCAATGAACTGGAGTATATTGCCTTTTATAAACAGGTACCTGTTTTTACCTGTTATTTTACAAACTGCTACCTGTTTTACTTGTTATTTTATAAACTGCTCAGAAACTGCTATCTGTTTTACCAGTACATCGAAACAATTTACAATTTATCGAGACAGTTTATTTCGAATTGTTATGTGATTATCGGTTCCAATGATTTGTAGTATGTAAAAGCATTATATTCAAATGCTTAGTTATTGTGGCAACCTAATCTAAGCTTGCTTTCCCTCCATAATAAATTATGTAAATAACGTTAAGAAGTTGTTCAAGTTGTTCATTACATTAGGTAATGGAAATATAAACTTTTTATTATTTTAATTCAGGTTTATTATTTACTAATTTATGTTTGATTACAAAACACTGTTCTATTATGATTCCAAGGTAAGCTGCTTTCATTATCAATGCAGTAACGGAAATTATTCCATTCGTAATCGGATACAATAGTATCTTCATGACACAAACTAACGAACCATAATTTAGGATTTTGCAGGTTCACTTTCAATCTTGTTAAATGAACTGCAGGTTTCTCTTCTAAACTTTTCAGCAACGGCTTCTTTATGTTGCTCTCATACCATTCAACTAAATTATCGCCTTGCGAGAGGAATGATGTTTTCGTTAAATAATAGTAAGTTTCACCATCCTCATGTATACAAAGCATTTCTGCAGAAACCTTGATTGATCCCTGAGCATTTGGAAGCATTGTTGATAATTCTGCATGAAACACTTGGAAACAAGCTGTTACAATTTATTTTCGATCGTGCGCGAGCACACCCTGTGTAATGCATATTTCAACGATTCGAGCTAATTTTAACCCGTTTTGTTCTGTTTCTCCACTAGGCGTAGGAATGTGCCATTCCATGCCTACGCATTTCACTCAATATTCTCTTTTTAAAATATTTTTGCAAAAAATTTCAGACCAGCCGAATAATTACATATTATAATAATTAACCCCATCCTTCCTTTGTGTCAAGTTTGAGTCTGCGTAATTTTTAATTGTCCAATTTACATGGTCCTATTTGGAGACGCGTATATTAGCGGTCGAACGAGTTCACGCTTAAAGAATGTGGTTAGGACCGGAAATTATCGCCGATGCTAGTAACCTATGCCCTTTATCTTGATTGGTTTATGTTGACGACTTAAAATCTGTCATTGGCATATTCGAATATATCTCTCTCTTTAGTAGTTTTTTTCTTTTCCACCGGTCGGGGGTAGCGTCACAGCATAAATACATACAGCAGGTTCACTCTCCTTGGCGGGAAAATTTCCCGCGCAAACTGAGCCGCCATGTTCCGGATGGAGAATCTGTCACGTCACCTGTTAGAGCACATTCAACTGGACGCACGGAGTGTTTCTTTTTCTCACTCTTACATGCACTGAAGCGCAGTCGCTCTCTCTCAGACTTCTGCTCATTGCGTGCAACGAGAATTATGTCGAATGCGTCCTTAAATTGCATATGAATACTCAGGGCCGTATTCATAAAGAACTCTAAATTGTTAAATGATACGATATGATTTATAAAGGGTTTCAGTTATGTAAATGAAATGCTAAATCAGACGTCGTTTCACAAATCAAAAATGCGAAATTGAATTAATTACACTGAATTGAAGAGTAAGACTAATTTATAATCTCATAAGTATTCGTATGCTTTAAGGTATAACAATTAATTGGTTAAGTCTACAATATTGGTGTCTTGCCCGATCCCTTGAACTACCTTCCTAATTTCTTTTTTCTGATTTGATACAGAAAGAAGAATGTAATCGAAAATGAAAAGTCTGGTACGGATTGTTAAAAAGAGACCGAAGCATGGACTGAGATAACCTACAACACGAGGAAAATTTGCTATTTATAAAATTTCAAACATGTGTGCACAATCTGATTATCATTTCCCTTCGACTCACCGCATGCTTTAAGGTATAACAATTAATTGGTTAAGGGGGTCATTCTAATTGGGGTTGCAAGTTACAACTTGGTATGATTCTGCTTCCGAGCATTATCGAGACTGCACAACGTTGTATCCTGTTAGCACCGAACATTGCCGAGATTGTAACTTCTTAGCAGTTACTAAGGAGGTACCACCGTTATTAGGTTGCAAATTCGATTAGAATGACCCCCTAAGTCTACAACACTGGTGTCTTGCCCGATCCCTTGAATTACCTTCCTAATTTATTTTTTCTGATTTGATACAGAAAGAAGAATGTTATTGAAAATGAAAAGTCCGGTACGGATTGTTAAAAAGAGACCGAAGCATGGACTGAGATAACCCACAACACGAGGAAAATTTGCTATTTATAAAATTTCGAACATGTGTGCACAAACTGATTATCATTTCCCTTCTACTCACCGTATGCTTTAAGGTATAACCATTAATTGGTTAAGTCTACAACACTGGTGTCTTGCCCGATCCCTTGAATTACCTATCTAATTTCTTTTTTCTGATTTGATACAGAAAGAAGAATGTTATTGAAAATGAAAAGTCTGGTATGGATTGTTAAAAAAAGACCGAAGCATGAACTGTGATAACCCACAAAACGAGGAAAATTTGCTATTTATAAAATTTCGAACATGTGTGCACAATATGATTATCATATCCCTATGACTCACTGCAGCAATTTGTAATGTCAATCTTTTAATTATTTGGCAGAGAGATGTTTGTGAAATATTTAACTTCTATTTTATCAGAAGATTAAGAAGTTGATTATTATGCTCATTTTTCGGTTTTCTTCTTACAAGTGATGTGTATAGAATTGTTACTCCAGATTTAGGTATTGAAATAGCTATTTGTGCAATAAGTTAGGAAATGTAATTTTTTTCCGTACTAGGCATGGGATGTACATACCATGTACATGCCATGTACGGAAAAAATGGATTTCCTATGTGTCACACACCATGATTTTTTCTACTAGAGTTTGGAAAAGAAATTAAATTTGGATAATTTTAATAATTTATAATCATTTCTAAATTGAAAAGTGGAGGCAAGATTGCTCTGCTTTTGTTACTATAGAGAAACAATACAATATATTATTTCCGCACTTGTTAGGAAATATTCCACTTTTCCTAACTCAAATTAGTATTCTAATGTTAAAGTTAACTTATGTACCTTAATATCTAATCTTCACTCTTGGTAGGTAATAAATTTATGAATATAATTATATTTACAAGAAAATTGTATTTAATAATTAATAGGTTTGCTCCAGCAGCATTTTCTGACTAGTTCGGAACCGTTAAAAACTGTTGCCCACCGAAGTAATGATCGATTTTAACGGCACCGTCAAAATATGTACAATTTTGATGACTGCATGCTCTTGAACTAGTTACGAAGTGTTGCTGGAACAAACCTAATATATGTATATTGAATTAATCTTATAATACATTTTATTTATAATTTTGAATCAAACAAATTTGTTTTTGATAATTGTGTATTTTGATACGTATTAAACACACTATAGTAATAATAATACATTAAAGAAAGTTTGTTTAAATAAATTATGTATTAGGTTAAAATTGTAATTTCCTGGCTTATAATCTTTATTAGACATATTTTAATTTAACTGTTGTAATGTAACACTTTAAGCTTAAGCTATTAATTAGTAGTTAGTCAGTTTACTTCGTTTTATACAAATAAAGTTTACGATTTCAATATATACCGTACAGATCTACTGTAGATATGACCCTAACTTTAATTTCCATTCAATATGGAAGACAAACAAAAATCGATGTTTTATATGTTACATTAAGTGAGGCCATAGGGATTTACATGCTAAAAATTATATCTTAAGTTATATCACAAACAAATTATTAACGTCAGCCAATATGATTGAACGAATGTAGTTCAATAATTTGTGTATATTTTCTTCAACTTTTCACAGTAAAATAATTAAGGATAATTCTAGCAAAGTTCATCTTGTGTCAAATAGTTTAATTTATAACTAAATACAAAAACTTATTTAAAATTTGTTCCATAAGATAAATTAACATCAATAGTAAAATTTTTAGCATGTAAATCCTTATGGCCATACACAAAAAATTAACTGTATTTATTTTGTAAGAATTTTCCACAATAAACAATGTAAACAGTCAATCAGGTGTATTCCATAATGCAGTGGTTATTTGTCACTTTATTAACACTGTGTTTAATAATAACTTCTTAACCACCGTTTTTAAATCACTGATTGAAGACATATTTCATAAGCACACGGTGGTTATTTTACAATTTTATACATTAGTTAACTTCATTTGTAAAATATAATCACTGAACATAATTGCATATCCTTCTTTTCAATGTAATTTGCGCTTGTGGAATAGCAAAATCTTTAAAAAGTGGTTAAAAGCGACAACACATGTGCATAATTCAGTGTTTATTAATCACTGATATATGTAATACACTCGAATGTTTGTATTTGGAATGAAGTCACGTTTATTATTACGTACCTACTCCTACAAAGTAGAAAGTCTGGTTAACCCTGGAATACCACACTTATTTTTGTGACGTGACTTCCACATTGAGGTCTTGTAGACCCCATACAATTTTCGATAATTAATTTACTAAAACATAATTTAAAAAACGTATTGCTTTTCAACATTTTTCTGTAGAGTATACTAAACAACATTTATATTAGAAAAATGTTCACTTATAAACTGAAAGTAATATAAAATTCATCAAAACATTAAATACAAGCCAATTTCAGAAAATCAAGGAACTGAAGAAACATTTCATCTACGCTACCCCAAATAGTGGTAGCTGGTACGCCTATCGATAGAGTTTGCTATTGATAGTGCTGTCGATAATCCTGGCTATCGATAGTACTATTAGTAGTCAGGACTATTGATAGTAAACTGTTTCGATAGGCCCACCATTAATCCCAAATATCTAAAAATGATTTTCACAGTCTACATAATTTAGCTCGATGTTCTAAGCAATATGGTTTATGACATGACACACATAGAAAATTGGTTTTTCTACCTTTTTTGCGGTCACAAAAAACACATCGAACTTTTTTTCGGGTACTGTCGTTTTCTTTGTTGAAGTAGGTACTAGGTATATTCTCATCATTTTTCCATAAATTTTCTACTTCTTTCAATATCTCTGCTTCTGTTCAAGATCTCCTTCTCTCTCATTCTTCTAATTCCATAATAAACACAAAATCGAAGTCAACTAAAAACAAAAATGCTACATAGACTCCACACTGGGGTCTGCGGGACCCCATCAATAGATAATATATACATATTATTACTTACTTATTGTACACCTCATATCAAACTCACTCCCTTGATATATCTACTCGAAAAGTAAATTTTAAAGGTGAAAACTACGCACGTGCATTATAATGGCAATTTGCATGGAGTATGTCAGACCCCCAGTGCGATATTCCGAATTTACGAATTTACTTAATTGAATTCAAAATAGACTTATTCAAGTTAAACAAGTCTCTTTTTGAGTTAAATAAGTATTTGTTGAATCAAAAATATATTTTGTTCATTCAAATAAATAAAATCGTTGGTTATATATAACCGTGAAAATGGTAAATTCAATGCAGTTATCTTTCTCCGTGTATTTTAATATAATTAATCTATTTACGTTTCACTTTATTTTTTTTAAATAATATTTATTAATGTAGAATTAAAGAAATCGATGTGAATCAGTAAATAATGCAGTGGGACAAGTGTGCCCTGCAAAAATATTTTAATTGCGGCTCTGGTATTATACATTCTCAAAATGGCGTCAAGGTCAAAAAATCTTGCCCTGCCAGATCAAAGGTGCCGACAAACAGTTTCCATGCTGATTATAATATGCTGTGGTAGCGTCATTGTCTCAGTAAGAATCTGTCTGTCCCATGAACTACATGTGCCTGTCGTGGAAAATTTAGTGTCGTGTTCGCTTCATCGAGGAGGTGAAAGTGATTGATACGGCTTTATGCCGGACTTCTAAGTTCATTTGAGGACAGGGAAGCTGCAGGTACCCCGCAGTTTGTGACAGCACAGCTTTGCGACTGGGTAAGTTCTGCATGATGCTATTTTCTCTCGACCTGACTCTGACGTTCGTTTTTCTCTTCCTTCGTTTATAGGCTTTAGGTTACGGCGTTGACCATTCCTTTTGGTTACGACTTTGCTTACCCTTTTGGTTACGACTTGGCCGACCCTCCAGGTCACGGCATTGACCTTTCTTTTGGCTACTGTTTTCGACCAGCTTTCGGCTGATTTCAATTAAGGCCGACCTCCTATTGTTGATCTTGGATTGGCCCGAACTCCAGTATCTCGTGGCCCTGTGCGACTGCAAAGCGACGCATCCACCCGGGGAGAAGCCGACGTCTACGGAGACGCCCCTAGACGGACGTAACGACGCTATTTAGCAGGTCATATGTTTCTATTGACTAATGTAATTTTCTTCGGCTCTCGGTGGATTGAATGTAGCCGCATTTGTGCACGTGTTCGCGTACACTCGCGAAATTAAGTTTCGATTAACGGAGGATTCCTCGAATAACGCGCATCGAGCGCACCCCGCGGTTTCTTTGCCGCTAGAATAGACGATTACCGTTTTGCGTCATTTTCAAATAGTTTTGTAGCAATTTCGGATCCGAAAAATTAGGTAATATCGTATTATGTTTATGGCCTAGTTGTTTATTTAAATTGTTCGACCTGCGTTGATTTTATTTTATTTGTTCTGTGCTTCTATTAATAAAAGTGTTCATGTTTTGGACGTAACGTGTTTTCTTAATTTTTCACGCGTTTCCTTTTACAAAAAAATTAAGTGGCGCCTGTTTTTGGTTTGGCCTTCGCGTTTTGGTTAGAGAACCCCCCCGTCCCACTGCAGCTGGCTGGCAACATTGGAATAAAGTTTCGCTCCAATGTAAAACTTCTGCCTATCTACGCAGGTAGGTAGCAAAGCATCGAAAAATTGTTCTTGGTTACATTGAAACATCGGTGTTATGAAAGATGATATCATGAAATTGTTTGGCCCCAATATAGGATCCCAATGTATGAATGATTCATCTTCTTGTTCTTCATATTCTTCTTCCTGCTGCTCGGGAATAGATCTTACTCGTGGCACACACATTTTGCAACTGCTCATTCAAAGGTTTTTCATTATAATTTATAGTGTTTAAAACAAAATTAATCACATAATGATTTACTTAGAAATTTACAGTTTCTTACACAGATATTCATACAAATAGCATTAAGAAGCATGTTTCCAAGTTAGTTTGCTATATTAAATTATATACATCATATTAATAACATTCTCAATTTGTATAGATCCATATCAGTTTCAAGATGATTATTATGTTGATGGATGGAAAATAAAACAAAGATACAATTTTTAATATAATTTATTGCTATGATAATATTAAGCGAAAACAACAATTATCACAAAATCATTAAAATATATGTATATGTTTATATATTAAGTTATAAAATAAAACTATGTTTACATCTAAGCTGCTAAAAAATATCATTTTGTGTGGATTTATGTATCCATAATATCCAGATGTCCCCATGGAAGAGTATCATAAGAATTTTGAATTAAATATCGTTTATCATCATGGGGACTCAAAGCGATTTTTTGCTGCGTAACTGTGTGGACGTGCTGTTTTTCTGAATGTATTAAATTTTGATCTAAACATTTTTCTACGGAATTTTGCAAACATTCTAAATAGTCCTTGAAAGTAATTTTGTTCTGAATAACATTTCGTTTAACATCCTTAGCTTTCTTATCTTTATCCTCACCCACCACTCTGTATGCACAACTTTTCGATCGCAAACCAATAAATTCCGTCATAATTTTACCATTCAGCTCATCCTTCATCAGACCTGGAACCTTTTTATTTACACGAGGAATACCATACCGATTGTTTTCCTGATAGTCGCTGGTATCAAAGTGTTCATAACAGTCACGCTGAATTACTTTATATACATCATCACACTCAATTTCATAAATTAAAGAGTCTGTATCCGTATAACAAACCTTACATTTATCATCAAATTGTGATTGCATATATCCATAATGAAATTCATAAAGTTTCACCTTTGAAATATCGAGTACACACATGCCAACATATATGGGCTTATTAAATAGAATTTCCGTTTTATTTAATTCTATTGCAACTAAATTTTCGTTAAATATTGTGCAGGAATTGAATTCTGGTTTCGCAATTAATTTACCTGCACCATTTAGATATTAATTTTACATTACTACGTTTCCTGATATTCTCCATCGTTTTGCCAAAAGCTGCATTATTTAATAATTTACAAAGATCCTTTTCGAAATCATTCTTTGCAGCAGTTCTCAGACGGGTGTTTAAATCAATATAAGGTTTTAACCACGCCGCCTGCTTAAATTTCAATACGCGATGAATTTTAACTAATTTTAAACCATATGCCAAAGCCTGCTGTAAATATCTATAGTGAATGATGTAACGCTTTTTGTTATTCAATGTAGCCATTAATTTTTGTTCTTTAGATTTTGGTGCGCTGACGTGTTCTGGACAAAAAGGTAAATCTGAGTGAGCATAATGCAACTCAGCAGGATATTCTAAATCAACTTCCAAAATATACCCTACGGAGCTGTTGTTTGAAATATTAAAATCTACGTTTTCTACATCATCCACCCACTCAAACCCTCCATAGGGTAAGGGTTGTGACATTGCATACCCATAAACATTGTTAACATCAGTATAAAGTAAATATTTTGATAGTTGGGTGGGATCATAGTCGGTCATGTACTTATTGTTAGCTTTGGTATAACGTTTCGAACACTGACTCAGTCCCCCTCGAACACCTCGCTCAACAAACATGAGCATATCAATGTCTGTTAATAATAATTCAAGCTCCACTTTAGTATACTTTAGCATAGCATCCCAAGTATATCCTGGTGCAGAAAAATAATGAGCAGGATCGAGCCCATGTGAATTCAGTAAGGTTAAACGAAATGCTCGAATACATCAGCTAACAGTAAAACATCTGTGTGTAAGTACAAGTCTGAATACTCCCCCAAATTTTGAATTTTGAACTCGCTCCAAACATGCCGAGCATGAGCGTAATCCACATCGCTTATATCCGCATCATTTAATTTATTATAAAATTTCTCTTTCGCTGGCAATTTAGATTCGCTGAAACGTTCAAACGAGTCAAAATAGTCATATGGATACACACCCTTCCGCGTTAATAACTGAAATTTTTCCTCAGGTAAATTTTGAAATTCTGATTTTAGAATAGGATACGTTTCCAAATTTGAAGCTAATTTATCAAGACTTGAGCTCATAAACCGAAACGAATCAATAAAACGGAACTTTACCAAATTTTTATCAACATGTTTCGTAAACGAAATATACTTTTCTTTATTTACGGGAAGTAAATCAATGCGACCCTCAAAATCTGATGCTAAATTCTTAATTATAAAATGAGCATCATAACCACTCAGATTATGAAACACAACAGGTACCACGTGACCATCCTTATAATTAACATTACATCCCTCGTGTGCTGCTCCCCTGAACACCCCTGTTAAGTGATAGTGATCCCTTACTTTTTGTCTTCAGGGCTAAACGGCTGCTCGCAGATGTGACAGTGGGTTGCCTGATTGAACTCCAGATTTTCAATTGAAGTTAAGGGTTCCATGGGTAGAGGGCAAAGGAATACGGTTCCTAAATTTTCAGCGAACTGTTGCATTCTGCAGTAAACCATTGCATGCAGTCCTCACCACGATATGATTTATAGAAAGATAGTGAATCATCATAAGAACATTTAACATAATACCCGATACTATAGGACACATGTTCTTGGTACTTATTTTTACTGTTACATGGTTTTAATATGCATTCTAGATCTGCATATATTATGAACGGTGTCTTAACTTTATACCTGAAATTTTTAAATTTTAAAATATTGTTTTGTTCTGTTGGCATTCTAATTTTACAAACGTTTAATTTTTCACAATCTATCGCATGCTTATCCAAACGTTCTTGACTATAAAAGTAGTTAAAGCACTGTTATGTACGTGTATGTCTGATATGTATCAGAAGCCCACGAATGAACGTTGTATATAAAATAACAAAAGGTCGTTATGAAAAGTCAGTTATATAAACAATTTGTATCATATTTGAATTAAAGAATAAATCTTTCTAAAATAAGCAACTCGGCCCCTTTCATCAACACAACAATTGGCGACGAGGAGTTTTCGAACTACGCAAGAGGAATATTATGGTAGAAACAGAAAAAGGCAAGATGAATTTTACTGTTGAAGAATTTAAACTCATTATGTCTGAAGCAGTACAAATGGCATTATGTGCGACAAACAAGCAACCAGTTATATCTTCAGAAAGATTAATGGAGTCCTTATCTAACAGAATAACAGAATTTCATTATGACAAAAATCAAGATCAAATTTTTGAAGAATGGTATGACAGGTATGTTGATCTTTTCTCAGAAGACGCTAAAAGTCTAGAAGATTCAGCTAAGGTTCGCTTATTGCTTTCTAAAATTAGTCAAACTGAATATGATCGATATAAACGTCATATTTTACCTAAAAAGCCGAAAGAATTGACTTTTGCTGAAACAGTAGAAACGCTTAAGAATATTTTTGGTCCAGTTCGCTCACTGTTTGCTACTCGTTATCAAGCACTAAAGATGCGCTTTGAATTAGGTACCGATTTATTAACTCACGCTGGTTTGGTATCTGATGCGGTAGAACGTTTTCAAATAGAAAAACTAGATGCAGAATCTTTCAAATGTTTACTTTTTACATCAAGTTTATATGCTACCGAGCATGCTATACTTCGAACGAGATCTCTTAAGTATATGGATGAAAATCCAAAGTCAAAATTAAACGAATTAATTAATGATTGTCAAAAATATTTGTGCCTTCAAGAAGATGTCAAACTCATTGGCAAAAATAATGAAATTGTCAATCACAGCTCAATCAATTCTCTTCAAACTAGAAAAAAATTTCAAGAGCGTAATTTAGACAGAACTCACAATACGAAAAATATTAAATGCACTCGCTGTGGGGGAAAACATTATCGCTCTGAATGCAAACAAAAACAAGAAAGCTTAGTATGTGCTTATTGTTCTAAACGGGACACGTTGAATCTGTTTGCTTTCTCAAGAAAAAGCAACATAATCAGCCACGAAAAACAGAAAATAAAACAAAAATTCGTTCGTCAAAATTACATCATGTAACGTGCATAAATAAAATTTCTTGGCAAAACCGCCGTTACATCACACTTTCAGTTGAAGGTACGCTGGTTACAATGCAACTAGATCTTGGTGCAGATATTACACTTTTACCAGAAAACTGCATTAAACGAATCAACAAAAACATCCAAATTTTGCCGACCACACGTAAAGCTCGAGTTGCTAATGGTACATTTTTACGACTTAAAGGAAAAGTTAATCTTCCTTTTACATTTAACGGTAAGCAAGTCTTGCATACTTGTTACCTTGTACAGAATAAACTTCATTTCATGGGAAACGATCTGATGGAAGCATTACAGTTTTTCGATAGACCTTTAAATGAAATCTGTGACAAAAATTCTGATGGTTTATGTTCTTGCAATTTACCCGATTTAACAAGTGAGAGCATTGCTGCATTGGAAACACATTTTCAAGTTAAAAAAAGTCAAGAAACAAAGGTTAATGAAGAAAGAAACTCCAGCAGTGGATCACCGAAATTAAATAAAACGCATGCATTATCCGAAGACTTAGATAAATCAGAAGGAAAGTTTTTGAATACAATAATTGAAATTTATCCTGAAACATTTTCTCCTGGACTCGGACATTGCAAACTTTTTCTAGCTCATTTGAAATTGAAAGTAGGAGCACAACCTATTTTCTGCCGGAAACCTACAGTTTCTTATGCGTATCAAGACGCTGTTGAAAAAGAACTTGATCGTTTAGAAAACCTTGGTGTTATTAAAAAAGTAAATTATTCAAATTGGGCAGCACCAATTCACGTGGTAAAGAAAGCAAATGGATCACTTCGAATTACTGTGGACTATTCTACTGGTTTGAATAACGCACTCGAACTTCATCAATACCCATTACCTCTACCGGAAGATATTTTTGCATCATTAAATGGTGGATGCATATTTTCAACATTAGATTTTTCTGATGCTTATTTACAGATTGAAGTTGATGACGAAAGTAAACAATTGCTTACAGCAAACACTCATCGCGGCTTATACCAATATCAAAGATTCCCTTTTGGTGTTAAAAGTGTTCCAGGTATTTTCCAAGAAATGATGGACAAAATGCTTTCTGGCTTACGTGGAGTAGCCGCTTATCTTGATGATTTAATTATTTCCGGAAAAACTAAACAAGAACATCAAGAAAATCTTCGTGCAGTTTTCGAGAGAATCCAGCAATTTGGATTTAAAATTCGTCTTGAAAAATGCAAATTTTTTGCAAAATCAGTAAAATATTTAGGTCAAATCATCGACAAGAATGGCCGTCGTCCAGATCCAGAAAAGATAAGTGCCATTGTTAGAATGCCAGAACCAAAGAACATTGGTGAACTACGTTCATTTTTAGGAATGGTAACTTTCTACGGTAACTACATTGATGAAATTCGTAAACTGCGAACACCGCTTGATGAACTACTGAAGAAAAACGCACCATTTGAATGGTCTACAAAATGTCAAGAAAGTTTCGAAAGAGCAAAGAAAATTCTTCAATCAAATCTTCTTTTAACACATTATGATCCGAAACTACCAATCATTATCGCTGCAGATGCTTCACAGAATGGAATTGGAGCAGTCATTTATCACAAATTTTCAGATGGTTCTACAAAAGCAGTAAGTCATGCTTCACGTACACTTACTGAAACCGAAAGAAAATGTTCTCAAATAGAAAAAGAAGGTTTAGCGCTCACATTCGCAGTGAAGAAATTTCATAAAATGGTTTTTGAACGAAATTTCATTCTTCAAACGGATCATCGACCGCTTATGGCAATTTTTGGGAACAAAAAGGGAATTCCTCAACACACTGCTAACAGATTAGCTAGATGGGCAATCACGCTTCTAGCTTACGACTTTACGATCGAATATGTGCGAACTACCTCTTTTGGACAAGCAGATGCACTATCTCGACTTATCGCAAATCAACCGACGCCAGAAGAAGATGTTGTTATAGCTGCAATTAAAGAAATTGAAGATATTGAAGCAGATATAAACTCTATTTTTAACACAGCAAAACAACTTTTTCCCATCACTTCACAAGAAATTGCTGCTGCTACTCAGAATGATGAAATATTGCGAGAAGTTTATGAAGCAATTTCCAATGGATGGTCTAAGACATTGATGACACCAGATTTACTTCCTTACGAGCGTCGAAAATCTTCACTTAGCATTGTTAAACACTGTATAATGCTGAAGGAAAGAATAGTCATTCCACGAGTTTTACAACAACGCATTCTTGCACAACTTCATATTTCACATCCAGGAATCGTACGAATGAAATCAATCGCTCGAAGTTACGTATACTGGTCTACTCTGGATGCAGACATTGAGAATATGGTAAAAATTTGCAACGAATGCCAAACTTGTCAGAAAATGCCTACTAAAACTGTACTAAGTTCATGGCCAAAATCAGAAGCACCATGGACGAGAATTCATATCGATTATGCTGGTCCATTCCTTGGCTCAAATTTTCTTGTAGTCGTAGATTCTTACTCAAAATGGCCAGAGATTATTCACATTGATGCATGCTTTTTTATCTTGAATATGTTTGGAGAGCTCGATGTAAGAGGAACCGGACTGGATCGATTCAAATTTGTTGATGTTAATCATCAAGTGGATGATTGTTCTTAGGGCCCAGCTACTCTCGCGTTCCTGGAAATTTTCTAACTGTACTATTATAGGCTCCTTAACGTGGACGGTGAACCATTCCGTGAGTTCAGTATCGCGATAGATAGGAGCATTCTTAGTGTTCATATATTTGTTCTCTATGATTTCTTTGTCTCCTTTCTTGAGAATAAATTCACCGCAGAGAACTGCGTTGATCTTTAGCGCCTCATCGTTTCTCAAGCTGTTTTTAACACGTCTCTGGAAGAGTATGAATGCATCTTCCAGAAACGCAGCAACATCCTTATGCCGTAAATTCATGATAATGCCAGTTCTAATTCTACTTTGGAATGCTGACTGCAAATCTTCCCATTTCACACGGTTACAAGCAGTTTCTCTAGAGTGCTCAATCCTCGACCTTCTCGCTGTTTTGCCTTCAACATTGTACGACAACTCATAATGTTGCTGATACATGTTATAAGATGTTGTTTAGCACCAGGAGATAGATTCGAAGCAGTAGCACTCCTGAGGAATGCGTTCAAGACACGTAGATGTTTACTGCGAAGCTTCAAACCGTTCTCAATCTTCATGACATCGTTTGCACTGAAAAGTGCTGTTCTTACTTCATCAACGAAAGCTTGTGCTTGCGAATTCATTTTCTGCAACAACAACAAACTGTTTAATTTTAACGTTTCGTTGAATATCTTTTAACAGTAATCAGAAGCTTAAAATATAGCCGCATAAAAATTTATAATTTTCATTTAATACGTTTGATAATTGTTCAGTTATTTAATTGCAAAATAAAGCAAAAAAAAATCGATGGATAAATCCAATAAAATGTATCATGGTCGCGAGTCTGGCTATCTACTACCGCGTTCACCTACCGTTCCTGATTGCGCGTTCCCGCTGAACTCGACGTAGTATTTAATATATAAGATTGATAATCTGATAAGGATGCTATAAAATTCAATTTACTAAACCGAAAACGTATATAAGGTTACAAAAAAAAATCAAAACTGATAGTAGAATTCGCGAAACACCCCTCGTTTCCAAAAGCCGTTCTAAGTATAAAAAAATGTATCAAGGTCGCTCTACACGCTTGTCTGCGTCCCCCTCTTACTTGCGCGCGACTACCTTCCTGCTGAAATAAGTCAGCGTTGGTATTAACTTGATGCAGTATTTAATACATATGATGAATAATCCTATAAGGGTGCTATAAAATTCAATTTACTAAAACGAAAACGTATATGGGGTCCAAAAAAAAAATCAAAACTGATAGTAGAATTCGCGAAACATCACTCCTTTTCAAAAAACCGCCCTAAGTATAAAAAATGTACCAAGGTCGCTCTCTACGCTCGTCTACGTCTTCCTCTTCAGCTGTTGCTTGCGCGCGACTCTTATCTTAAGCTTCTGGTTATTACTGAATGATATGATGTGGAAGGCACATACCATCCACTTTACTTACCTTAATATTATAGTAAAAGTGATGATGATAATGATAAGACATACACACAGACACCGCAGGCGATACGTGCTCTCTCGCAGTTATAAACAGAAAGATGAACAAATTTATTTACTACCCAAATTTATAGATTTCAATAGAAATGAATCAACCAATCACATTCGAGGATTTCTATATCATTTATAAATTGAACACATTGCTTCGCAGTTTTCATTTCTCAGATATTTACAACGCTTTTGCAATAGAGTAAATTTACGTTTAGTTTGAAACAGTTAAGTAGTGTAGTGATTCCTAAATCGGTTTGAAAGAAAATTTGCTTCACGATGTGTGTACTGAAACAACTTTCGTTTGCAATTAATTTGCTTAATTTCATTCTCAGTTAATCGCGTTCGATTCGACCTTGATTCGTTTTCTTTATCTCGCTGCTCGTTTTATTCATCTGACTCATTGTTTACATTTCGTCGCATAAGCGTTTTGAGTTACTATAACTCTAGTGCAAGGGAATTTTGAATCCTCTTCTTCAACTTTAGCATGCGGAAGTGCGCGAGGTAAAAATTATAATTAAGATAGCGGCTGTATTTAATGCATAAGATGTCTAAACTGAAAACGTATGTGGAGTTAAAAAAAGAATTATATCAGAAATGAATCAACCAATCACATTCAAGGATTTCTGTATCATTTATAAATGTTCGTTTTTTTAAATTGAACACAATGCTTTGTAGTTTTCGTTTCTCAGATATTTACAGCGCTTTTGCAATAGAGTAAATTTACGTTCAGTTTGAAACAGTTAAGTAGTGTAGTGATTCCTAAATCAGTTTAAAAGAAAATTTGCTTCACGATGTATGTACTGAAACAACTTTCGTTTGCAATTAATTTGCTAAATTTCATTCTCAGTTAATCGCATGCGATTCGACCTTGATTCGTTTTCTTTATCTCGCTGCTCTCTGAATTGTACTAAGGTCGCGAATATTGCTATCTGCTAACACGTCTCAACAAGTATTAACATTCCAGAAACCGCGAGCGCTAAACGATATCCTCCGTCCGCACATTTACGATGATTGCTTTGTTTTAAGAATGTATATACGTAAACAAGTCTTACAAAAAAATAGCTTATTTGGATAGAAAGCAATTATTCCAGTTGCATTTACTATAAAATTTATGATTTATTCTTTTATTAATAGAATAGCAAGATGAAAAATAAAAAAAATAAAATGTTTCAGATTTGCATCATATTATGATTAATTCGAATAGGAAAAAACTAAAAAAAAAATATTTAAAGTACGCTAACTTAACATCTAAATCAAAGAAATTATTTTAAAATCATTTTGGAAAACGAAATCTAAAGTTTTCAGAGAATTATAAATTTCGCTTTGGTTTTAGTACTAATAAATACTCAAGAAAACAACATTACATAATTCGTTACATTAAATAAAAATATGTAAAAGATTTATTATTTGCGTGTATATTGCCGCCGCTATTCACTTAGGGCGCCATCTACTCAAAATCACATGTCCAAATTCGGAACTACACGCTGCTGCTGCTGCAAGAGAGAGCGAAACTCTCTACCTCTCTCTCTCTCTCGCTCTCCACTACCACGTCCTCCTTCAGCGCGCGACCTCCCGTCCCCTCAACCCCGCACTCCCCTCACCAACATCCGCGCAAAAATTGCAATTTCAAGGCCTGTGTTAAATCTTATGGGAAATTGGTCCAGAACGCCCATAGCCTATCTACTATCTGATAAACGACTGAAAATTAACAGATAGTATAATAAGAGTTTAATTAGGAGGAGGAGGAGGAGGGGAGGAGAAATAAGTAACATCAATAAATTAAAGTATTTATTTAGGTAAATTTAAATACAACCAATCATAAAGCTTAAAACTATTTCTTAAACTACACATATACTTAGCATTAGTAAAATGATTTAAACAATATGGTGAGTCTTTAGGAAATTAGGTATAGGTGGTTGATCCATACAAAAATTAATATGTTCTACGTTGATCACAGAATTTTCACCTTGTTCACGTAATTTCCTATTGAGAAATCTTGCTTCTGATGTCCTTTTACGTAAACCATATCAGCAACACCATTAAGCAAGTGAATACGTAATATGTCATCCAAGTCAGCGTAACTTACATAACTACTATGTACTATATTTTAGGCCATGTGGTCATATAGCCAATTCTATAAACAGTCGTTGTAAAATATGTGAGTGTCGCGAAAAAGAAGAGATGGAATGTAAAATTTGCTGCTCAAATGATCGAGAATTTCTACCTTGGAAGCTGCTGTAGTATTAGGTGATAAATAGACATTAGTGATACGGGTAGTTTTTATTGCTTTATAACATTATTTTTGAACCTGTATATATTATGAAATAAATAGATATTATTTGTAAGCAAATCATTAGTGTATTTGCAATCATGGTGGAACTAAGTTCACCACATTTTATACTTTTACATGCAGTATTCCAAAATATTCTTTACATACATCAACCGTACAATTCGAAAGAAATTTTTGCCTGTTTCGATATAGCTGGATTAAAAAATGACAGCGGTTGTTCAGGATGGGTAAAAATGGCTTCCCGCCTTATTAACAATCACATTCCTACATTTTACACTTCGACACCTAATAATAGTACACAATATAAGACGAGGATTGTATTTCAAGGTGGTACCTCTGAAGACTTGCATTGGAAAATGATAGAAAAACACGCATGCGCCACAAAACTTCTTGATATTTCTACCGATTACAATAATCAATCAGCTCTAGTTCTGCAATTACTGTGCTACATTACGCTTTGTACTTCGATTTTAATTCTAAAGTGTCTAGTTAGAATTATTACAAGAAAATGTCGTCCAATGATGCAATGCCATTCTCAAATTGTATCAAGATATTTCAATAGAAAAATTTCAAGAACTTAGAAAATCTTCCACTACTATACAGGGTGTTCACCGAGTGGCGCGGTCTTCTCTACCGTCTATGGTATATAAAAAATTCAAACGAGCTAAGATGTAACTCGGTCAGCTCTACTTCATAAAATTACTTTTGGCTATACAGAGTGTTCAGTAACTGAGAGCCATACCAAAGTTATATTTTTTTAAATGGGACACCCAGTATATTTTTGCATATTTCGAAAGTGCGCATAACGAATAGGTAATAACCAAAAATTTAGGAACTTTTACTTGAAAGTTTGTAAGATATTGACGTGTAAGTGTAAAAAAATGCTGTACTATGAGCGCTTATACAGGCTGTTACAAATTCGAGGCTCACCATTGGGATCTCGGAAACGGTAAGAGATACGAAGTCGGTTAAATTGGGGCAAAGTTGCGTATTTTGGTGCTGAACAATAATCCGTTCTGAAAAATCTTCTACGTTTTGTAGTTTTTGAAATATTTCAAAAAAACAAGAAAACGTAATTTTCTTTTTTATTTTTTCCTGAAGTTATTGTTGCAGGGATCATAACAAATTTAATACATTCTAGAGGCACTTTTTTAAGCTCTTTACGATGATATCACTAGATTTTACTTAAAACGTTTCGTCTCGTCCTGACCATCATCAACTTCATTTTTTCTTATGGGCGCTACATTGGGTTTTAATACCAATGAATAGATCTATTTTTTCTGATGCTTTACCATATATCACACATCCCTATTTAATAATTTGAAACAGCTGGAAATGCAAGAAATTGTTGAAAAATAACACTGTAAAGAAAAACATGGTATGCAGTGAAAACAAAAACAAAAAAAGTTTGATATACCTTCGGAGTTTTATTTCGTCTATCACAAAAGCAGATTTCTGAAAAATTTTTAGATATAAAAATGAATGATGTGATTCCAAGAAAGACGTACATTTTTAAAACGTATTGTGCTAACAAGAACAATTTAGTAATAGCAAGAGAAATTTACTTCCAACAATGACGATGACGCAGTATTTAATTAGTTTCGTAATTAAATTATACATTTTTATGATTAAAGCAAGAAAGTATCACAAGAAATTATGTCTTTAAAAAATCTCTTTTTTGTAAATTTAGAAAGGTATTGTGCTGACAACAATTTAGTAATAGCAAGAGAAATTTACTTCCAATAATACCCAGAAAGATGCCATCCACACAGAACAATGTTATTAAGTTAGATAGAAACATTGCACTTTATGGATATTTTCATGAAGCTCGAAGGACGTATCGAGATCGCCTTAATGATGATGAGAATGAAGAATTTTATTAGTAGAGGTAGTTAAATAGTTACTTATAAAATATATAAAATTATGAGACTACAAGAAAGAATGTTTCCTCGAGCAGTAATATCTTTTAAGAGCTTAAGCTGAGTTTTCTAAAGACATACATAATTTCATTTGATATTTTCTTGCTTTAATAATAATAATAATGTATAATTTAATTACAAATCTAATCAACTATTGTTTTGTAGTTGTCTTTCTGGATATTGTTGGAAGGAAATTTCGCTCGTTATTACTAAATTGTTGTTAAGACCATTCTTGGGTTCAAAAACATTCATTTTTAGATCTAAAAATTTTACTGAAATCAGCTCTTGTGATACACGAAATGAAACTCCGAAGGTATATCAAATTTTTTGGTTTTTGTTTTCACGGCATACCATGTTTTTCTTTGCAGTGTTATTTTCAACAATTTCTTGCACTTCCAGCTGTTTCAAATTATTAAATAGGGATGTGTGATACATGGAAAAGCATCAGAAAAAATAGATCTATTCAATGGTATTAAAATCCAATGTAGCGCCCATAAGAAAAAATGAAGTTGATGATGGTCAGGACGAGACGAAACGTTTTAAGTAAAATCTAATGATATCATCGTAAAGAGCTTAAAAAAGTGCCTCTAGAATGTATTAATTTTGTTATGATCCCTGTAATAACAACTTCAGGAAAAAATAAAAAAGAAAATTACGTTTTCTGGTTTTTTTGAAATATTTCAAAAATTACAAAACGTAGAAGATTTTTCAGAACGGATTATTATTCAGCACCAAAATACGCAACTTTGCCCCAATTTAACCGACTTCGTATCTCTTACCGTTTTCAAGATCCCAATGGTGAGCCTCGAATTTGTAACAGCCTGTATTTTGGTTATTTATTAACATTTCGTCGTGAATTTTTGAAGGTACACAATACAATATCTTTTCTACAGAAATTTCAAAACAGCTTCGGTCTTTCAGTTATTATGTGTACAGGGTGTTGAGTTTTGAAAAAGATAATTTTTCTCAAAATTTTCAAATGGAACACTAGACTCTCGTGAAACACTGTTTTAATAAGCTTTCATGAAATGCCAAATGTATTTGTCTAAACTGAAGAAGTCGTGAGGCAAAAATTAATAATTTTTCTGTCTTTCAATATTGACGTTATTTAGCCTTTCTGTCCGGTTCTTCTGCTTTGATTTGCTGATAAATCAATGAATATGTTTTCTTTTTTGTTCAAAGTAATTGAATACGTTTCTGTTAAAATAATTCCTATTTTTTTTACTTTGAAAATATCTAAATAACGTTATAAAAATAATTTAAAAAAATAAAATTTAGAATCAAGTTGCCGTTTGCTAGAAAATAGGAAAACAGTTGCTATGAATTTTTAATTGACAGAACAATTATT